>WAAE01003172.1:0-38968 GCA_013400495.1 Nicator chloris
GTTTTCATGCCAGCTGGTACTGGAATTTCACTGGTTCTGAGTATTTCTCTGAAGAAAAAAGATGGTGAATGAGGACATGAGCCCAAGTACAGCAAAATATAAGGTGAACTAAGGGCAGGCAAAGAGTAGAAAAGAAAGTGGGTTCTATTTTGTGATGAATCCATAAAAGCTGCCTGTAATTGCTTGCTGCCTTCTTCAACCATTCACACAGGTGTTTAGCTCAGGTGTTGGCTTCCTGGTTCTCCCATCTCTACTCCTGCACTTCCATTTGCACAGTTCATCTCCTGCCAAGACAATTTATTTTGGTAGTTCCAACTTTCTTGTACATGTGACTTTATTTTTAAGCTAGGTTTTCCTAAAAGGACTCAAATCAGCAGCAATGATGTAACTTAAAGACTTTGTCTAATGTTGTGAGCTTCTGGCAAGGTCTCTGGCCAGAAGTTTTGGAGCACTTTCTCCCTAAAGAAGGGCTATGACCTCTCAGGCATGTTTATGCCATCCAGCTGAGTCAGTCCATGAAACCTCCACTTTCACGGCCCTCCATCAATTACATGCTTCAAAACCCAGCAACCTTCAGAGGGTTTGCAAGTAAATAATTGATGTGCATTAACCTTTGTAAATCTCTCTTTAAAATACAATAAAACTGCTGAAATGTTTCTGACACCTTCCAGAGCTCATCAGAGTTTGGTAGTGGTGTTGCTATGGTACCTATCAAGTTATTGATGCCATTAGTGTGTGTCTTTTAAAACTTATCTTGTTCCACAGTAAAGACCAGGACCCTGGAAGGACTTTTTGGTAGTATCCAAACAACTGTCAAGACTGCCTAAGTATTTCTCAGCATAGAAAATACAGTAATATCTATAGATGGCATTAACTCCATTCTGTTTTGACACCAAGCAATATCTGGTGACTTATTTAAATACACTGGAAGAAAAAGATTATTACTCTCAGTTGCTCCCATCTGCTCATTGTAAACTCCAAATGGAAGATCCTTTGATGCACAAAATAAATCTCTTCTGCCAGGCATCAGTCAGTGAGGGCTTAGTGCAAATAATTGAATGCAAATAACATAACACATTCCATGATAGTCTCAGATTTGCTTTGCAGATTTGTAGCAGACAATCCTTTCTAAAACCTTGAAATATTCATTTTTTTTTAATTAAAATACCTTACAATTCTCTGTGTCTACCTGTGTGCTTTGTTTTCTTTACTGTTAACTTAGCTGTATGACTTTAGAATAAAAATAAAAGTGGAATTGAAAAAGTATGGCAAATCAGTGGCCTCAGACTTGCCTCCATTGCAAGCCACACATCTTATTGAGACCTCTTCTTTTGGTTAGATGTGAGGTTTTTGTGCTGCCATGTCGGTGGGAGAAGCATTCTTACAATATAAATTTACACAATTCTATGTGTAATGCAAAAATTTGAATTTGGGAGCTGGTTGTCAGGATTAGCATAATTTTCAACTGCTGCAAAAATTACATTTTTTTAGCATTTCTTAAGTATGCATTGAAAGCTCAATAAGCTTTTTAAGTAGGGAAAACATTTTGAAACAGTGTTTTGAGTTGAATCCAATGTCCTTGGCTGGAAAGAGAGGAAAAGAGATCTTTCAAGTTGTCATTAAAATATGAGCTTGTCTATTTCTATGATGAATGAACAGCAAGGATGAGAAGCAAAAGACAAAAGCTGAAAGCAACCCCTAATGTTACTGAGATGCTGCAGAGACAGTGCAAGGCTTGCCTCAGCTCAGGCTTTATTCTCTGTCCCAAGAGATCATTAATTCTGGCAGTATTTCTTTTCCAACAGCAGGATGAGGAAGGGGAACAATTTCTTTCTCCTAGCACTGGCTCAAGACCATCAGTAAATCTGGAACCTGCTCCCATGAGTGGCATCAAGGGGTGGACAGGGCTAAAAAAGGAGGTGCATGTCTGAGACTCCTGGATTTGAATGTTGGTCTCTGCGTGTGTAAAAAACCTACATCTGCAGTCCTCATATTGGTTTGGGTTGGAAGGAACCTCTAAAGGTCCTCTAATTCTATCCTCCCACCATGGGCAGGGACACATTCCACTAGACCAGTTTGTCAAAACCCCATCCAACCTTGAAAACTTTTGGGGATAGTGCATCTATTCTCTGGGCAACCAGCTCCAGTATCTCACTGTCTTCATTGTGAATAATTTCTTCCTAAAACATAAAGGCACACTCATCAAGTATAAAGCCATTATCCCTTGTCTACCACCATATGCCTGTGTAAAAGTCTTGCTCAAATCCAAGTTTGCCATAATTATCTGAGGGTGCTGCACAGAGATCACGATTTCACTCTGCTTGCAACGTAGAGACACTCTGTGCCCTTGTTCTCTGTTTTTTGCTACAGAGTTTCTAGAGATTGGTTGCATGATGAAGCAGGGCACAAAAGGCTCAGTTTTAAGACAGACCCATTAACAATCTAACAACCAGTTTCTTAAAGCCTTGACACACACACTGGGTGCCATTTGGAATTATCAAATCATAGAGTGGTTTGGGTTAGAAAGGACTATCAAGCCAAGGACCATCAAGTCCAACCTCCTTGCCATGGGCAGGGATGTCTTCAACTCAAGCAGGTTGCTTAGAGTCCCATCCAACTTGACCTTGAATATTTCCAGGCATGGGGCACATGTCTGGGAAAATCACTCCAGTGTTTCACCACCCTCATTCTAAAACATTTCTTCCTTGTCATCTAAATCTACCCTTTTCAAATTTAAAGCTATTACCCCTTGTCCTATTGCTACAGGCCCTACTAAAACATCTGCCCCATCTTCAAGTTCCCCCTTTAAATACTGGAAGGTCGCAGTGGGGTCTCCCTGGAGCATTTTCTTTACCAGGCAGAACCACTCCAATTTTCTCAGCCTGTCTTCATAGGAGAGGTGTTTCAGCTCCAGCAAGTCCATGTCTTTCCTGTGCTGAGAGTTCTCTGATCCCATATTAACTATACTCATTTTTCACTGGTTTTATGGCCACTTTAGACATATTTATGGGACTAAAGTGACCTCCCATGTACTTCAATCAGCTCTTTTTTTCCAAACTCCCTTAGTAAGCCTTAATACTTTTCTTATTTTGGAAGTGGAAATTGCCTTTAGTGACTAAAAATCTCCCAGTCCTATTGATGTTGAACATTACACATGTTACTGTACGGTTTCAAAATGATTCCACCGTGGCTAAACTTTTGCATAGCTGAAAATGGAATTCTCCTTATTTGAAAAGTGTCAGAAAAGGAAAACATGGGGGGCGGGGTGGGGGGATCCAGCTGCTTAGGTAGGTGATGTGTTAAAAATAGCCTCTGCAAAGACTCATTAGTGTATAAGGATCCAGGAACGTATCAGAAAAGATAGGCGAAGGTAAAGGGAGAATGCAATGTGTCATGTGTCTTCACAGTTGATTTGCTGGTTATTGTTGGTGCTCATTGGGAGTTTCCTCAAGAAGAGACTTCACATCAAGGTCACGGTGTCAGAATGATCAGTACAGTAATGAGCCTGTTGGGTACTCTTAAATGGGGGGAAGGGAAAGAGGGTAAGAGAGCTTTCTTCTTTAAGTAGTGATTTCTTAAACAAAATACCATATAATAGGGAGAACTGATTGATTTTAGCCAACTGCTATGTCACCATAGCAACCATACATGTTGGCTCCACACTGAAAATAATCTTTATTTCTCAGGGTTTGAAATGCTGTTTCTCTTTCTTGAGGTGGGGCTGGGGGAAGATGTGGCAGATAGGCTAAGAACTTGCATTTGAGGGATGAACTAGTTTTGTTTTGTTTTAAATATTGTGATAGGGGGAAAAAATATGGGTGCTTTGTGCACTGCATTGGCAGATTTTCCTATGTGGCCATATGCTACCTTCAGCAGGAGAATCAAGAAAAGCAAAATAACTGCACACTGCCTAAGCAGGAAAAAAAAAAGTCTCGACAGTTATTATTTTTTATTTTTAACCTTTTGGACCTAAAAGTGTGATCAGCTAGGTTGGACTCTTTCTATAGTCTTTCTGTCTTTTTTTTGGTTAGGTCAGAAAGGTACAGATAAACTATTCTTTTAATGATGTGGTATATAAATGGAATGAATATTTTGCTGATATTTAAAACATGTCAACTTCTACAGTGAGTTGTATTAACAGTCAGAAAATGACCTGGTAGGCTAACCCAATGGAAGTGTCTTACCCAATTTGATGTCTTCTCTTGAGGAAACTGCCCCAAAAACTGGGTAAGAATAAACTGTTGGCCTGGGCTCAGTATGATGCAATTTCACATGCCCATTAATTGTCTTTTTTAATATGACAAATATTTCTAACTGATGGCAGCAAACTGTGGTTTCTTACAATATTTTAATGTTTCATTATGACAAGGAAAATTATTTTTACTAACAGTAACCGCTCTTAATCAGCTGTATTTGACTTAGAGCGAGCAAACCCCTATAAATTACTTTAAAAAGAAGAAGGAATCCTTTATAACTAAGAAGTATATTAGTTTGTGTGCTGTGCTGTATTCAGAGAGGACAAATGCTCCTTTTTTTTCTCCTCTAAGCAGGTTTTCACTGGGCTTTCTAAGCAGCATTTATGAAGAAGAAAGTGAGAGAATAACTTTACAGTGGAGTCAGGGAAAAGGCTGTTCAGAAAAGCAGAGTGGAGCTTGCAGTGGTCCTGCGGGCTCCCCTGGGGATGTGCAAACATTCTGCCAACACTGAGCAAGACAGGGCAGTGCTGGGGTCAGGGGGAAAACACAGCTCTGCTGCTGCAGTGCTAAACCTTTTGCCAACAAGTTTTGCCTCACAGCAACATCACAGCCGATGCTCTCCTTCTGCACCAGGTGTGGTGGGAGTGGAGGTACAGAGGGGAGCACGGCTGCGTGGCACACAGCAACCTAATGCCTGTGTGACCATGTTAGCCAGAGAAGCAAAGACAGCTCTGGAATCACAAGTGCTCTGTCCTTTGGGGAAATGGACCGTGACAGAGAGAGCTAGGGGTCCCAAGTCCAAGCATGTCCATAAATGTCTCTTTCCTTTATAATCTTCATTAATGAAACATTAATACTAATAACAGGCTCCATCAGTGGGTCACAGAGAAAAAGCAATGCCTGAAGCTTTGTATCTTCTTTCAAAATTCTGCTTCTGTCTCTGAATGATGGATTAGCTGCTAAACAGCTCTGTCAGTACTACCTAGCAGTGAACTGATGATACCACTTTCCCACAATTAATTAAAGTGTTGCAGCAAGGCTGACCTGGCTAATTAACGTGAAATAGCATTCAAATTACCACAAGTATATTATCTGTCTCTTTATTGTTTTTAATTTGCTGACAGCAAAGTCACTGAAAACAGAGGTCTTAGAGAGATATCTTAAAGAGCCTTATTACTCTGGAGAAGTGAGTTGCAGCAGGGCTGCCTTTGGCCAGCTGCGGCTCTTGTAGCCATACTGAGTGGAAGCTGGCCTATTTTAGCTCCCCTTCAGGAGTCTTTCTGCTTCCCTGAAGGCGTGACGTCAAGTGTTATTAATAGCTAAATTGCCTAACATCTTATAAAAGCTGTGTATTTCTGTGGATTTCATACTTTTGGTATTGGTTTTCCACACAGGGGGCTGTAGGGTAGGGCTTGGGGATACGGCCGTGGACAAAACAGTGGAAGAAGCAGCAGGGGAACATGCTGGAGAAATACAGCCCCTATGTTCATATAATCTCTGACTTTTCACTGTTTCTGGAAATGCATAACAGGCTTTTTTTTTTTTTTTTTTTTAAAATTGAGTTTTGAGTGCTGTAGTATCTGTGCTGATGCTGGAGATGATGGCTCCCATTGTTTTGAACATCTGGAGATATACACAGGGAGAAACTCTGCTTCCCTTCCTCCATTAGCCACACACATGCACCCTTAACTGCATAGAGCTAATATCACCATCATGTTTCTCCGGTGCAAACCACGGTATTCAGAGGATGATTTTGTGCTAGTTGTTAAATGTTAGTCATTGAAGGTAGCACACCAGCATCTATGAAACAACGTGAGAGACAACCTGTGAGCAAATTCTCATGTGTGATTTCTTGCTCTCATCCATTTGTGTAGAATTTTGCTGTGAATTTCCGGCAATTTTTTTTTTCAATTGAAAAAACAAACACAGAAGATATTATAATTTAATAAATGCTTTTCACAAAATATACAAAGCAATAGGAAATTTTAGCAAGACATGCACAATTCCTGAATGAAAAGAAGCAGCTGTTTTGAAGAAGATAGGGAGCTGGATTGCTTTTGATTGTAGTTTTTCTATTACATCCCTAAAGTCTTCCAGCTGCACCAAAATGATCAATCCACCTAATTGCTAACTGCCAATAAATTGCTAATGTTTAACTGGATCAACAGTTTCCCATTTGCTGTCTGTTTCCATAGCATACCAAACACTGTGTGATACCAACCTCTGAGACCATCTAAAAAGAGAAAGCACCAGTGAGAGAAAACCATGTAATACACAAATAATTGCTCCATGACACTATGTTTGCTATTTATTTGATGTCATTCCTGCAAAAAAACCCATAAGCTATTGTTCTTATTGGGTTTTCCAACTGTCTCTCAGTCATTGCAAATCTACAATAGTAGAGATTTTCCCTACTGACTCTTTTCCTATGGGTCCATAAAAACCCCAAAACTGTTTTTTTTTCCTCGTTTTGCTTTCTTCCTTGATTTCCTTTACTTCAGATAAAACATATTAGTATGGGAATGGAAGAGTTGCTTTCATCTACAGTTAGTTTCAATACTATCTTAGGTCAGTATTAATATATTACATTGTGCTAACATAAGAACAGTGAATTTTCTAGAATTTTTGTAGTGCCACACAGCTGATTTGATACCTTTCCTTATTCAAGGGAGATATTTTAAGCTGGTATTAATTTGTTTGATGTTTCTGTTATTTTTTGTTCCTTTTGCTCCTGTTTAAGATCCATTATGGAGAATGATAAAGATGCCCAGAAGGACAGCTTTTTTTTTCTGTTTTTTTTTTTCCTTCTCATTTTGTCTGGACTAATCACTGCATGGATAAGAGTGACTTGCTTGCTCACTGTCAGGCCTCGAATAATGAAATTGACTTGAAAGACAATTTTCTTTTAAAAGATGATGGCTTTTGCGATAGCAACAGAAAGGCCTATCCTGAACAGTAAAGGGGGTTTAGGTCTTCAGCACTATGACAGTGACCACAGCAAACAATAATCAGCGCATCTCAGCTCCAGAGTTGTGTTTTTCACAGCTGGTTGCTGATCATTCCGTTTGTAATGTCCCTTTGAGACACCTACATGTCCTTGCCAGGTGACAGTGGCTGTATGAGCTCTGTTCTCCATGTTCTCCATGTGTTTGCCATACATCAAACACTTGTAACTGGCTTTGACTGCTCTGCAATTTTTTTTTTCCCCCAAACCTTTTGGCTTCATGACCTTACACTTACCTTGCAGAAAATCAAAATGGGAGGACAGGTCACGTAGTGGCAGTGTGTGAATGTTGTTTTATTCATCTCTATTGCAGTCAGCCCTAAATGCCTACAAGGCACATTATCGTTAGGGAAGCAAGAGCCACTGCTCCTGGTATGTTCTTTTGAACACTCCCCATTGAAGGTTTTGTTCCAAGTGCTGCTCAGCTATAACCAATGCAAAGATATTTCATGTTGTGGTGCTAGTGGTGATTCTAAACACCTTGTGTATAAAGGCTCTTTTCCATTCAGCCTGGAAAAGAGACGGCTTCAGAGTTACCTAGTTGCAGCCTTCCAGTACCTGAAGGGGGCCTAAAAGAAAGCTGGAGAGGAACTTTTTACAAGGGATAGGACAAGAGGGAACGGCTTCAAACTAAGACTAGGCTTTGATTAGATATTAGGAAAAAAAAAAATCATTACTGTGAGGGTAGTGAGGCACTTGAATAGGTTGCCCAGAGAAGCCATGGATGCCCCATCCCTGGAAATATTCATGGCCAGGTTGAATGGAGGTCTGAGTAATCTGGTCTGGTGAAAGCTGTCCTTGACTGTGGCAGGGAGGTTGGAACTGGATAATCTTTAAGGTCCCTTCCAGCCCAAACCATTCTATGATTTATATAACTCAAAACCAGCCAATCAGCAAATGCATGGCAAAACCTTCCTGCTTGTTGCAAGGGCTGCCCACCATCCACCTGCTCTGTGTGTGCAGTGGGCAGTGAAGCTTTGCTGGGCAGCCCCCTGTGGCTTCCTTGTGGGTCTGTCCAAAGAAGTGCTGGATTTGGGGGCCAGGGATGGCCCAGAGTCCTGGCACATGCCATCACCCCTGCAGTGAGAAGCATCCCTGGGGACGGTTCCTCTAGCCTGCAACACAGCTGTCTGGCACAAATAGAGTATCTCATCTTGACTCTTCTCTCAAGTGCCTAAAAACGGTACTTAGCATGCCCGCTGTGCTCTCTGTTTCACAATAGGCTCACTAGTCTGCAAGTGCATTGCAGCTGATCTCAGGCAGGCTTTACTATGGGTGGTCAGAAACCACCACCTGTGATGGTTCCTGTTTGGTTCAGGAGAACCCACCTGCCCTGGAAAGATGTGTCCTCCCCCACCACCAAACGCCTCCACGAGACCTCACGCCAGCTGCACCAGGTTGCAAATAACCTGCTGCACTGGTTAAAGAGAGGTGTGCACCTTGCTTATCCCCTCCCTAGGCAACACCAACCTGTATTGAAAAATTAGTTTGGTGGAATTATATCTTCCATATTCACAGAGATGAGGCAGTGACATGAGAGTCATTTTTGGGCAGCAGTCAGGGAGAAGCACAGCGTTTCTGACCTGTTCAAGAATATTTTTTGTAAAATGTTAAATTTCTAAGTTTTTTTCTCTGCATGTCATATTTCTCCACCCACTCTCCCTTGCTTAGAGGTGTTTAAAAATGTTTGGAATGGGAACATGAAAAATATTTAATCACAGCAACAGCCTTGTATTGAGTATTCTGTTTAGCAAAAAGTCTGTGTAATCTGCATGTCAGCAACCACTTGGAGACATTACATGAGCTGTTATATCTAATCACTCAAGGATGTTTTATACTCTGGGAGCAACAATGACAGTCTTTCCTGGACTAATACAGCATAGTTCTTTCCACTGACACCATCTCTTGGAGCAGCGAGAGAAACATTGCCCTGCTTGGTGCTGAAATCTGGTGGATGTTGGTTTTAATGACAATCAGCATGCAGCTGTTTTCACAATTGTTTAAAAATCATATTCAGAGTGTCTGAAAAAACTGGAGCAGAAATCAGTGTGATCCAATTTAGAATGCATAGCAACATTGGTGTACTAATTATAATTTTGCCAAAAGCAATTGTCACAGTCATAAAACTGCCAGTCTTTGGTGGTGGGCAGCTTTCTATTTCACAGGCATCTGGTAGAATCAGCAGAGGACGATTAGCTTGCCAGACTGCCGGCTGTGTGCAAGAACAAAAAAATCTCAATGTTGAGGTAGGCTGGAGAAACCAGTGAATTCTGCAGCAGGGATGGTGGGCTAAAGCACTGAAAAATGTAGTATCGTGTGGCATTTAACAAATAAGGCTGCAAATGCGTCATGTCAATTCTTACAAAGCTTAGTGTTGCTCTCAAGCTATTCTGGGCCCTTCAGAACAAAAATAGTTCTGATATTTTTATACCTAAAACAAATACCTGAGGTGCTTGTGTAGCAGGGAGGCAAGCAAGATTTACCACCACTTTCAAGTATCAGAGTTGCACTCTCTTAGGTCAAGACTGAGGGCCAACACATAAAGTCCACTTTCCTTCATCCCAGGGATGGAGATACACCTCTCCTAAGTCAGACACTTACCCAAAGTCAGCTGGACATTTTCCAATGACATTTTCCAATGACACAGGCTGGCACCGAGAAAATTCCATTTTGAAGCAGGCACAACGTGAGTGCATCATTCTTTCATTGCAGAGTTTTCCAGCCCAATTTCAGGATTTCATTTCAATAACACAGGAAATTTTATTTTAACTTTATGTGAAAACATGCAAAAAGGAAAAATACTTTGTTTGAGCCTTTCATAGGCTTTCAAAGTATTTAAATTCATAACAGATAATTGTTGTTTTCCTTGAACATGGGCCAGAATCGTATTTCTCTACAATTGTAAATCTCTACATATACCAGTTGTACGTTGCCATCAGGTGGGGTAAGGGCAAGGCCCTCCTTTCCCCCCTCACCACTGCTGCGTGAACACCCATGGGAAACCTCTCTGTAAAGCAGTGAGTCTGTTGTCATCTCATTATTTACCTCTGCAGCAGACTGGTTCTGCCTCTTGGAGAGGGAGGCAGACCTGAAGTGTGCCATACACCTTCTTTTCCCTAGATGCATGACGGTTGTTTCTGTATTATAATAAATGAACTGTTGCAAAAATTCTAACATTTTACATGAAGAAGTTCCAATTGATTTTAGGAGATAAAATTCATGTGGAGCAAGGAGTGTTTTATCCCACTGTGTTTGTACTCCTTTTCTCAGTGAAGGTTTGATGTTTTAATTCTGTTACCTATTGCACAGATGTCACTTATGGAAAGGAATCTTTTCATTTCAGTGACTGAATTGTGACTGTTGATTGGCTTTCTGCATCAAATGGGTCAAACGCTTACCCTCAAAGCAAAACTTTGATTGAATGCAATTTTCCTACCTAAACATTCATAAAAGAGAAAGAAACAACTGAGTTCTTTCCTGGAGATACTTTGAGACTATGTCATCCATAGTCCAATGCTTAGTTGAGGTTGGAATAATCAGCTAAATGAGAAAATTATTATAGGGCAGGCTAGGCATGTATTCTTCTCAGAGAGAAAATGAATATCTTTTTTTTCACTGTTATACTTGGTTACATGTTCAAGCTAGCAGAGATGGTAATTTTAAAATGATAATCCAGGTAATAGTAGTAGCTGTAAAAGCATAACTTAGCTGGAATTTTGGGGGTCAGAGCCCCATACAACTGTATGTCCTTCACTGAGTTCTTCTAAATCTAACATAGCTTTCCTCAGTTTTAAGTACATCAAAACTATCTACTCTTTAATTTACAATAGTTAACTAAATTGGATATTCACAGTAAGTTTACTGATGAGATGACTGACAGTAGGAGGACTTTAGTTTGTGTTATTTGTCATGGAAACATGATTTTTTAAATCTCCAGGAACTGAAATGCTGCTTCTTTGCTTTCATCTGCTAGTGCACATGATCTTGTTGTATAAAATGGTGGCTATGAATAAAAAGGCTTACAAAAAGACTCATGAAACAGCTCATGTGAAAAAAAGTGTCTTGGAAAATCACTTTTTTTTTTTTAATATAAAATTTTAGCACTGGATTATGATAGATAAATCTCAGCAGTATTTGTGTTTGCTACCTATCATGTGCTTAAAAGTAAGTACCTTCCCAAAATAGCAACTAGATCTGAATACTAGTTAAAAAGTAATTGTCAGACATGGATAATTACTTCAAATAAAAACAATTGTATTCCTTCTTCTGTAGTTACAGAAATGAAAATTACTTACCCTTGGGTATTTTAATATTTTTATAACGATTTAATATTCTGTAGGTAACACAGTTAATATATGTTAAGTCTTTGAACACTGCAAGAAATATTATATATGCCAGAAGAAACATTGGGGCACTCTTCTGTCTCTTCCTCCCCTCCCCCACACCATCTTTTGTGTTCATTCCTAGACAAAAACTAGAGAAGGAACGAGGCTCTCTGCATTGGCATTGTGAATTGCAGCACAGCTACAAAAAACCTCTTGTCCTTTAAACGACTGCTCCGAGTAGAGGACGGAAGTAGGGCTTGCTTTGAGCTAGGAATGGGCAGCCAGAGCAGAAAATAATGACAGAGGGCACAGATACCCTGCTGAAGGCAGCGCTTGTCCTGCCCATATGCCCTCTAACAGTCAACAAATTGTTTGGTGCGGAAAACACTGGCTACTCTTTCCGCATCATTTGCTCAGTGTAAGAGAGAAGATGTAAAGAATAAAGTGATGTGGGGGAAGGGAGGAAAGATCTCTGCAAAGCAGTTTCCAGCGTGCTGTCATAGAGGGGGAAAGGAAAAATGTTTTGGGACAGCACTACTGCAGCTGAAAATGTATATTCAGAGAGACTGGAGACCCTCTGTAGGATGCACTTATTTTTCCTCCAGTCTTGCACATCTTTAGTACATGTTGGCTCCTACTAACTCCACTTCTACAGGAATATAACTGCCCTGTCTTTCTGCCACTTGGGAAAAGACTGACCCCAACATTTTTGATCAAGCAGGGTGTTGAAAAAGGAAGGATTTGTCAGGAGAGGCAACACCTTTTCCTTAGACTTACTGGTAGAGCTGGAGCAGAAGAAATATGAGAGCTTTTGTCTCAGAGTAACTTTATCGGTTTCTTAAGGAACAGTGGCTGCAAGCTTGCCTTATATGTTTACAGCTACCTTTACCTTCCTTTCCTTGTGTCTTGGTTTGAAAAATGGGTATCTGCTAGGGGAAACTAGAGCCTCCCTTGGAAATTGAGAATGTAAAACTCCTCCCTCTGAATTATTATAATTTTGAAATTAAGGGGTTTTCAGGCAAAGATATAGGAATATCAGTTCTTTACTAGGAATATTACAAAATACAAAGGTACAAGGAAGAAAACTAAGCAAACAACAGCAACAACAAAATAATCCTAGAAACACTGACAGAGTCAGAATACAACCTGACACCCTGTTGGTCAGGGTATTGGAAGCAGTCCAAAATAAGTTTTTCTGGAGTGACAGATGTGGCTCTGTTGGAGTAGAGATGAACTTGTAGATTAGTCCAGTCTTCCTCTGGGAGTCTAGTGGAAAATCCAGCTGCCCTGGTCTTCTGATTTCCAGGTTTTATCCAGGCAGGAATGCTTGGCTCCTCCCGATGGGTGGAGCATCTCACAGTGGGATGATTTATCAGTCATGCAGTGAGCCTTAATGGCCCATTCACAGATGATATCCCCCGGAGGGAGGATGGGTGGTGGAAGAGATAAGGAAACACTGCCCTACTGCCCTGGTTTTAACAGCTGGCCCATTAACAGAAGGCACCCACCCCCTCCCCCGGAGTTATGAGGAATGGGTTATACAAGAGGTAGAGAAAAACATCTCTCCTTAACCGGTTTCAACAGATGAAAATACAATACACATTTTTGGTTACATATTGCAACCCAAGACAGCCTGCAAACCCTAGACTATAATGCTGCAAGTCTACTGCTACATATTAAAAAGATCACGTAACATAGAGAAATAATATTTTAAAGTCATATTAACTTTGGAATTTCAATTAATGCTCAATTATCGTCTGTTCCTTTTTCATGTCTCTTGCCTCTTGTGGAACCAGCTTGAAAAGGACCATGGTTGCTGCAGAGGTTAAACCCAACTATGCAGAAAGCCAGCAGTGCATCAGGTCCTGTGCTTGCCTCTGGACTGGTTTTCTTTTCATCTCACCAGATGTAACCACCCATTTTTTCCGAGATGTCTTTTAATCACTTGTGTGAAGAGATATCTTACTGCACACAGGTTACTTAATAATGTTAATCACAAAAATACTGTGTTAAATAGTTTTTAAAAGGTCAACTCAAAGTAAATTTTTCCCCAGGGGCTCTCTGTCAGGAATGGTGAGAGAGATTTCAGGTAGAATAAGTTTTCAAAACCTTGATCATTAGAAGATTTCAGATTTTGTCTCTGGAGAAAAAGACGATAATGCATTTGCCCTGCGGGAGCATGAAGCAAGAGAAATCCATGTGATTTCCTTTTCTTTTGTAAATACTCTTGGAGGAGGCAAATTTTGACCTCTTTCAGACAGGGAGTCCTCATAGCATTTAAATAAGGAATGTTGAAAACACAAGACTGACTTGATTTATATACAAGGAGAGCAAAGCTTGTTGTTATCATTATAAAGTTGTTGATGTTTGCTGACATGAGAGCACAGGAATTTCAGAAGAACACTGCCAAAGTGAGAGGCTGAGAAAGCTAAGTATACTGATATAGGGGAAGTATATTTGGGACCTCTCAGGCACTTCCTGAGATGTTTAATTCTAACTGTTCAGAAAAAAATAACAAGACACCATCAGAAGAAAATTGAGGATACTGTCATGCACAAAACCTGTCAATAGGAGTGTTGAAAGTATTACATAGAAATTTTAAATATTTTTTTTATTTGAAGTGGATTTCTCTAACTGGATTTCTATAACCACTATAAAGGAAAATGCCACTGGGCAATCTTTGAGTTACTGGCTTCCTGGGGAAATGAGGAGTTTATTCATCAGTTAGAGCATTGAGTTACTGGGACAAAGAGTTTAGATGGATTCAATCAAAAGCATACAATTTGGCCCTTTATAGACGTTTCATCATACCTTATATAACTTAGTTAACTCATTATATAGAAATCTGAAGTTACACAAAAAGGCAGGGAAATAACAGAAGCTGCGGAAAGGTTATACCCTTTCTAATAAAAAAAAACTTCGAAGCATACACCAAAAAAATTTAGATTAAGTGACCTCTGGAAATAAACCAAACAAAACCCTCTGGTCTTCTGTTATTGCTCTGCTGAGACACAACGGGGTGCTTTTGGGGAGGTCCATTGTGTTTCACTGCAATGCTGCCTACACATTTCTGCAGTTTACTGTAAATTTCACATTTCTGAAGTTTACTGCTCTGCTGACTTCATGGATTGAGACATGAGAGTTAAAAATTTTATAGAGGACATGTTTTTGGTGACACTGTTTCCTAGTTTTCAGTGACTTGAGAAAAACTGAATGAGGACACAACTGAAATTATCTTAACTTTGGGTTAAAAAATTGTTGGAGAGGTATTTAACCATGGACTTCAAGGCCAGAAGGTACCAGGACAAAGAGTCTAATTGGGTTCAGTGAAGAAATACTGTGCAGAATTTGGACCTTTGTAGACAAGTGACATCTGCAGAAGAGTTCTCAATCCAGGGGCAGGCATGTGTAAAATACTTAGCATGGGTTTTCTACTTTTTTTTTTTTTTAATTAAGATGCACTGTAAAACTGTTGTTTGGGATTTTGGGGAATTTTTATACTTGTACTTTACATCGATTTTTTAACTGCATGAGCAAATCATTCCCAGTGACATGGTATGTTTCCACATCTAGGGTTATACATGTCATGGATGAAAATGGATATAGCAAACGATTTGTTTAGGAGACTTATTTTTTTTCCTAAATAGACAAGAAACTCATAATCTGGAAAGAGTCTATTTTCGGTAAGATATTTACAAAACTTCTGTAGCTGATTAATATAATTTATGAGTAATGGATCATGCCCTGTGGTGGACATGATTATTTCCACTATCGATAACGAAAATATTTTCTTCTTCATTCACCACAATGTAATTTGTTGGTGGTGTCTATTTCAGCCATTTTTCAACCTTCTTTGTCATTGAAAACTTTAAAAATCCAGGAGTTCTGGGGAGTCTTCTAAAATTTGTAACTCAGCAATTTGTTTTCACTGATTTTTTTTTTTTTGGTAAGCATTCCACTCTGTGCCTTTTTAAGAGGAACCCCTGGAAAATTCCTTAAAAATAGACTTTTTTTGGTAGGTTTTTTGTCTCCCAGCCTGTCTTCCAATGCCTCTTAGCTGTGTGATGGATATTTCCTTGACTTGTAAGCACTGCCTTTCTCAAAAGCCAGCTTCTTGGAGTCTCTTGAGATAACGTCTTCTCTACTGGATAGTTCTCTCTCTTCTCTGGAAGAGAAGAACACCACCTTTGGAAGATATTATCTAAGTCTTTAGAAGCAAATGATTTTCACTGCTGCTTAATGGAGTTGTGTAAAATTTTGATAGTGTGCAAGTTATTAATAAAAATGATCTTGTCTCCTCCCCATGTGTAAGTAAAACCAGAGCATTCTTATTTGCTTTTTGTAAAATTATTTGATCAAATTTGAAAGCATGTTTTAATGCAACGGAGCACTTGCTGTATTTCTCATTCTGCCCTCAACTACTAACTTGTTCATCAAACAGGAATTTCAGATGTCTAAAATACTTGGATTGGGAGAGAAGCATAAGCTTAAGATAACTATCTGACCTCTTAGGGTAGGAGCTCTGCCTACATTTTTTCCTCCATGGTGGCTGTGAACAGAAACCATTAACTCTAAAACGTATTTCAGAGGAATTTTGAAAGGCCATAAATACCATCAGGGAAATCTGCCATCATCATCTTGAAAGGACACTACAGAATTGTTAAAAGAACTCTTAAAACACATGAATGCATAATGATATACTCGTCACGTATTTGTATTGCTTTTTTCATGTGCTCCTCACCAAGTGGCACAGCAACCATGAGCAGACACCTCTTGGGCATGGCAGGAGAAGCAGAGCAGTGGTGAGAGCTGAAGCACTCTGCTAAGGGAACGCTGCCCAAAGTGCTGTCCCTAAACCCGCATTGCTTATGGTGTCCGGTGCTGCGGTACACGGGATTACCAAGCCTTGCTAAGTTTAAAGTACAGTAATCCTCTTTCATGCCGTAACACGTGTGGATTCTTTATAACAGCTTAGATGGTAATTAGTGGGGGATTTCGGATTCATTGACTGGATACAAATATAGCATAGGGGAGGGAAATACCGAGGCAGCAGTTCTCAAACTCGGGGTCACTAATGCAGTAAGGGTTCCAGCATTTATGGGGATGGCCATGAGCCAGCAGAATTTTGCAGAGGGGTGAGTGTTACTAGCATTTTGGGGTTGCAAACAGAGCTATAGGATCTTCATCAGAAACATGCAAAGACTGTCCTGGCTGGTAGAAGTTTCTAGTTCCGTGTTTTCTCCAGCATTTTGTAACCATAGGTGTAAATCCTTTGCGGCTGACACTCCAGCTGGCTGTGTCAGCGGTTATTGTTCTGCTTTTGAAGTGTTTGGAAAATGTGGTTTTTCAGTCAGCCTTATTAGTTTAGGGGGTTTTGATATGCCTTGTGAGAACAGGCCTGGGGTGAGGTGAGAAAGAATGAAGTGAACTGACCTCTTTTTACCTGCAGGGACATTATCATTGCAGTTAAGGCAAAGTGAAAGATTTTACAAATTCTGCTGTTCAGCAGAACAGTGTAGTCATCGAATGAATTTTACTGCAAATGCATTGGCTCTTTCTGCTTAGAAATTGTCTGTATTTTAGCTATTCGACTGGTACTAGTGAAACATTGCCAGCTAGCCAAGCTGAGCAAAAAGAAGAATTTGCTGGTTTAAGGTTTAACAGAGTAATAAAGATCCTTTTAACTTCTTTTTCAGTACTTGGGAGAAATTTTTATTTAGATAAAAACAACATTCATAGTGGTTCAAAATGCAAACTCAGATCCTTGAAATATAAGCTGATTTTGCATAATTAACACTTAGAATCTATGAGTTCAGCTATTAGTTTACATATTGGTTGTTGCATGCCTAATTTCTTGTCAGAAGAGCAAGGGACGGGAGTATGCAGCCCTAGGTGAGAGCTAGTTTTGAAATACTAATTTGAATTAAAAATACAAGCAAACAACAAATGTCAAAAATTTATCTGAACTGGCATTTTTATTTTTATGTTTTTGAGCATCAATAAAGGCTTGATTTTGATTCTCATTTTACTTTTAGGGAGCTTATAGGTTTGTTTACCGATAAGGGGCTTTGCCAACTCGTTTTAAACATGTAGAAAATGCTTTCATAAATAATCATTTGTTAAATGCATGAAAATATTTATTCTCTATCCTTCCTACAAGATATTAATCACATTACAAAACCCCACCTATGTCTTATTTAGTATATTGAATAGTTTACAATTAAAATTAATTCTATTTTTCATCAAAATTTTTATTTTTTAATGAACATAGCATATCTCATCTTGTTTAATCATTGCATGAGTTTCTCCCTCTCTTTCCCTTTTCAGAGAACTGAATAAACAATCCTCCAGCTTAAGCTGCCCCTTTTATGAACTCTGAAATTTTGTGTGGTTTATGGGAATATCTTCTCTTGTGCCAGTAGTGGCTTCTCCACTTTCAGTAGCATCCCTGAAGAAGTGCACCAAAGAAATATTTCAATAAATTTGAGACTGAAAGCAAAAGGCTGTTGATTAAGCCTAGGCAAACACTTGCCTTTGGGTTCATCTGCCAAGATGAAGATATTGTATGTGTGGGCAGAAAAACACACATTGAAACTTCAGTCTCATGGAGGCAGGGAGTCAGCATTCAGGCACTCCTGCAGATGGGGAAGTGCCAGATTTTGATCCTTCTCAAGGGAGATTTGATGGTCAGGGCTGAGGGCTGGGGTTTGGGCTGGGGCTCCAAGCACAGGTAGCAGCAGCAGCAGGGCAGCAGCTTCCTCTTGTGGAAGAGCTGTTATGTGAGCCTGGCCTGATGTCAGCACCAGGGCTGTAGATGGACCTGCTGGGGTGGATGTGAAAGTGATGCCAGCCCCAGTCCTTCGCTGCAGAAAGCATGTGAGCAGCTGTTTCTCCTCTCTTCCTAAGACAGACATAAACACTGTGCAAGCCACCCACAGAATCATGCAGAAAAGCACATCTCAGGTTGGGCTTTTTTTCGTGTTAACTCTGTCTATGTCATACAACAAATGTGCAACGTTAAATACTTTATTTTCCAATAAAAGAAACTAAATCTGTAGCTCTTTGGTCAAAAGATGCATCTAAGCCATATTCTACTTTATTATTCAGTTTTCATTTCGTTCAAACATTATAATGTATTTTTAAAAGCCAATCTTGCAGATAGTTTCAAAACATCTGAAGTGGCATTTTTAGGTCATGAACTAGTTCTGGAATATTTTGACCTAATTCTGTAGATGAACCCAGAAATTTGAAAGGAAAATAAATGTTGACTCCAATGAATCTTATTACTATCTATTTTGGAAGACATCCTTTCTCCCTATCTGAGAATTTTGTCAAATCTGTGTAGAATATTAATAGGGAAAAAAATGCAGAAATAAACTTCCTTTTTTCTCAAACTTTGCAGCAGAAAAAGATTTGCATGCAAAATGTCATTAGCATGCTGATACCTCCTCTAACCTGTTATGTTACCCTTGCTCTTGTGTCTGTGCCCCCACACACCACGTACATAGAGACTGTGACTTCTTTGGGATTTATTTCTTAGGACTAGAAGGAACACCAGTCTGTTGCACTTACAAGACATAGTGGTATTATTTCATCCTTGATGAAATTTGTAGAATTTCTTGCCAAAAATACTCGCTTTACATCCTGACTGCTATGGTTCTCCTGTGATCACTTTGCTTTCTTTAATCACAATTAGGCACTCTATTTTTTTCTCACTGCCTTGTTTCCAATTGACTTTCTTAATTAATGCACCCAAGCTAGTAAGCAAATAGAGAGGAACAGAGAAAACTGTAGGGGTAGTAATTTCTTTTGTTGCTGTGCTGTTCTATTGTTTTCAGTTCCATGTTAACTCTGGCTCAGATAATCTTTTTTCTTACTCCATATGACTCACAGGCTAAACAGAGCAGATGGGGAGTGATTTCAGACAGTGACCTCATTTCTGCAAATACTACTCAAAAAGAGACAGCAATCAACCTGTGTCTTACAAGAAGAAAAAGGTTGCCTTTTTTTTTTCTTTTCCTTTTACTGCATTATAGACATGAACAATTCTGAAAAGATGAAAGGGCAAAGGGGGAAAAATGTGAGCTTCCAGCACTGACAGTGTGTTCTGCTGTTCTGAGCCTTGTCAAAGACGCAAAGAGCACTGTCAAACCTTTGGGTTCAGTTACCTTGAAATCTTTTCTCACACTATACTTTTAGTTCCTCTCTGTGCAGAAATTATTCAAAAGATTATTTTATTCCTGGAACAATTTTACATTTCAACACATTAAATAAGAGATTGTTTACTCAACTCTGTATCTGAAGTCAATTAGAAATTGGTTATGATGTTCAGGTCGTAGATGCTGACACTTATTACTGTGGAAAAATACACATAATAACGGCTACAAATTACGACCAAAAAGTACAAGTTCTCAAAAAAACCCACCAGTATCTGTGATGAATAATGGTGCTCATTTTTTCCTGTGGTCTTTATTGTCATGACTAGTCCAAAAGAAAACACAGGTGGGTGAAACCTGTAGGATAGAAATTTCCATAATGCTGGAAACACCTGACAATTTTCTTTTTCTGTAAATGCTCAGCAATACATGTATGCTGAGCAATGAGCTGTCTTGAAATCATAGAGCAAAATATAAAACTGTAGAGGAAAATAAGAACGCAATTTCAGTAGCACCCTGTGTTTGATATTGATCTTCTCTCTAATAGTATTTGCATCATTAAGTGGACAGCTCTCCTGTCTTACTTTGGTATTAAGCTGCTAGGAATACTCACTAAACTTAGTGAGTATTTAACTTAAGCTTAAAACTCACAATACTGTTGTATTTTCTTCAAATCTCAAACCATACGGGTCAAGTTTTAGAAAAGAATCTTCCTTTTCAAAAGAGGAATGTTAATATACTCAGAAGATATCTTTAGAGTGAGGACATCCTGAAGCTTCAGAAAAGAAGTAAATAAGCGCTAATTTAAATCAATTATAACTAATATTAAATTTTGGTATATATTAACTATGTATTTTGGGTTTTGGAAGGTGTACATCATAAATGCAAAGCATCCATATGAATAAGCTTTAATAGAAAGGAGGTAATAATTTTAATTTATTTAATTTCTCTCCATACCATTACTTAAGGATATACATATTAGTGCATATTATATTTAATTTTCTTAATGAGCAGGTAGCATGGTAAAACCAGTGATTTGCTGCATTACAATCACATATATTTATACAAACATTTTTCAACTCATGTTGATTTAGTCTTTAGATAAGAAGTTCTTGAAGTTATAAAATAATGGAAAGGATGACATCAGTGATATTATCTTGGATTAATCTGTAAGGAACAATTATCAGAAGGAGTAATTACTATGAGACACCGACAGAAGAGCAGGGTGTTCTGGATTCCAGGTGAAATAATTGCCTGATTCAATAACACATGAACCTGTTATATCTTGTGAGTTGACATTGCCTCTTTTAAAGATAACTTTTGTCATTATTTGCACCTTTACTATGAGAGATGATCTGTGCTAGAATTCAGTCCTGCAGGAGACCTTCTGTGGCTATAGGTTTTCTGAGTCTGCTCTGTTTGGACTTGCTAATTTTTATGAGAAATTAGCATTCCTTTTGTTTTTCCTTTCACCACTAAAGGTACTCCTCTCCTTTTGATATCTTTGTATTGTTCTCTGTAGGAAGAACTTGTGGGTGGATGGTAATTCTGACCAAGGCAATCATAGAGATGTTCATGCACCGAGAACCTGTGCCCCACTTCCAGCCAGGCCTGGGGGAAGGCACAGACAAGCTGAAGCTGAGAATTAAATGCACTTTCTTGCTTTATTTTCTTTTAAAAGACCCCAAACAGCTGACAGGACTGGTGATTTGTGGCTTTTTCCTGTGTCCTGTCCTTCAAACACCGTACACAGTGTGTAAGTCGGTGCCCCAGATCAGAGGAGAGTGATGCCAAGCCCTGCTGTGGGAGACCAGTGCTGCCCAAGGCTGCAGAGCCCTGAACCTGCCACTCATCCTCAACACAAGCCGAGGTTTAACTTGTACTGGAGGGGGAGTTTATCACCCCCATGTTATTTCCTTTGGGACACTTTAATGTAGTTGCCCTTCATCACAGAAAATGAGAGAACAATCAGGTAACTTTAGCTTCAACATCAAAGGAAACAGAAGGTGATATGAGATTCCAAATACACCTCAGAAAGTGTAATATGTTGGGGTTTGTGACCAGTAAGAATTTTTTTTTTTTTTGAAAGAGATGAACTTCTATTCAAGGGGCACTGGGAAAATTGAGGAGTTATGAGCACAGTAGTTACAGCTGTATATGTAGTTCAGCAAGTAACTTTAAGAATGTTCATTAAACAAACATTTTACATTACTTGATAATTGTTTAAATCTCTTTAAATGGTTGAAAAGTATTTTTAATGGTGGGGGAGACCAGAAAGCACTTATATAGGGTAGTTAGGAAAAAATCCCATTACAACTGTTATGTAAATACTGTGAAATCAAATTAGAGGAAAGAATATTGAAAAAGTGGGGGTGAGTGGAATATTAAGAATTTCCTTTTCTCACAAACCAGGTAAAATGCTTCATAAACAATCTTTTCTCCCAGTGAAACTTGCCCTGATTAGTGTAATTATGCAAAGATTAGTCTTAGCTTCATTTCTCTAAATCACTGTAATGATCATACTGGCAGATTACAGAAAATGTACTAAGCATGCTATAAGAAGTCCTTTCTAAACCCTTTCTATGAGCTCAGAATAGAAATATATTATTCAGTGTAATATTTTTTTCTGGAAAATGATTGTTTCAGTAAATCAAATGGAGATACTACTCACATTCTAAGATGCAGATACTTCTCACCTGGATCCCTATTCTATTTGATGCAAAAAGTAGTTTAAACTTGTAAGCAGAGAATATAATTTTATAACTGTAGCATTGTCAAAAACAGCTCTTGTGCAAGAACTGGCCAGCTGTACCCCAGAAATGTTTTGCCTCATACAAAGGCTGTACACAAGACTCTGTGTCTGCTGGCAAAACCATGGGAGAAGGGAGCCAGTTGGGGTTAAT
Organism: Nicator chloris; assembly: GCA_013400495.1. Taxonomy (NCBI): domain Eukaryota; kingdom Metazoa; phylum Chordata; class Aves; order Passeriformes; family Pycnonotidae; genus Nicator; species Nicator chloris. The sequence goes on from WAAE01003172.1 coordinate 22,585, forward strand.
GTTCGTATGTTACAAGGAGAGTACTCGGTAGATGGAAGGGTCTTATCCAGCTGTGAGGATTCACATATCAGAACATCTGCAGTGTTTCACCATGAAGCCCAAGGGTAAGACAGAAAATGCTGAGGCTGGCCACTGGGAAATGGGAAATGTGCCCAAGTCTCGTGCTGTGATGGTCTCAGATATGACAAGAATAGGTATTATGAACATGTGGTAAACTGTCACCTGGACCACTTTGCTCACTTGCTTACTTCTCGTCTCCAGCAGAAATGCAATCTCTTATCTAGTGCCTTTCTACTGCTTTTCTGTAATACAGTGGAGTTCTGGATGGCTCTATTTGCTAAAAGATCATTTCGGTCAGCAGTGGCTTTTAAAAACATTACCTACCAATGGACTGGGATGGCTTTCCAACACATTTGCTGCTTACTGATGAACTAGCTCTGAGGCAGGACACTCCTTCTCACTTGCTAACTTTCTACAAGTTAAAAAAGAAATCCTCATAAGGGAACTGAGTGTCTGCTTGTTAATGGAAAACTTAGTGGAGCTTTTGACTGTTTTTTCCTGGTGAGTTTGATTCATGAGGACTCAGGCAATAGATATGACTGTTGTTTATTTCCATGCATGCCTCCATTCAAGTACTTACTTGTATTTGTACTATTTAGTGAGTATATGTACTTGCTAAAATGTGTGTACTTGCTTATGCCAATAACAGAAGATCAAAGTCTTCCTTTAGAAAGCTCTGGAGGTCAGAGTATGACAAGGCAGCCTGCTCCCCCCACCTGCTCAGTACTCACTGCCTTGGCCTTTCCTCAAGGGCTTCGTTTGGCTGGTTTGGGAAAACCACCTTCCGATATACTGGTTAGGGTTGTGTACATATACACACGCCCATATTGATAACAACCAGACTTTCCTTAAGGTTAAGCATTAAAAATAATCATACAAAACAAAAGGAGTTCCTGTGACAAAAATCACACCAGAGAAAAATTCTACTTTATGGCCCACATGGCTTAAAATGAAACATTAGCTATAATGAAAGATGTTGGGTTTTTTCCTGATTACTGTAATTTTTCACAGCTTCCAGCTATAAGGCACAGATTCACAGCACTTTTGACTAGAAAAATAGCCTTTTGCATTGCAATGTCCCTTCCTCGGGACATAGGCAATTAAAAAGCTTTTTGTGAGTAATAAGTCTCTTTCATGCAATAACACTTGGATTCATGACAGTCTGCATCATAATTAGAGAGTCATTTAGATTCATTGATGGTATGCAATTATGGTTTTCCCTTGTCTGATTCCTCTGACCTGTGCTTTAAATTGAACTTTGCAAAACACCTCCCACATCAGGCATTATAATTCCCATTGACTACTGATGTAGGTAGTCATGGTATTTAGGAGATTTCTCAAGGGAATACTGCAAATCCTCTAAGTCAAAAATAGCACAGTGCAATAAATAGCCATTTTTAATGACATCCATTATTTCCCCAAGATGTAATGTCTCAGGGGGCTCAAGTCCAACAGAGATTAGCCCTAAATCCTTCATAAATCTGCCTCTATTTGTTATGTATCACTCCTCGCCTCAAAGGCATTTGAGATTGTTCCTCACTTAGCACAACAGCTCCACACAAATACTCCTTCCATTTGGTTTTATCTTGAAGTCCTGGGAGAGTTTCCTGATTGATGATAGCATGTTCAGGCAGCGGACATCAGTGGGTTGAATGATTGCTGCTGGTGCATTAGCTTTCAGGGAAGTTTAGGTCAACACTTATCTTTGGCTGCGATAATATTTCTTTTTATTTTAATTGGTTCTTCTATCCTTGTGTTATTTCTATCAAATCTGAGATTAATGATGCAATCTGCTTTTGTGTGCTGTTACTACCTGAGCACACCAAGCAGCAGCTGTGACAAATATTGCTCTAGAAGACCCGTGAGCAGTAGCTAAGTCCTGTTAGCCTGGTTACGGGGAGTACACATTACATGGGGAATTTTATGAGTCATTTAAGAAAAAATAGTTTTAAACTGCTTGAAAAAGTTGGAGATCATTGACGTAATAAAGATATAAAATCCAACTCCATTTTTTATTATCATCCAAAGCTGCATTATAGCTGAAGGTATATGCCACAAATGTACCAGTGGATACAGAATAACAGGACAATTCTAGTCATAGCAAGAGAAAAAAATACAGAATTGAGGATATTAACACCTCATTCTGTGCTGTTCTGTGACTCATTTACCACCCCATGATACTTAATCACAATGAAATGCCATAAAGCTACACTGAAAAAAGTGAGATTACAACTGGCTTTCTGTAGTTTTTGAGGTAGCTTTTATTAGAAGCAAAACTGCTTTGAAATACTTCTGCACATCTGATAAACTTCTAGAGTACCCAGTAAAAATTCTGGCACTTTTTCTTGATCCCTTCTCCAAATGTCACTTTGTGCTCGCACTAGATCATCTGAATGGGGGTCTACAGTTGCAAAAGGGTGAAAATAAATGATGTGAATGTTTAATCTCCCTGTGATCATCATTTAATACATAGCCAAAATTGTTTATAAAGTCAGACACCTATATCTGAACAGTGATGTGCAATTCCCTTAGACAGTGAGCCCAAAAGAGAGCACAAGAGGAAAACACCAATGAAATTGAGATGGCATGACAGGGGGGAAGAAGATTTTTTCCATCCCTTGGAGAAAAAATTCCGATTTGAAAGGAGATCTCTCTGCACACAAGGCAAAAAGTTTCTCCAGTTTCAAAAATGGGAAGTGAATTTGTGTATTTATCATGCCTGCACAACCATTACAAGAAGAGATCATGGAACTTGCTGAAAAACATAATTTATTTAATCTTTAAGGCAACTGGTGATGGACTGGAGAACAAGGGTATTGACAGGTATCAATAGTGAACTCAAAGCTGTTTGGGAGGTTGGAGAAGAGGGAATCTTTCTCCATCCATGACAAATGATAGAAAAATAAATGTGTCAGGAGAACAATTTAAGCTTTTTAAGAGCTGAATTAGTATTCCAATAGTATTTCTATACTTCATAGCATTTTGATCTTATTGACTGTCACTTCACTTCCAGGATTCTCTTTTTCATATATTTAACCCTTTAGGCAGATGGGTAATTTGACAAATGACAAGAGTTTATTATCTTGAAAGGTTCACTTGCATTAAATAAAATACTTTTAGATAACACAGATGCCAGAGGATAAACAGATACTAAAGAATCAAGGTGAAAGTCTTACCAATATATGAAGTTATGCTTGCATGCACGAAAGCGGGCTCCTCTTGGTGGTGCCAAGCAATAGGGCAAGAGGCAGTGGGAAGAAACTGATGCACAGGAATTTCTGCCTGGACATGAGGAAAACTTCTGTACTGTGCAGGTGACTGAGCTCTGGAACAGATTGGCCAGAGAGATGTGGAGTCTCCCACACTGGAGATACTCAAGAACTGTCTGGACACAATCCTGTGCTGTGTGCTCTGGGATGGCCCTGCCTGAGCAGGGAGGTTGGACCAGATGACCCTCTGTGGTCCCTTCCAACCTTACCCCTCCTGTCATTCTGAAATTTTCAGTAAGGGAGCATGTGTTTGCAAAACTGGGGTCTTAACATGTTGCCATTGTCTCAGGCAGGTAAGGAAAACAAATTTCCCTCTGGGAAATTTGGAAAGAGAGTATGTTATAGGAAAATAACTGAAAACAGATCTACCTAGATGGATTTTTTTTTCCTTAATTGGTAGAATCATTCAGTACTAAACCCCACCATTTTGTTTGCTAAGTCCATTGATAGATTTGAAAAAAACAATGCAAACTAAATGAATAAGTGTACAAAACTTCAAACTTTGAATTATTTACTATATGCAGATAGAAAATCCCCAGGAGGGACAGGAACAGTTGTTGTCTGAAGGTTCAGTTCACTCAGTTAATAAGAACTTCTGGTGATTTGGTAGATATCTGGAGGAAAATAGATCTGGCAACAAGCCTGAAGATATTTCTTTAGCTTCAGGCTGTGAGGAATGTGGCACATTTATTTACGAAGGACAGAAGGAAAGGGAGACTTTAAGAAAAACAACCAAAAAAACCACCCCAAAATAGATAAACTTATGCTCCATTTTCAACATCTCTCAGCTTGAGATACAGTGAAGCACATAATGTCCCTGTAGCTACAGCAGGCTTCCTCATAAATACTGGTGACATGCTGAATGCTTTAAGAAAAGGAATGGAAGTCATTAGACTTCTCATTAATGGCCTAGCTCTTGGGTACGACTCCTAAGGACTGCCAGAGCATGAAAAGACACCCTGGCAACTGCTGATCTGCCAAAAGATTTCTTCCTCCCCTGCTATTTCCATTGGATCTTTTATTTAAAAACAGAGAGCAACTTGAAATGTAAGATGTGAACCACGATGTGAAAGATGCAAGACCTAAGTACATTAAGCAAAGGCCTCGTGAAAGCCAGAGCTTCTTTGCGGATACTGTTCCATTCTCATCCAGTAACATGGTGCTTTTTGTCTTAATTATATGTGCAGACCTACAGGAACTGTAGAGTATGAAAACCAGAATGCTTTAAAAATTGTTTTTATGATCTTTGATTTCAGTAATTTTTTTTCTGATGTCTGTGACAGATGGTAAAAACTGAGATAACGCCACAACTGTGTGAGGCAGAAGTAAATGTAGATCTAAAATGACTGAAAGTGCTTGCAAAGATTAATTACAGTAGAGGGATATGCATGCCATAGCTGGCACAGTCTCTCTATATCATACGTAAGTCTATTTGATTATATAAGTTCAAAAATAGCTTTTGTGCAGTGACTCAGATGCCTTTTTATTTTTGATATACATTAACTTTCATGAATTCCTTTGATGTAAACCAAACTCCACATTCTCTGCATCATCATTATGACTTCTTTGGATATTTTGTGGCAAAATGTAAAAATAAGTATATGCTGCCCCAGCTGCACTTTGACAAACTGGATCATTCATTATGTGCCACATCCATGCCACAGCAGGATGATAAAACAGTACATTGTAACACAAAACAGGGACACCATTCTCCCACCTTCTTCATCAGAAAAACAGGTAGGTTGCCTAGGAGAAGACTGTGGGTAAAAAATATTCTGTGTTAATTAAGGGTATGAATTTGTAATAAATCAGATATTCTAGGATAACTATTTAGTCATGTTCTGCCTCCTATATGTATTGCAACTTATTCATTATGAAGGGAGGACTGACACATAAATTTGCATTTATCATAGGGTAATAGCATTGATATTGGAAGTAATTTGAGGATAGATTTTAGGAAACCAAAAGAAATACAGTTTACTGATAAACAGCTTCCTCTTTGGAAGGAAAACAGCTGCTTTGAAGATACTAGGTACAGAAAGACAAGGAACAGTCTAAAGATGTAAGAAGGCACAGTGTCTTTGGCACTAGTGAGGAGGAGAACTTTGAAACTCAGACCCCTTGCTCTATGTTTCTGTATGATATTTTGCCCTTGCATGGTCAGCTTTTTCTTTTCTCCATCTCTAGGAAATGGGACAGAGGGTGGCTTTATCTAAATTACACAGAAATCACTTTGTGGAGATGAAAATGAACTGCCTCTACTCCTCCAGGGCTCCTTTGCCTTGTCAACATGATGACCTAGCTTGGAGAATGTGCATCTGACATTTCTGGGCCTCTGCTTTGGGTGAGGAAGGGGAAAAGGATGTTGTTCTACTCTGTGAATTGTAGGTCTGAAATCTCATGAGAGAAAATGGAACTGCTGTCCAAGATCTGGCCCAGTGGTACAATTTTTTAGCTGTGCAAATATCTGCTCTTGCCCTAGTTTCTGCTCAGCTGGACATTGTTCTGCTGGTCAGAGTTTCACAGAAGGTAATGTCAGCCCCCTTACAGGGGAAGACAGAATTTTAGTCAGCTGCACCTTTTTTTTTTCCTTCTGCCATTGTTACTAAAATGTAAGACTTGGAGTCAGTGATATTTTTGGAGTGGGATGAGGAAAAAATAATAAAATTATAGAGGTTGTAGAAAGACCACTTTTCAGTCAGTTTTCAGTACAACATCTGCATGCTTGCATGGCAAGTTTCTTCTATTCTTCCTGTACATGTGATACCCCTTCCACTATTTTTCTTCCTAGAAGAGAAAACATTATTTGTAGCTTGATGTGTGAGAAATCAGCACAATCTCTTTTTCTTCCATTTGGAAGATTAATTAGTGGTTTTGTTGAGACTGGTAAAAATTGCACTAAACTGATCTGCTTCATACAAACTTCCATCATGTGTTTTAGTGCTAATAGGCTTTATTTACCTCAAAGTTGAAGGTTGCACACTCAGGCATGCAATTGCCTGAACTATTCTATTTTCTTCACTTTTATTTGCTTGCAGGTATAGTAGAGAAAGCAGCAAATATTTCCTCCTTTTGCAGGTGGAGGAGTAAAGACCCTTGACTTGGCTATTTAGACAAGAAGATAATTTAGCTTAAACACAGTTGCCAAAAAAAGAATACAGGAAGCACGTCAAATATAACTCCATTTTGTTATTAATACAAAAGCAATGTTGACTCAGGGAACAGAGATCTATTCAGTATTCCCCTAGCATGCTGTGTAGGATACATCCAAGGGAGAGTTTATCACGTGCAAGAAATGTTACCTCCTGCCAGAATGACACAATACTTGAGCCTGAGAGGTACCTCCAAAGGCCATCTAGCCCAATCCCCCTGCTCAAAGCAAGGTTATCTAGGGCAGATTGCTCAGGGCCATGTCCACTTCTGTTCTGAGTATCTCCAGAGACAGAGACTCCACAGCCTGCCCAGACGATTTGTTCTCATGTTCAACCGTGCTTACAATAAAAAAGGGATGGTTTCTATTTCTTAGCTTTAAACAAAACTTCCTGTATTTCAGTTTGTGCCCGTTGACTCTTGTCCTGTCAGTGGGCATCACTGAGAAAAGTCTGAGTCTGTCTTCCATAGTCCCCCACTCTGGTACTGATACACATTGATGAGAATGCCCCAGGCATTCTCTGCTCCAGGCTGAACACACTTATCTCTCTCAGCCTCTCCTCTCTCCAATATTTTAATGTCTTTCTTCTACTGCAGAGTCCAGCATTAAGCCTAAATTTGATTCTTTGTCACATGCACTACATAGACAGCTTCCTAGACTTTGAATTCTTTTAAGTCAACCAGAAAAGCTTTTTGTCTGTCAGAGTGAGATTTTGCCTGTCAGAGTGAGATTTCCTGAGGACCAGTCAGCTCTTTCTTTCCCAGTGGGATGTCACATTGATATTGTTGACTGGAGTCTGAATCAGAATGCAAAGGATATGTGAAGAAAATGTGCCTTTGACAGCGGCTGCAAAAAAGGCAGGTCTTCTGCTCTGGAAGTTGGGAGATATATGGCTGAAAGATTGGTCTGAAAAACAATGAGGGAAAACTGGAAATTGCCTTAAATCATTGCTCGTCAGAAGTCAAGCTTAAGGAAAATAAATAGAACATGGTGGACTAGACAGAACGGATAATTTTGATATCCCAGAATCATTTTACTGAACAGCGATGATGGAAGTGAGTCATTTTACTCACTATGACTCAAAGATGTTTCAGATAAAATCAAGGTCTGTAATCTCTCTGCCTGGAGTAAATTACATTTGAATGGCAATAAGAAGATAAATGCTATTTATAAAAATGAGTGAAATCAGTTAGCATGCTGATTGGGTAGTAAAAAAAAGATGGAAATTAATCTCTGCAAATTTAGAAAAAATGTCTTTCAGTTCAGTTTTGTGGACTACTGCATGCCAACAGTATGAGCTATAGATGTCATAGGTCTCTCTACCTTCTGCCTTGTGCCTGCAGGAGATATGTACATGCCTCAAAGATTTGTGTGCTAGCCTGCTACTAAAGTAGAAAAGTAGTTTTTACTTATTTTCCAATGAATTAAAGAATTTGGCTAAACTCTTTGCACATGGATGTACCCATTGATTCACATTGCAGGAATTTTCAAGCAGAGTAAAATATCAGAGTGGAATTGTCTTTTCCCAATAAAGCAAAAAAAAAAAAAAGCATGGATCTACAGTATTTCCTCTTAGTCCTGTGCTGCTGGTAACACGTGCCATTGCTTTGAGGTTATTTCTGAGACTGATATTTTCTGAGACAGACATATTTCATTACTAATTAAGGATGAGCAGAGAGGAGTATCTTTCTATTGTTCTAAGTGTAATTTTCAGTGCAACAATTTCCTCCTAGATACTTTCAGTTTTCCCAAATCACTTGTGCATTTAGCTGGAACACTTAGTCTAAAACTTGCCACCTCAGCAAGCTCTTTAAGAGGAGAAATTTCTTCTCCAATTCCCCTCTCCTCTCCTCTCCTCTCCGCACCTCTCCGAACCTCTCCGAACCTCTCCGAACCTCTCCGAACCTCTCCGAACCTCTCCGAACCTCTCCGAACCTCTCCGAACCTCTCCGAACCTCTCCGAACCTCTCCGAACCTCTCCGAACCTCTCCGAACCTCTCCGAACCTCTCCGAACCTCTCCGAACCTCTCCGAACCTCTCCGAACCTCTCCGAACCTCTCCGAACCTCTCCGAACCTCTCCGAACCTCTCCGAACCTCTCCGAACCTCTCCGAACCTCTCCGAACCTCTCCTCTCTTTATACAAACATAGCAACTTGGTCCCAAATTCTTTTTCCCTACTAGAATGAACGGGAAGAAAACGTCCAGTGAGAAAATATGATGGCATTTTCTTTCTCTCATTTTTTCCCACGCTGAAGCATCCCATGGGAGTGTATAATTGTGTCCAAATCACCTTTTTTTTAATACAGGAAACACCATCCATATTCATCGGTTTGGTTATGGTCCAGAGCAGGTAAATTGGTACTAATCTTCAAATGATGCATATTAAATTTGCAAATTTACAACTTCAAGGTAGTTAATGGAATATCAACATTTATTCCTGAACATCTGGACCTGAAATGGTGATAAAATCCCCAAATTAAGTCAAAATAAAAATGCAAACTAAATCAAGTTGTGCTCATCACACAAATGAGGACAATGATCTTTCCAGATCATGATGAAGATTTTGCATCTAGCAGTAAACATCCGGGAATCAGATTAAAACTTATGTTACAGGTGTTATATCCACCAAACACTCCTTATCTCCAGTAATATCTTTCAGGATTTTTTTCCTCCTCCTCCCCCCTGTGACGAATCATATTTACCTATATAAATGCTAAAACAATATTTTTGTTCATTTGCTGTACTTCATTTCAGAGTGAAAGGACAAGTCTCTAAGGATTATTAGCCAAAAATAGCATATGCTATGTTGGAGTCAGAATGTTTCCTCTGTACAAGCAAAACAACTGTTGCTTTTGGAAAAAACTGTGGTACAAGAACTAAACCATACAAGCCAACTCTTTAAATCCAATTTTATCCCATTTGTGTCATTGTTGTTCACTTATCCCTACCATCTCATGCTTTGGAAGGTAGTGGGATTTTCTCTCTTGTTTTTTCTTTCTTTTTTCTTTTAACTTTTCCGCATTGATTTGATAGAAATGCTGTAATATCATAGTCAGAACATACTGGGTCATGACATTTCTCATAAAGAGGATTTTGTAGTCCCTGTGTAGCTGTTCCAAAAGGATTGCTTGTAGATTAATTCTATTGCTCTCCGTCTTAAGTTGAACTGACTCTGTCACAAAGTGGTAGATTTTGCCTACAAAAATTTATACAGATTTTTTTTTAATTTTGAGTGATTCAATTTACAAGATGGCACTCTGGCAATAACCATTCCATTTCAAGTGAAATAATTCAAATAAAGGTCACTAGACATTACAACTTAAGCAGCTGTGAATTATTTAATCAGACATATGCCATACCAATTTTTGATAAATCCAGTACAAAGTATTCCTTACTTTGATGCAGAGAAATACTGGGTAAAAATGGTGAAAATCAGGTTTGATCATTAAACACTTCTGATGCTTTTCACAAGTCAATATTTTTCTGAAGGTTGAATATTGTGCAGTATGTAATAATCATTATCAGTGAGCATATTTGGGGAGTTTTCTGTAATAACCAGAATGACTTGCTGTGTTAAACTCAAGACAATGATACTGCTTTTACTATAAAGAATAATTTACCACTAGAATCACCATGTACTGCATAAAGGTCTGCTCGGCCAAGATAGCATCACTAAATTTCTGTTCAGATTCCTGGAAAATCTCACAGGAGTCTAGGATGCCTAGTCATAAAATAAAGCAGCAGTGAAGTGAGAATGCAATGTTCTAACTGCAGAGGTGCCATATTGTGTTTGACCCTGTAGCTCTGGTCCTGCTCCTGTTGTTCCAAGTATTTTGCATCTATGTGATCTCTTCATTTCCCACTTCCAATCAGGAAGGATTAAATTGCTGCTCTCTGAGTACTGTTAGGAGTCTGTGGTGAGAGTTAATAGAAAAGTGAATTAGATTGATGGGCAAGTGCTCTCAATTGAACTGCAGCTAATCTGCTGATTTTCCTTAGCAGAGGGAAGTAGGAGAGGAGCCCAAGCCTGTGGCACCGGCATTAAGCCATGTCCGGGCTAGGGCAGGTGCAGTGACTCCACTCCCCCTTTTTCAGCGTCCCTGCTTTAAAAAGGGGGAGTGGAGTTAAAAGGGTTACAGAAGCCAGTCTGACACGGGGTGCAGCCGAAATGGGAGGCTGCCCAACCCACACTCTCCCGAGCTGAGCTGATCGTGTGCAGAGCTGCTCAGGGGGACCCAGCCCTGATTGCATGCTTTGCCCAATATTCCCTTTTTCCCTTCTCACACATAATCAGCCCCAGCTGACTTTACTCTTTTCCCCACCAACCCTGGGTTTGCAGATTTTTATGGCCTATTTGTTAATTCTGGCTTGCTGTCAACCCGTGCTAAGCCAGGACTCCCATGACTGTGTTTCCATGCTATTCACCTGAAGGCAGTTTCTCATACTTCCTTTCACTTAGGTATTTTATCCCACTATTCACTATTGTCTTAATAGTTTTAGACCACTTTAGTAGTTTTGTCATCTACTTACCTTTGATTTTGTACCGTGTCCAGCAGAATCTCACATTTTTTCCTTGACAGTCTGATCTCAGAGCAGGGTTTCTTATCCACCTGTATAGCTGAACAGAGTGCCCACATTTTGGTTACAGATAATTACTTATGTAGAATCCCACAGTAAGTGTTTAACCTAATAAAACCTTGTGTCTAATCATCTGCTTGTCTGCCCATGCTTGGGTATTGTACTCTACTGGTGACACTGCGACAGTCGCTGCAGACTGGCAGCCTGGGCAGGGTAACAAAATTTTGATCTCAGAACTGAAGAAGGATTCATGCAGGTGTAATCAGACTAATTAGGAACTGAGGGAAATAGTTATTGCTGCAGTGGTGAAGGGGTCTGTTGAATTTCAGGAATTTTATGAACCCAGGATGCTGTGAGCTTATCTTCTTTCTGGCTCTTTGTGCCTCCTGTAGGGATGCAACCTGAATGCTGGAATTCCAGTAGTGAATCAAACCAAAGACCAACTCAATTCACCACTTCGTGTATCTGAAAGTTTCAAAAGAAAAGGTATTTCAGAGAAATGTGCTGAATGAGATGAACATGCTCAAGTGTCTTGAGATCCCTTTAAGCCTTGTATGTGAAGATCTATTTCCAGCCTATGGATGACTCATTTTGTGTGCTCTCAGCTGCTAGACCACTTTCTGCTGCTTCACATCCTTCAGGAATGGGGAATACTAGCACTGAAAGCAGTAACCTGGGAACCAGTCAGTGCATTACCAGACCATTTTCTTCCTTTCTCTCAATTAGCATCTATGAACAACACATGGTGGTTTGGTATTTCAATCAGTCTTTCCAAGGCACATGTAGCAGAGCTTTAACTAATTTTTTTCCTAAATAATGTCTTTGATGCTTGTTGTAATGTTCATGTTTGTATTTGAACTTGTAGTTAATTCATTAGTGTCCTGAGTTATCTATTTTTCAAAGCAGTTTTATCCTGGATGTATATGTATTTTAACAGAACTATCCACAGCAACAGCTTTTCCTCTCTGCTAGCTGGAAAAGCTAGAGGATAAAATTAAACCTGACTGAAAAAGCTGATGCGTTATTGTTTGGATGCCCTTAAAAAGCTGTGATAGGAATGCAGTGAAATCAAAAACTTTTCCCCTGCTGTGGCCTGTCCTATTTCTAATCATTATTCTTCAATGCTTTGAGCACTGATTATGACTACTTTGCCTTTGCCAGGAATGGATGCATTTGAGGGAGGTGAGGTGAGCATACCTTAACTATATACACTGTGTTTTGCTGCTGCCTGTCCTGGCAAAAGTGAGTGTTGTGGTACAGTCTAACCCAGGGGTTTGGTTCTCACTGAGGTTGTTCTTTTGACCCGTGTCAGGTCATCAGCAATGGACCCTTAGGACAGAGAGGGAGCACCTTTTAGAGAAATGTCACATTCCCCAGGACTACAGCAACAGTTACAGGCTTTTGTTCCTGAGGATTTCATTTGTAACAAAAGCCTTTGTACAACTTTCCAAGAGTTTAAAGGAAAAATCAGCTCCAACAAAATCCTGTCCCTCATTGGCACAATGAAGAGTTGTTTGTACAGTCATTTGATCTTAGCACAAGCATTGACAAAGAGGATTAAAAAGTAAACCAAGCTTTCTCAGACAGTGTCTCCAGACATGACAGGCAAAGTTGTTGTTATCCTTATTAGAAGAGCAGTAAGAACTCCAAAGGATACAGTAAAGAGGCAAACTGGACCTGTTTGGAAAAAAAAACTCTTTCTAGAGGAACAGTTTTTCTTCTCTCATAAATTTCCCATCTTACTAAAAAGCTGGCAGACTAATTTTTCTTTACATGAATAAGGCAATACTGCTCCATTTGACAGGATTTACAGATTGCACTTTAACCAGATGTGAAATTTTGTGTTCAGGCTCCAAACAGCCTGACACTGCAGCAAATAGTGTATGGAAGTACAGCTTTTGCATGTAAGGAGAAAAGAACATGGAGCAAGAGCTAATTAATTTTAAAAGAGAAGTAATTACTTTAAGGCTTAATTAAAAATTAACCTGCTTTAAGACCTACTGAGAAAATTACTGCAAAGTGTTTCCTAGCTTAATTTTGGCATAGCTACATCACACACTCACTTGAGAGAAAGAGGTTTCAGATTGAAGCAGGTGGGAGTCTTCCCCCTGGGCTTGTAGTGAATTCATGCTTTAGCAGACTGGGTTACTTCACGTCCTAAACCTGTAGTTTTTTTTCACCTAGCTACATGTATGTTCAAGGTCAGGCTGGATAGAGCCCTGGGCAACCTGATCTAGTGGATGGCATCCCTATCCATGAGGGGGAGTTGGATCTTGATGATCTTTAACGTGCCTTCCAAGCCAAACCATTATATGATTCTATGATTCTGTAACACAGTCCATAATTCAGATGCTCATCCTGTGCATCAGCCAAACTGATTTGCTTTAGTCTACTAATGTGAGTGTTGTCCTTGGGATGTGTGAGAATCCAGGGTCAGGCATGACTGTTGATGGCTTTTTTGGGAAGGTTGAAATAGGTCCAACAGAGGATACTGACAAAAGACAGGGCTGTGTCCCACATGTATAACCTGTCCTCTGAACTAATATGAAGTGTTTCTGGTGTCTATTTTTACAGTTAAAAAAAAAAAAAGAAGAGTTTTGATGGTGTCCTAATAAGAAAGGGATTAAAAAAAAAAAAAGACTAATCTTTGAACATTTTGAGAAGATTTCTCTAACTGAAATATACTGTATTTTGTTCCACATTTTTAAACAGAAAAAAACCTTGGTGGTTTGTTGGGTTTTTTTCCTAAACAGAGAGAATTATGTGAACTGTTTAAATCTTCAGGATCTACAGAGATTTCTACGTATGTCAAGGAACTTTGTTTAAAAATAGTTCCCCAGTAATCTCTCGATGTAAAGCCTAAAGCCACACAAATGCAACAAATAATTATTACCCAGGCAATCTTGTGCTTTTCAATAACAGATAGCTTGGGCTTGTTGTTTTTTTTTTCCTTAGGAAATAGTAAATTCACAATTGCAGTTCTAAAGAGATTGTGTGGGCAAATACTTTCTGCTAAAAAAAAGCAGAAGACTATTCAAAAATGTTAAAATGTTCTAATAGCTGAACACTCAAAATATGTTTGACACTTTTTAAAAGAAATAGTTCATCTTTTCATGTTGAAATGGCCTTTACTTTTTGAAGTAACTGAGTGATAGAGTAGGAGTTAAGAAAAAAGGTTAAGTAACCTCGAAACAAAAGCAAGTGCTCGTCTTCCAACAAACTCTAAACCTTAACTTGACCTGCATTATTATTTCTTCCTTGTGTGGTTTTCATTTTCCCTGAAACGTCCTTTTCTTCTCCTCTTCTCTGACCCCTCTCCCAATTCAACAGAACAAAAAAGGTCTCTTGGCAATCAGGCAGATTGCTTTGCCATGGATACAAAACGCAGAAATCAGATGAATAACTCCATGAGCATTTTCTCAGTTCACTCAGTTCTGAGTTCTCTTCAGGGGGGAAATGAATGATTTGAAGGGTGTAGTTCTGGAGAAGGAAAAATATTTTGTTCCAGCTTTAAACCGCCTTTCTAGAGAGTTTCATAGAACACTAACAGTTCTTGAAATAACCCCTTTCCCTTTCCCTTTCCCTTTCCCTTTCCCTTTCCCTTTCCCTTTCTCTTTTTCTTTCTCCTTTCCCCTTTTTCCTTGTCAGTCTCTGCATCCTCGTNCTTTCCCTTTCCCTTTCCCCTTTTCCCTTCCCCTTCCCCTTCCCCTTCGCCTTTCCCTTTCTGACTGTGGAAGTCCTGGTCACTCCAAACACTGAAGCAAAAATAGGGAAGGTTTTGCTTCCTATGGCTTCTCAGGGTGACTGCTGTCTGTTGCTGGGGTACACTAATGACTTCTGAAAACTTTAATCTAGTTGAATGCTCCAGCACTAATTTAAAATTATATTAAATTGAACCTGTAATATGTGTCAAATTTCGCCATGCCTGTCCCACCCACCTTCTCCTTGGCTTCAGCATTTCACTGCATTTTATGTTCCCTCTGTATGCTGGGTTGTGCCTGAGACTTAGCCAGTGGACTACAAAGATCTTCCAAAATGTGTCAGTGCTGAAAACTTTATCACTGGCTTCTAAACAGATTTTTTAATAGTTTTAATAAATACAATTTTATTCACAAAATGAACTTTTAGAGAATAATAACAGAAAGTACTAAAGGGGACTAATATCTTGTATACTTATTTTTTACTTAATTAATTTTTAGTGAGGGATAATAGTTATTTACATATTTTATCATATTTAGTTTGCTTGTTTTCATGTATCTTGCTTTTATGCATTTGAGTTATACATTAAAATTATAATGTATACATTGGCAGTACATATATGATTATACATCCTGCTGGTCTACATATCTACTAAAGTGGCTTGAATTTATGTCCTAAGCATTTATATTTTTAAGCAACCAGTAAATTAAAATTTAGTGACTAAATAAATAAACTGAGCTATACAAGAAGTCTGATAGATAATTAATGCAAGAGACAACTTGAATTCAATCTTTCTGATTAAAGAATAAAACACTGCCACAAAGTAATTTATGACATAGTAATGCATAAACAAGGAGTTACAGGAAATAACTATCTGTTGCCAACAAAATACCATAAACAGAAAGCAGTTTAACTCTATTGATTCTTCCCTATTGCTGTTGGTATTTTATTAAGGGCCACATGACTGAGGTTCAGAACAGATGATATAGATATAGATACATGTAAAATCAGCTGAGTTACAGTAGCATTGGCATACATACCTACTATAAGTTCAGTTTTACTAAGAAGCATAATAATTAGCAGAGAAAATGTAGCAGGAGAGCCTTTAACTGAATTAGTAGTCACAGCAGGTACCTAGGGTTTCTGGCAGGCTTGATTTATTTTCACTACAGCCTGAATGACCTGTGTTCACTCTCAGTAGCTACATCAGGAACAGAATAGATGTAAGGGTCTGTGTGCCTATGCTGTGCCTATATTGCATACCCAGGGAGGATCATTTTGAAGGTAAATCTTGCAATAACTACAAACCCACTTAAAATTAGATGCTTTATCCTCCAATTGTGTTCCATAAAGGTGCTATGCCAGATTTAAAAACTCTTTTCTGTTGACAAGATCCACTTCCAAGCTATGACTATCACAAAAACATGGTGGGACGAACTCAGTCTAGAACACAGAAAAAATATGGTTTATAGGTTAATATGACAAGACAGCTGTCAAATGAGTTGGGCCTGATGAATTTTATCCTAGAAGACCCCAGACCACTTTCAGAACTATTAAGGTGTAAAATAGACATGATATAGATTATTAACTACATTCATATATACTTGAAACTTGGCTTTTATTTTA
>WAAE01003175.1:0-48280 GCA_013400495.1 Nicator chloris
GGATGGGATGCGATGGGATGGGACGGGACGGGACCATCTCCTTCAGTGTACCTGAGCAAGATTATGTGTTGCACATGGGGACAAAGAAAGACAAGAAGCAAGATGGTTTGACTTGGCATTGAGTGGCTGAGGGCCTGCTCTCTGCTCCCAGTGCTGTTAGTGCATCTTATGTAAGAGATCATAAATAAAAACTGCAGCCACTGGGATGGGTGGAAATGAAGCAGGCAGAGTCTGACCCTCCGTGTGGCAACAACTAAAATCAGTCAGTTAAAGTCATTGCCACCTGCAGTGTGGCTGGGTGGTGGTGATGTGCAGTACATGTAGTGCACTGGCTGCTAGCTAGCATTTTTGAAGAGCAAAAACAATTTAGGAACTGCTCTTACAGACCCAATGGAGGGACATCTTGATAGCAGAGGCAGCAGCCATGTGACAGTGGGGAGAGAGATTGCTTCTCCCAGAGCACTGCTGCAGCATGCAGGAGGATTAATCCAAATCTATTTTCTGGAATTGATTTAACACTGTGTTCGTTTATCTGCAGCTTCTGCTGAAACATTTCATATATCAGATCTGAATGTTTCCAAGGCTGAAAAGCTTTCTTCTCTAGGGAGTAGCAGTTCTACAAGAGAACAACAAGTAGGAGCCCTAGGGAAGCAGCAGAGGAAAGGAATATTTTATCTTTAGTAACTGGCCATTTCCATTTTGGAGGCAGTGAAAGAAGAACCATCTGGTGTGTGCTGAATATTCACTACATAAACAATTACTTGGTTATGAATATGTGTATGTGTTATTGTTATTTATTATTTATAGGATTCCCTAGGTGTGCTTGACACTTCACAAGCAGAAAGGAAGATCAGGGCTCCTGCATCTTGATGTGCCCAGTGTAAATTTGACACAATGCTCAAAGCATCCAACAATGGCAGACGAGGGTTCAGCAGGCAGCTGGGGGTGAGAAGGAAGATGCCAGACCTGTGAAAAAGGGCAGTGCACAATTTCTGGAGCAGTAGCTGCTTCTACTGACAGAAGATTGCTTCGGATGACCATCCTCACATATTCATGCCTGTTAGTTTGGGGTTTAATCCTTCCTTGCAATAAACACCATTTATATTTATTGGTTTAATTTTCTATTCCTTAAGAGCTCTGTTCCTGCAATATCCTGCCTGGAAATGATGCAGAATGTTAGGAACCTTGCTCCAACAACTTTTCATGATAGTCACCTGGGAGTGATGGGTCTGCTCAGTTGGCTTGAGCTTTATGGCTCAGAAGCTCCAGATCAGTCAGCTGAGACAAATTATTTTAGAGATGTTTTATTGCATACTTTACCTGGTAGTCAAAGTATCTTGAAAGCAAGGAGAAGAGTCCCATCAAGTGGCAGCATGACACCTTGTTGTGAGGATAAAACTGAGGTACTGGGGTCTGCTGGGGATGACAGGAACTTGAGAGCACCCACAGACCTGCAGAGGATGCTCAGAGCTTTGCAGGAACAAAATGCCTGTAGTACTTCCCCCTCTCTTGTCCTTCTTTTTCTTTTCACTACTGGAGCTTTTCCATAGGGGGTTTTGCCACAGCATTCAGCCATTCCTCTGGTGCTGGGACAATATTATGGGCAGGGTTTGATGAAGGGAACAGCTGTAGGCACAGGAAGGGAAGAATCTTGAATCTCTTACGGGGAGAATTCCAACACCATTACGATGACAGAGCTCAAGGGCATTTGCAGGGCCAGAGGGATGCAGAAGGAAGTGGACCACAGCCAAGGACAACAACCTTGGCCTGAGCTTGGGCCCAAGAGTGCCCACAACACTCCCTTCCCACCTATCATCAATATTTTCTCCTCCTGCTGTTATGCTCTGGCACACTGAAATTTACTTGACTGCAAAAGTTTGTTTCCTGACACCACCAACAAGCAGCAAATAAGTGAAATGTTGATTTTCGAACAGCTTTCCTGACACAGCAGGGCACACCATAAATTATGACTTAGAGCCCTTTTTTTCCCACAAGCCCACTGCATGGGCTGGCTAGAATGGACCAGAGCATTATGAACAATGTGATATTCCAACTCCTTGGAAACATGTTACCATCTCTTCCTTTGTTAATAAACATCTTCTTCATCAAACCCCTCAGCACAACTGAAGCAGCACAATGGGCAATCTACATCCTTTAAACCCAGCTGCCTAAATCCATCCTGTCAGTCTGCCTGACCTCAGTGCTGGATGCCCCTCTCAGGTGCTTGTACAACAGGAACCATACCCCAGGACCCTCACTCTTTCTCTCAGAAGTTTTCGAACACAATCCAAGATGTAGTATTAAAGGGCTTGGATGCCTTCATCTAGGGAAGAAGACATGGTAGCCACTTGCAAGTATGTGAAAGACTGCAGTGAGGAAAGGATTTATCTTTCTCTGAATCCACTGGAGTAAGGACTAAGACCTTAGAGTGCTGCAAGGGAGTGCCACATTATGCATGAAATATTCTGAATGAATAACAAGTAGCTGAATGGATTGCCTGGAGGTGGTGGAGAATCTCCATCAGCTGAGATCTTCAGGACTTTATCAGACTCTTGTCTGCAAAGGACAGGTAAACTTGGAGCAGGGGAATGGAAAATTGGGAAAGATGGTTGAGTTGGCCTCTGAAAGCCATTTCTCACTATGAGTAGAAGCTTAGCATTAGGTTTGTGTTTACGGAAGATCAGGTCCTGACAACCTATGTTGTATAACCCAGAGCTGAGTGAGGAAAGGGCTGAGCACCCTTTTGCTCTCAGTATTCATGCCTTCACCTGGGCAGATTTGAACCTGGTCAGCGTAAAGGCATGTAAAGCTCAGCCATGCTATATTTATTTTGTTGCTAAACTGAAGACATTAGGCTGCTCCTGTTACTTTTCTTGGCCATTCAGCTGTACCTAATCAAACAGGAAACCTCTCCAGACCTTGTGGGTGTTCAGATTTTGAAGGCTAACTACCCAGAAAAAGAAAGATCAAACCAAACCAAACCAGAAACTTGTAGTTAAGTGATAATTTAAATCAAGCAGCACCTGGTTTACCACAGAGAGCATTCATTTCTTTAAAAATGTCACAGCAAATAGCAGAGGTTAAATTACTCATTCCAGAGAAAAATCACCGTCAGACTGTATCTTGAACAATAAACTAATGGTGTGGGCTAATGCAATGCGTGTTTTAAGATGGAAACATTTATACATCAGTTGGGATGCAATTTACAGTGAAACCTTCAAAAATGTTGG
Source organism: Nicator chloris (assembly GCA_013400495.1). Classification (NCBI taxonomy): domain Eukaryota; kingdom Metazoa; phylum Chordata; class Aves; order Passeriformes; family Pycnonotidae; genus Nicator; species Nicator chloris. Next base: position 3,231 of record WAAE01003175.1, read on the forward strand.
GCAGGCTGTATCAGAGTATGGCATCAACTGAAACAGTATTTTATTCTGTCTGAAATCTCTGAGCCAAAGACTTGGAAGATCTGGGGAGAAAGCTACAAAAACTGTCATCTGCCAGTCATTATCAAATGTAGCCCAGATGATTGAATGAGAGGATGGAGTCACCAGCTGGCTGACAACTGTATGGATTATGTCAGTGGTTTCCTACCCTGCTGACTAGAGGGACGTATTGGGAAAGAGTCCATACTAAAGAAAGTCCCTGCACACAATTGCCCAGCAGGGAGTGGAGTGGTGACACTCAGAGTCATCAAGGCTGGGGTGAGAGAGGGACTGGCTGCTGTATGCTGTGCTAATTTCTGCAGAACATCTGCACAGTAGGTAATGAAAACAATAAATTGCTCTTACATGTGTTTCTTATGCCCAGCTGCCAAGTTCTTCCAGACAAAGGCAGATAGCATAATCTTTGCCATACTCAAAAGACAAGAAAATCTTGATACATGAGTGAAGTGATTTTACCTATGATTGAAAAGCAGAATGGGGAAATACTCCATCTCCTGGCTCACAACCAGACTCAGAGAAGAAAAAGGGACAAAATATTTCTGAGTATCACACCCCCAAGTTGTCTCATGATGTTGATTTTACAGCAGGAGAAAACCCAATTCATGCAGTAAATGTTATTAGTTTTTAATGCTTGCTCCAAATTAACTACTGTTCCCATTTTTTTGCTTACTTCTTGTGCTAATCTCCTTATTTACCCATCTCTCTCTTATATACACATGCATATACATAGGTAAATTCATCCCTAGTGAATTTCTCCCCCATCCTGTAAACAGCTCATAATAGCAACACAACAACACTGAAAGAGGATTTTTTTTTGCTATATTGTAAAATATGAATCCACTATTTTGACAGTGACAAATCATAAGCATCAACGTGCAGGAGCATTTTATTGAGAATGTGGGGAATAATCTGCCTCACCAATCTTCCATTCCAGTGGAAACCAGTTCTTCCCTTCCCTTCCCTTCCCNGGCTACAGTTTTTGATGTTCCCTATGCAGGCAGGCTTAATGTCTTTCATGAGATGCAGTCCCCTCAGTCGGAAGTCTTTCATGACATGAAAAGATTTCTCTGTGATTTTTTTATTATTATTTTGATGTAAGCTGTTAAAATATGGAGAAAACACTGTCTGATTATTTAAAGATAAAACCTAGACTGGGTCATGTATCTCTATTGCAAGGCTCAGTCTACTTTAAATTGATGAGTTGAGGGAATATTGGAGGATTTTTATTCTCAGTAGTCGTGACAGGAGAATGAGGGAGGTGGGAGTGAAAACTAGATCTGCTCTGAGCAGCCTTCCCTTCAGTTCTGCCAGAGGTGTCTCTTAGCTGTTCGTCACTGCAGATCCAGTGCCTGCAGGCTTGGTTTTCACTTGCTTGTGTTATTGCCACTGCTTTTCTCAGAAATGTTGAACCGTGCAAGTTATCTGGGAGAAAAGTTATTTCTAATAAAGAACCCTTGAACGCTTGGTTGCTGTCATACCTTCCATGCTAGTGCACGTGCAGGAGACAAGCACAGCCACTCTCTGCTCCAGTCCTCTCTCCCTAGAAACCGAGACATGAAACACTTGCATTTTGCTCTGAACCTTCGGGCAAAGGGAGAGTCTCTTGTGGAGTTGCAGATTCTGTGCTGAGGTGCTGGCCAGTAAGCCTAGGACCTAAGATGATGTAAAATGCATTTTTCTTTCACTTTTCACCGGTGCAGAGTTTGACTGTCTCCAGGGACACAGCTACAGCCCAATAGCCCTCCCTCTTTCCTTCACCTGTCAAGGGTGGCTCATCTGTGGAGGGAGACGGGGATGCTATTCATCAGAGCTGGGGGCTGCAGCACGTAGGTGTGTAGGAGAAGGAGAGGCTGTGCACAGAGCCTGTGTAGACAGTACAAGAAGAGCGTGGGTGGGCAGAGGGGGGTGAGGGTGTGTAGCTGTCAGAGAGCAAACACATGTCTGCAAAACTTCTGCCAGCACCAGGCTACTGCTACTGCCCAGGCACCACCTGGCCAGATCAAAGCCTTTCCTGCTTGTGTCAAGGGAGGCTTTTAAATTGCAAAGACTCCTCCCTTACACATCTTCCCTTGCCTACAATGCTGGTTCCAACAGGGCTAGCATTGGGGAGGCACAGGGACGCTCAGAAACCTCACCTTGCCCCCCTCACCCACACCTTTCGGGAAGAAAGGGTGTTCTGTGGGCTGGAGCAGCAGAATGCCTCTTCTCAGCCTTCTGCTCTCCTCGTGGGAGTTGTCAGGACCTCAGAGGCCCAAGAACACCTTTCTCTTCTCCTGGGCCGGGTTGTGCTCGGTGGGAGGTGGAAGGACCTGCAGCAGGTGCGGGTGGTGCTGAAGGGACAGCTACGGGCCGGGACAAGGACAGGACGGGGGAAGGAGATAGGGAGAGGGAGAAGCCCGGGGTTGAAAAGCACAGAGACAGGGAGACATTGGACGGAGGCACGGACGGAGAGAGACAGACACGGGGCAGGGGCAGAGAGAAGAGGGACAGGAAAGGAGAGGAAGAGGAAGAGGGAGAGGGAGAGGAAGAAGAGGGCAGACTCCGGGCTGCGACCCGGCTCGGCTGCCGTGGGGATCTCGGCATGGCCGGCTCTAGCGGCGGCTCCGCCGGCTCCAGACACGCCGGTACCGGGCGGCACCCGCCGCGCCTGGGCACAAGGGGACTGCAAGGTGGCAGCGAGCAGCCCGCAGCGCCGCGGGGCCAAGGCGGGTCCGGGGCCGCGGGGCTCTGCAGACACCGGCGCTGGGGAGTCCTTGAGGCTGCCGGCGCGGGTGTGCTCGGGGTGCCGGGGCACCCACACCGCCACCCGGCTCGCTGCCCGCCGCTTGTGGCTGCCCGGGCTACCCTGTGCCCTGACGATGCAGGCCGTGCCCCGGGGCCAGGGTGATCGCCCGTCCGGCGGGGATGCGTCGTGCCCGGCCAGAGCTGCGGCTGCAGCTGCGGGGCTGCCCCGGCTCGGCAGCCGAGCGCCGCAGGTTGCATCCGGACTGCACTTGACCAGCTGTTTTGTATATTTTCTAATTTCGTGCAGAACAGGGCAGCGGTCATAGAGGTAATCTGTAGATCCGTGGCTTTAAGGGATAAATTAGAGCATTGGATTTGATCCGTATTGCAGTGGATTAGAGCAACCTCTCCCCCCTCCCCTTTTCCTCCTCCCACCCCTCCTTTCCAATTCACTCCCCCCTCCTCCAGCACCACCTTTTTTCCTCTCATGCAATACCAAAACTGACCCTGTCTGGCAGAGAGACTCTGCTAGGCGAACGGAGCAGTGCTCACATCGCCAGCACACCGCGGGAGCCGCCTCTCCCGTTCCAGCCGCTGCAGCCCCTCCGGGGCACCGCTGCTGCAAGTTCCCCGGAGGCTGGCGCCGGGGCCCGGGTGTCTCCTCCGGGAACCGGGGAGCGGTCGCTTCCCACGGGCTGTCCCTTTGCCTCGGCCCGGCAGGGGCCGTGGGGCGGCGGCGAGGGAGAGCAGCCCCCGGAGGGCATTTCCCGAAGGCAGCGGGGCCGGGACCCGGCAGGAAATGGAAGGATGAAGTGTGCAGCCGGAGCGGTGATGTTCCTTCTCTCCTTGCTTTCCCCCGCAGGAACCTAATCCGCAATGCTAGTTCTCAGGTTGCTCAATGTTGTCGCTCCAGCCTACTTCTTGTGCATCTCCCTAGTGACCTTCGTCCTCCAGATCTTTGTCTTCATCCCCAACATGTTCAGAGACCCTTCCACCACCCCACTTTTCTCGCCTGCTCTGCTGCACGGGGCTCTCTTCCTTTTCCTCTCAGCTAATGCCCTGGGCAACTACGTCCTTGTGATCCAGAGCTCCCCCGAGGACTTGGGCAAGGACTTAAACTTGGGCAAAGGAGCCGAAGTGGCAGACTGGCTGGATGGAAGCAAGTCCCCTGGCTCAGCCTTGCCCAGCACTCACTTCTGTAGACTGTGTGCCAGAGTCACCCAGAGGCATGACCACCACTGTTTCTTCACAGGGAACTGCATCGGGAGCAGGAACATGCGAAACTTCATCATGTTCTGCCTCTACACCTCCCTGGCTTGCCTTCACTCCCTGGTGGCAGGCATGGCTTACATTTCTGCTACACTTTCCATGTCCTTTGCAGACCCACTGGCCTTCCTCACTCTTCTGCCTCACGCCATCAGCCAGTTCTTCTCAGGTAAGGACTCCTTGCTCAGAGATGAGGAGCGTGTTCCTCCTCCAGGGCTCCTGGGATGGGGGGACCTGATCTTCCTTGGATAGCCATCTGTGTGGAGGTGTGGTATGGAAATGGGCAAGAGGGGCAATTGACCTTCTTTGGAGGCTACAGCCAGCCTTTTCAAAAGACTTTGCTTCCCCTGAAATAGAAGCTGGGAGCCACTCCAGGTTACATCCATAGCTATATTTCCAATGCATTAGGCTCTGGAAAATGCCCCATTGCCAGCTTGGTGGTGATAGAATAGAGCTATCTCTTGTGCAGGACATGTGTTGTAATTAGACAGAGGGGATGGATTTCACTGCAGGTGTGGGGGAATCTTTTTGCCTGTCCTACAGGTAGAGGTGGGGGGGTCCTGTAGGCTTTTGTACCCTACAAATCTGGAGGTTCCCCCACATCCCAGCAGGTATATCTTATCCAGGTCCACTCACTCCCTTCACTGTCACCCACCTCCTGCCTCCTTGCAGTGCAAACTTACTGACATCTTTTCATCCTTCCAGCACTTGAGAATTGGGGTTCAGGCAACAGAAACCAAGAGAGGAGCTTATGTGACATGATTAGCTACCTGTCCTGTGATCCCAGTCTGGGACACCAGTCCACAGAGAACCAGGGGAAATTCTCCGTGCTGCTCTTTGCAAAAGCTCCACACTAAAAGCAAATACCTCCTTCTCCTTGCTACCATTCCTTACCCTTCTTTCTACTTCTTCCCCTTTTCCCTCTCCTGCTGCCTTTCTGTAAATGTCTACAACCCTTCTCCTTCCCTCTCCTGATTTTGCTCCCATAACTCATCCTCTGCTCCTGCAGAGCAAGAAGCCTTACCTCTTCACCTTTCAACATACCCTCGAATTCTCCGACCTCAACCTCTTCTCTGTCCAAACCCAAGAGTTAGACAGATCCCAACCTCAGAGAAGGGATTATGCAGACAGCCTGGACTGTTACTCTGCCCTGAGAGCGACTGCAGAAAATTGCCATCTCCCCTCTATGCAGCTCCTGCCTCATACACTGACATCAGCTTTTACTAGACTAAAATAGGTATCCCATATATTTTAGCTTTGCAGGTTCAGCTGAGCTTAGGAAGAAGGGAGTCTGTTTTGGCTTGTGCACTGTCACCAGAAGTGTTGATTAAGATCTGAGTGTGGAGACTCCACTGCTGGGAATACAGGAGCCAGAGAGGCCCCAGCTTGCTTTTCAGATTCCAGGCTGAGTTGCCATCTGAAAACAAACAAAATATCTCTCTACTTGGCAAATTTGCAGATTTGTCACAGTAATCACTGAAAGACAATAAACATGAAATCCTGCCATGACATTTTTATGGAATCATTTTTCCAACTAGAAGATATTTGTAAATAATGTTGCATGAGCTTTACTAGCATTAAAAACACTGGGAATGATTTTCCCCTGTGCCTAAGCTCTGCTGAGCACAGCAGTCTGGGAGGGGGAGCAGGGATATGGGAGGAGATTATCAAGGAATTAGTTCTCTCTGGCTCTGAGGGCTCATGTGCACAGAGGTGGGTCCTGGCATATATTTGTAGAGACACTGAAGTGCCTCAGCTCTGGTGGCAGCAGCTGTGGTGCTGAGACAGCCTGTGGGCAGTGTTTGAGTGGGCCACAATGGGGCTGGGTGCAGAGCTAGGAGCCAGAACACTCTTGGGAGGCAGCAGCTTCCAGCAGCTCCCACCAAACCTCTAGTTCTGCTGAGAAGAGAACTGCTGCCTCACACAGCAAGACATAGGCATGTGGTGTCTTGATTGCTTGGGAGGAAGGGCCTACTGGGTTTCTACCAGCACATTTAACCTCCATTTCAGGAAAGAAAAACACAGTCTTGAATGGTTACCTGGAAGGGTTGCTCACACAGTATTTTTCAGCTAGTGTAACTACTACTTAAGGGTTCTTTTATGGTCCAAATAGAGCAGTACGATAGCAGGGGAAAAACTTCATCTTTCTTCTTCTCCATCATGCCCACTCTACTGCAGAAGTAGTAAAGGAGGGTGAAGGCTTAGTCTGCTGGTCTTATGTCAACTAAGTGTTCCCTGCTTTCATGCTGGGAAACTTTTCAGCTGGCTCGTTCTGCCCAGACTGTAGTCAGGCATGGATTTCAGAATCTGACCCAAAGTCGATAACTACAGCCTACAATACAGCTTTTCTGGCATGGAAAAGATATGGCAATATAAGCTTGAGATCACTCTGGGTCACTTAGAGCAAAAAAGAATCTGACACTAAAAGAGACTGTGGGGATGAGGGGCAAATGGAGAGCACTATTGTAAACACTTCATATTGGACCACACAAAATAAATTATAGAAAATGCTTTATGTAGGTAGCCTGAAGAAAATACTAAAAAAATCATGTATCTGGAAAGGATGGCTCAGAAATGCTTAATATTTTCAAGGGGAAACAAGGGTAATTACTTCCTGAATGTTGAATTTCAGCAAGTCAGATATGTAAAGCTTACAGGTGCCTTGCAAAGGGTCTAAAAAAACCGTCTCTCTCCATATCCCATCTCAGTATTAGCTGTAGGAAAAAACAAATGTCTGTCACACTCTGGTCCAGTAAAAGAGGGAGAGAGAATCCAGTATTTGGCTCTGGGCTTCCTACCTGGTGGATTAAGTTATTCTGACAGAATTGGTATGAGGATTTGTCATTATCCTAAGGGGCTTCTTCTTCTCTTGCTGTGTTGCATACGGAGCCCACTGAGCTGAATGGGATCTAATAAGAAGGGAAAGATGACATTGCATTTAGGAAGAAAACAGAATGATTCCTGCACCTTTTTCAAGTGAAGACAGTCTCTGAAAGCTTGAGGCTGTAGTCAATGTCCTTACAAATTATCCTCAGAGGAGCCAGCCCCAGTCTCTCACTTTCAGCACTGCCAGGTGGAAAAGATGGGATTCACAGATTGGAGAACCAAGTGATATCACCTAATCCAGCCTTCTACATAAGGGAAGCAAGAGATGCATATGCAGTCACCCTTCTGTTGAACTTAAAACCTGAAGCACCCGTGTACCTCTTTTAGGCAGCACACCTCTATTGTCCATGCAATCCCTGCTCTATCACAGTTGGTCTTGTAGGGCCCAAGATCTTCCAGAGGAACAGAAGCATGTGAGAGTTTTTTTATTTCTAAACCTTATAGGAACCAGGGAAAAGAGATCAGCTATTTATACCAGTATTGACACACATTTCATTGCCTTTGTGTAAATATGCCTGTATGTAAATATGGGTGTTTAATAATATACCAATATGCACAAAATACATGCATAAACATCATATGGGCACACAGAGAATATTATATTAATGGGTTTAGATCTGCTTACACACTGAAAGGTCACTCAGTGACACCTGCTGTTATACTAATATTTTCCAGAAGGAGTTCTAAAATCATTGTAGAGGAAATGGCCAACAGAATATTTTATTCAAATATATTCATCACAAATATATACTAAAAATGCCCCAGTTGAATTAGAAGCTTCAGATATTCAAAGTATTTTGAGTATTCTAGCAGCAGCTAGAAAGGATTTTGGATTGTATTTTAGAAAGGTTTCTGATTCTTTCTTGCATTCACATGAAAACTGCCTTGCCCCAAAGGAGGGAAAATCATTACTGATTCATTTTTTTCTTTTTTAACATTTATATATATATATACATGTATATATGTATGTATGTATGTATATGCACACATACTCATACAGTAGAGACGGAGAAAAAGAGAAATCTGAAATATTTCTGCCCTGTGTTAATACAAACAGTAAGTCTTCTAGAGGGATCTACATGCTGTAGGATCCACTTTTCAAAATCTTAGATTCCCTGTGATGAGCAAGTAAATCCTTAAATAAATTAATAATTGTTCAGAATAGTGCTGGAGACTTACAGATATGCTTTACTTCTGCCTGAATTTGTCCCTGTAATTTCGATCTTCACATTAACAGCAAAAGGAGAAGTGTATGAGAGACCACTATCATTTTAATATTTCCACAGCAGGTCCATTGCATCAGACACTATGAAGGAAATAATTTAATGTAGTTAGAGCAACCAGCCTGTCTTGTTCCTACCTCCCCACTTGTGGCCAGAGAAAACGGGTGGTTTGTTGGTTCCTGGGGCTGTATTACACTGCATGTGGGGTGTGTCTAAGCTCTTTCTGTCATTGTCCTCCTTCTCTCCTGGTTTTCAGGAGCTCTCCTTAGCTCTGAGATGTTTGTCATCCTCATGCTCTACCTCTGGCTTGGGATTGGACTGGCCTGTGCTGGCTTCTGCTGCCACCAGATGCTGCTGATCCTGCGTGGGCAGACACGGTACCAGGTGCGGAAAGGAATGGTGGTAAGAGCCCGGCCCTGGAGGGAGAACCTGCAAGAAGTCTTTGGCAAGAAGTGGCTGCTAGGACTTCTCATCCCTGTGCAGAACGTGGAGAGTAGCTACCGCAGGCAGAAAGAGAAATAAAAGCCCCGTGTGTGTGTGTGTGCATCCCACGCGCACAACACCTTCCCTGTTCTCTCCCACTGTCTCCTGGATCACTACAGAGCTGGGCTACTCCATCTCTGGGGATTGCAGCCTCTGTGGGAGGAAAGGATGGGCTATCAAACAGAATAAATTTAGCATATTAACACGGAAATCACAAACCATGTAGATGAGATACTGCAGCTTAGTAGACACTGCACCTGCATATGTGGCAACAGTCTTTGAACTAGCAGAAAACTTAGTCAGATGCTCCTGTGGCTTCCTGTCTGAATCCCTCAGTCCCCAGCCCCATTAGTCACCCTATATAGTCTTAACAAACTGCAGCAGGAGCCTGGGCTGATGTGGAAGACTGTAAAAATGGTGTCTAGTTTTTGGAGTGCCTTTTTGGCTCTTATATACTTGAGGTAACTTCACACGAGAGCATCATTCCAGAAGTGTTTGGACAGTGATCTCAGGTACATGGTGTGATTCTTGGGATTGTCCTCTGCAGGGCAGAGTTGGATTTCAGTGATCCTTGTGGGTCCCTTCCATCTCAAGATATGATTCTTGATTCACAATTCTGACAAGCTCTTGATGACAGAACTGCAATGCAATCAAGCTCTCCTAGGAACAGGCTATGAACATGGTTAATGCAGCAGGTAAACCTCTCTGCAGGCTAGAAAATCAGGAGGAAAACAAAAAGAAATGAAGAATTTATCATTTCTGTTCTTCATGTGTTCCCTATACAATGATAGGTCAAGACTGTAGCTCTGCTACTTATTTTTAGCAATCCTTTGTCCAATGACAGAGTCCAGGCAAAGCTGCCCTTCTGACAGGGAGCAGCGAGCAGATAAATCATAGTCAGATGGAGGGACAAGGAGAGGAAACCACAAAGGTGAATGGAAATGCTGTGTTTGAGAAGCTATGTGATGAGACAGGCTGTGCATACCTGTGAGAGAGACAGAAGGAAGTGTGGCCACACAGCAAGCAGTTGGAGGGTGCCAAGAGCATTGCTGCTGTGTCAGAGCCCTGTCTCATCACCCTCTCACGGGGGACACCTGCACCATTAGTGCTGTGAAGAGTTCAAAATCCCAGAAGACAAGAAGGTTTTCCAGTGCATCAGGGCACTCCATTTTGCACTAAAACAAACAGAAGAATGCTTTTCTCAGACCCCTGCCACACTTTAGTTACAGGCTCTCCAGGGCAATTCCCTCTCGCATTGCTGCAGTGGGGTAAAATCATCCATGTTATAACTCCATTAAGGATGTTAATAGAATTACTACAGGGATTAATCAACTTCGTGTGTCAGTTGTTTTTTAGCTGCAGCAGCAGCCCATTAGATCAGTGCTGAGATCCTATGCTTATAGATGCCTTAACAAAGGATACCATAACATCTCTCCCAGGATCATAGCACTGGATTCCCCAGCAGCTACAACAAGAAGCCTCTGTTTTGGCAAACTGCATCAGCTTATGTGGTCTGGATAGGAATCCACTGCTTCTCTTTAATAGGCTGGGGAGTATGCTGACAAGCCGTGAAAAATGTTAGTTCTTCCTCAGAAAGGCTCTGGGTACATTCCTGATAGTGGAATGCACCTTGCTTTTATCCTTCTGTTTTCTCACAAGCCAGAATGGAGTCACTCATTCCTACAGGCTTTGTTACCATCTTTGACTGCTTGGCACTTGAATACACATTTGAATCAATAACAAACAAAGTCTGTCGTGATGAACAGAGCAACCTTGAAAATATACTGGAGAAACCCTCAGCTGGATAACTAAATCATGGAGGATATACATCCTTCCACACTGTGTGTGTTCGCTTGAACACACCATTGTTTCCATGTGTAATATGCTGTATTTTCTCTAACAGTGAACAATAAAAGGTATTCTGATTTTTTACATGAGCTGTATTGTGCTTTTTGACAGTTAGCTGTCATTAGCTGTCTCTGTACATTTGTTACAGCATACATGCAGATGTGTCAAAGGAAGAAATTAGGATTTGTTTATTGCCTTTGCCAATAATTCATCATGTGATTTTTGACAAGTCCTTTCATCCTCCCTTCTTTAATGTAATAACCAATCTAAAAATGCATCTAATAACCAATTTGCAGACCCATTCTCATTTCTATTTATAAATTACACTACCAAAGTCATAGCTTGTCAACTCAAAGCTATGGGAAAATTAAGCTATTATCATCACCCACAAACAGCATCCTGACATAAATTTTTCCCTCCTGGCAAATGGTGTGAAGGTGAGCAGACAGTCACCTAGACACTGGAACCAGAGCCAGAGCCTCATGCCATACACTTCACCTTGGAAGGATTATTCTTGTTCCACAGAGTCGCTGATCCAACTTCTCCACTTTTGTAGACTTAAAGACAACAGGCTTTCAGCATTTCAGCCAGAAGCTACCTCCCACCAGCAGAAACTATGGTTTGACATCTTTGCCCTCTGCTTTTGGCTTTTGAGGGACACTGCAGTCTTGGGCAGCTCATGGCACTTGGCACCTGCTGCCACAGTCTGTAAAGCTCCTTTGGGCTGCACACTGAGAAGGGCAAAACAATTCAGAGTTTCAGTGGGCCAGCCTGCGAGGATAGAAGCCATCCAATACAACATTAGTTGCCCATGAAACCTGCTGCCTCTTCACATCAGGGCTGGATCATGCCTGGCCCCTGTGTCAGGGTTACAGCTGTCTGCCCTTACCACAAAATTTCAGTCCCTGCAGAAGCACAGACAGATCCCAGTTTGAGTCACTGCAGCACAGTCATGAACAACTATTCTTCCTGTCAGACACCTGTGTTCCTGGCTGGAAATTGCTGCATCACCATTTTATGCAGCTAAATGGTTCATTTGCAGCGAGCTACTGGATTTCAGCAGTCATGGTGGGACTTTCAGATGCATACAGCCTTTATAGTTATGATCCTCTGAGATGCAAAGAGCTATAAAAATGTACCATTAGACTGACTCTGTATATTGGCTGATTTCTCTGCTCATTCCCAAGCGTGCAGACTGCCCTGTTTGGAATAGTGGTTCTGCAGAAACAGTTAAGAGTATTTTTTTAATTAGTCAGCTGTCCTGACATTCCTTCCTTGTCGTACCTTTCTACACTTACAGAAATCCTTGGCAAGAAAATGTAGCAGGGCTCAACAACTGTGAACAGAACCTTTGGTCTTAGCCATGATTCAGTAAATGAAGGCTGAGCTCAATGGCAATGTCGCAAATTCTAAATCTGTTCAATGGCTCTAATGTTTTCTAAGGATAAATAATAAAAGCTTCTCATCTTCTGTGCTTAAAGAGTCATTACTTACTATTTTCATTTCATTACATAGCAGCTGCAATAGCAAATATATTTTGGAACATGATTTCTTGTGACAATGTCTAAATGCTTGCAAAGGTTTTAAAAATAAAGCACTTAGGCTCCTCTGGCTTTGGAAAATCAGATGACCACCAGATTTCTTCTCTGGTAATGCTAGTGGCTGAAGTGAAAGCTCTCTGTTGCTAAAGACTTTGCACAGAAACCACAGACATTTGCTTAGTGGTTTGTCTATTTTATGTGTGACTATCTGAAAAAATGGTGTCATCTCTGAGATCTCAGAAGTCTTTGCAATGGCAGTATAGAGGAAATGATGGGATGCAACTCTGAAGTAAACCAGAAATCTGTTCTTATGTACAATAAGAATCTCATCAAAAAAGTAAGTAGTAGAAGGTGTTCCTCTCCATACTGCACTACCAGGTGGCCCTGGAGGCCTGCATGCCAATATCCTCAGAGGATATAGAGTTAAAACATAGAAGTAATAAGGCACAGGGAACACAGGAGAAAAGATGACGTGAAACAGCATTTATCTTAAGAAATAGCCAGCTCAAGGGAGATGGTCATAGTCTAAAAATACTTTCAAGGAGACAGACTGAATGAATGAGAAGAGTCATTAACTGTAAGGATAGAGCTGGAGGAGGACAAGCAGTCCTGGAGGGAAAGAAAAGCTGAGGTCAAGAGCAATCACAGAAAGTGGCCCCAGGAGAGCAGAAGTGATTTGATGTGCATAGGAATGATGAGAGCCATCAGGCAGTGTGAGGTATAACAACACAATTCAAGTTATCTTCATTGATTGTTGGCTGAATGGACACAAAGAAAGTTAAGAAAACTCATTGTTAATCACTTTCTGCTCAAAGAAACCTCAAAGCCCCAGCAGAGCCAAAAGGGTTTTTCTCTCTAGAACAGCAGATTATGTTACAAGAAGGGGATGCATGGGTAGAAACCATAAGCAGCAACAGCAGCGTCCATATAGTTCTCTTTGAATTATTTAAAGACTGGCCAGAACTATCATAGTTGGAGTAAAGCAATGACCTACTTATCCAATACAAATGAAGGGAGAAAAAAATTTAAACCTATGTGGAGTCTCTGTGTCCTGCTTGGTATTTAAATCTATGGAAACATGTCAGACAACAAACAGCAAGATGGTCTTTAATAATGACATGTCTACATGTGGGTTTTTGATTTTCCAGCTCTTTTCTGGAAAGGCAGGGGAATAAAGAATTGGAGATTACACCAAAAGTCAGCAAACATGGACCAAAGAGTGCTTCAGTCCTCTTGTGGAGCCATCCTGGCAGCAGCCTTGTCTTCATTACACCAAAGACCTTTTAGCATTGGCTGTCCTACTGAATCTAACTGGCAAGTGATATCAGAGCTCCAGCATACCTGTCCCATGTCTCTTAAGGTTTTTGGAGCCAGATTTTTCTAGTCTGCCCAGATGTTTACAAATAAAAGCTATAAGTTCTCAAGTGTGTAGTGGATTGATCCTGACTGGACACGAGGCACCCACCAAAGCCCCTCTAGTGCTCCACTCTGCATTTGGAGAGGAAAGAGAAAATATAGCTAAGGAAGGGTTCATGGGCTGAGATAAGGACTGGGAGAGATCACACACCAAATACCCTGTTGGGTAAAAGAGATTTGAATTGGGGATATTAATCAAATTTATTATTAACAAAATCAGAGCAGAATGATAAGTAAAAGAAATCTTAAGAACAGTTTCTCCCCACCCCTCTCTCCCTTCCATCCTGAGATCTACCTCCTCTCCCCCAGAGTGGTGCAGGGAGATGGGGAATGAGGGTTATGGTCAGTTTATCACTCATTTGCTGCCACCAACCAGGGAGAGGAGTCCCTCCCCTGCTCCAGTGTGAGGTCCCTCTCATGGGAGACAATCCTCCACAAACTTCTCCAATGTAAGTCCGTCCCATGGGTAACAATTCTCCATGAACTGCTGCAACATGGGTCACTCTTCCATGGGATATAGTCCTTTAGTCACAGCCTGCTACAGCGTGGGTCCCCATGGGGTCTCAAGTCCTACCAGCAAACCTGCTCCAGTGTGGGCCCCTCTCTCCATGTGTCTGCAGGTCCCTGCCAGGAGCCTGTCCCAGCACAGGCCTCCCACAGGTTCACAGCCTCATCTCAGGCATCCACCTGCTCTGGCATGGGCCTCTGCCAGAGGCTGCAGGTGGATTTCTGTAGCCCTGTGCTCCTCTCTGGGCTGCAGGGTGACAGCTGCCTCACCATGGTTGTCACCATGAGCTACAGGGGAATCTCAGCTCTGGCACCTGGAACACTTCCTCCCTCTGCTCCACTTGCTGTCCCTGCACTTGCTGTCATGTATTTTCACCCTACACTTCTCTGGCTGCAAATGCATCTGCTCAACAATGTTTTTTTCTTCTCAAATACGTTATCACAGAGGTATTACTATAATTCCTGATTGGCTCAGCCTTAGTCAGCAGCACATCTATCTTGGAACCATCTGGCATTGACTCTGCTGGAGATGGAGGAAGCTTCTGGCAGTTTCTCACAGAAGCCCCCCTATGGCCTCTCCACTACCAAGACCTGGTCATGCAGACTCAATATACAGTGTCATACACTGTTTGCACAGAGCCTCATTTAACATGTTGTCAGTCACCTTAATAGTTGTTCCAGAGTTGCTATCAATTAAAAATAAATGGAGCATGTTGATCAGTTTACTTCACAAGAGGCAAGGTGGGGGCAATAGCAAGCTCTGTGTGCCAAAGTTTCATTTGTCTGCTACTGATTTTACTGTGTATCCACCAGCTAAGGGGAATGCACAGCCTCTGGCCTGTATTTCAGCTCTTTTACTCAGTCTGTCTTTAGCACCAGTCATTTCAAAATTATTGTGCCTAACTGAAAGATTTTCATTGCCTCAGCCTTTTAGCTGCTTGTGTTGGACAAGAAGAGATGACGACCTGAACCTGTGTATCATCAGACTGCTGAAAATGCAGTAGATTGGTTTGTCAACACAATACCCTTAATAATCTTATATATTCACTGGGCAATGGCTTTAGCACAGTGGACCCACACAAGAGTCCCTAGGAGTGAACAAGGAACTGCTGAATGCAGCCTTGTCACAGAGGCTGTTATCAAGGGGTTATGTTATCATCCAGAACTGCTTGAGACCAGAGATGAGCTTTATGGTTAGTGACAGGAAAAAAAAGACATCAGCTGGTACTCCTAATGGTTCATAATTGCCAGGAGGAAACTATTGAGCAGTACAAGAGGAGCAGTCTTTGTAGGTCTAAGCATGAACTGCCAAAGTCAGACTGTCCTAGTAAGTCCAGATGCTATGAAAGCTGCTTTGAGAAAAAACTTCAACATAGCATTACCTAAAAGAGTAAGTGATTCACTAATCAAGAATTCCCAAGAACTCAATGCTAAGATCAGTGTTTTCAGTCCTTCAAGGCTTGGAGAGCTTGTTCCCCTACCGACAGCTTTCAAGTATCAGTTCTTTACCAATGTCCACTGAGTTTGATATTTAAAGCTGTCACTAGAGGTTCTCCCAAAACATCCAGTGCTATACTGAGTGGTTTACTCAATACTGAGGACCAACAGAGGTTGTCCCAGTAGCAGCCATTGATACTATGATTTTCTTCTCCAGGGAACACATGAAACACTCAGTGGGATGGATTTGTATGAGAAAACCTTGATTAACCAAGCAGTTTATTACTCTATGGAAAACTTGACTGAGATTACTATTGTCAAGAGAAATAATTTTTCCTTCTCTCTTCAAGCCACAGCACAAGTATAAAATAAATCTTTTTGGACTGATCTATCTCTAGTGTGCACTAAGCTGCAGTTTAGTGATGGCTCTTGCTGTCTTCCTTTATGCTCCCATTGTCACTAAAACATCCGAGGAAAGAAGTCAATTTGTGAATATGAAGCTACTGAAAGAAGCCTTAGAAAGCAAAATGTGGCAACAAAATTTTACCTAGGTATCAGCTGTACTGTTCATAGACACTTAAAATCTCTTTTATAGCTCTGGAAACAAAACTCCAAGAAACAATAATTTCATGGCAGGAGAAAAGGTGAAATTTCAAATCAAACTCTAAGACCCAGTTTCTGTCTAACAGAACTGGAGTGTTTTCCAAGTGTATAGATTCAACCCACCATCACCTCATATCATTCCATTCCTTCAGGACAGACAGGCATGACAGAAATTTGACTGTCTATTCAATGCAGCTGGAGGCACAGCCAGTCTGGGCAGAGCCAATGCCTGCTGCAAGAGGTGCCATCAGCTCAGAAAAAAATGTTACTATCCAGGCTGTTAACAGGGCATGAGAAGCCCCCTAGTTCAGATAAGGATCTTTCCTGTAGGACAGAAGCTTCCTCTCAGATCCAGAGACATCAGACTGCAGGCCAACATCATCTTTCTCTCCTTGACTATCTCTTTTGACTTTGTCTATGAACTACTCTTCATGAACTAATTTGGCCAAAACTTGTTCAACATCATCCAATCAGCTATTAGCACCTTCTATGAAAGGATGAAATAAGTGAAGGAGCATGCCAACCCAGCCTGCAAATTATAGCAGGAAGGACAAACTGAGATGAGCCTGCAGAATAAGATGGCAGCACTTTAGACTGCATATGGACTTGAAGCAAAAAAACTGCAATAACCTTTTTCATAGTTCTCTAATGCAGAAAGAAATGGAATATTATATTCAGCTTTGCCTTTATTAGTCAACCAAATGGAGTTCAAAGAAAAGACATAAGTGAGTGATTAAGAAGCTGAGGAATGCATTTGTGAGATTTAAAAATTTGTTGTATTTATCTAGCTCAGGAAACTACAACTAAAGTGGATGTAAGGAAAATGTGACAACCACTTGTGTTTTGGAGGGTGGGAAAAATAACTAATGTTGGACAAACAAGCATCAGCTAGAAACAGTGTGCAATTTATGAGAAGGAAATTATACATTAACATTTCAGGAAAAACTTCCAAACAGCAGTTCTTCCACTATCGGCCTCTGGAAAAAACTTAGGTTGGAGAAGTTGAAATCTTCAAATCTAGGGAGCTACAGAATGAAGAAGGCAAAGAACAGTGAATAGGGAAGTGCCTGCTGTTCCTGGAAAAATAAATAGTCATAGTGGGAAAAATAAACCAGAGAAGATTCCACTTTTTACCTAGACAGTTGTTCAAGTGTAATCCAAGAGAAGCTATCCTTTTCTTTTCAAGAAGTGTTTCACTTCTTGCCATCTCATTTGGGTTCAAACTATTCATTAGTATCAGTTCTAATTTATTCAATAGAAGTAACATGAAACAGAAAGAGTTGTGTAAATAAAGTTATATATAGTTGATATGGGTTGAAAGAGTGTTTTGGTCTTCTCTTCCTAAGCATGGTATTAGAGCTTGATTCCCCCATGGCTTCTGTTTGTAAATGCTTCAGCAATGATTGAGAGAAGGCCAAGAATATCACAATGTTATATTCCTAAAGTAGGTTTTGTTCAATGATGAGTTACAGTGCTATTTCTCAGAATTTCAATAGGATTAAGAGATACCCTTAAGCTGCTTTTTACCCTTTTTTATACTTTTAGGGACCATCAGAATAACCACTCTTTGTGCAAACTGAAGGAAACATCCTTATATTTCTATTTGACTTTTTTAACCTTGAAATGAACAGAATCTATTAACTTCCTATAAAACAACTTTCAGATGATTTGGAAAAATGCTGCCAGCTAAGAACTTCTGGTGATGTCAAGACCCTCAAATAGAGCAGCTGCATAAACACATGAAAACTCAGATGTCATAAAACATTTAAGATCACTTTGAATTCTGACATAATTTTAAGACAGTTTTTCTTCTTCTTCTTTACTCTTGTTCCTTTTCCCCCTCCTTCCAAATAATACATGGAAACATTTGTGATAAAGGACAGCAGGTCATATAGATAAGATTTACATGGAAGAATTGGGAGACCTTTACAGTATGTGGGAAATACCAAAGACGAGAAAGCAGACATTTCATTAGCTCAGCTATTATTATTTATGAATCAACTAGAATGACCTTTTATACTTCTTTGATAAAATTTACTTACTGAAACCCCAGTGGAAATGTATCCAATTCATAATTTAGATTTCCAGCAAAAGCCTAAAATTAAAGTTCATGTTGAAGTTGAAGTGTTAAGAGGCTGTACAGATTTTCACTCCCCACAGGAAGTCCCTGAGGCATAAGAAGCATTACTCTGATGGTCAGAAGTCTTCAGCACTACATCAGAAAAAGTAATGATTTTGCAGTTAACTAGCCAAATGTCGAGTCTTTTAACAAATGTGAATTTTGGGAGGAAGGCTCCCAAATCATCTGAGTTATATAGGTGCACAAATGGCAAGACTGTGCCCCTAAAGATTCTTCAAGGCATACAAAAATTCCACTCATTAATGCACTACTATATGTTAGAAGCCATCTGAGATGATTTTAAAAATATACACTGTCTCAAAAGTCAGCACTTACATGTCCTGATCCTTTTTACCTCAGGCTCTGACAAATCCCAGCATCTCTCCAACAGAATTGTGCAGACTATGGAAACACATGGAAGCAAGCAGGACAGAAGCTTCACAGATGAAGACAATAATGAAAACACTCAGTCCTACAGGTAGCAGAGAACTGTATCTCAGTCCAGGAGAAAAGATTTGAGCATAGTCTTAGCTTCTAGCATAGACATAATCCCATAACTGCAGCTGCACTACTCACATCCTTCATTTTACTCATGTATTTTCCAGGTATGCTGGTTAGACTGCAGTACTCAATGACTTCCAGAACTGCATTGAGGGCATTTTTCTGATTTCAAATATTGTATCTTTTTAGATAGAATAATGTGACATCTGATAAGTCCCCAGGCTTTTGACCCTGGTTTTATATGTTGCATTATTACAGTTACACGAAGAGGTGTACATGCTGAAAAGGAAAATTACATGCGTGGGCAGAAATTAATACATGGTGGACGGGCACAATAGATGTCTGTTTACACCACAAAAGGTTTTTTAGTGTCTGCAACACAGCCAGCTAGCACTCTATCCATTCCTCTATCCTTATCAACCATGAGATAGTTATAAAAGTTTCCCTGGATAGGCAACAGAAGCAGAGATTTTAGTCAGCTACATTTGTTCCTTTCAATTTTCCAAACCATAAGAAAAGAGTTTCTATACTCACTTGTGGAATTACATCAGGGAAATTAACCCAGTGAGTATGTAGTTTAATCTATTAACATGAAAGAAAATGTAGGTTAGTATAACCACACAAATGCTCAGCCTTTAAAAAATCTAGCACCAGAACCATGATAGCCCACAGCCATGACTTGTTGTTCCAATTTTTATACAAGAAGCTTGAAGCACTTTATAATAGGGAATAAGTTTTGCTTTTCTCATTTTACAGTTGAAAAGATAAAAGTGCCTTCTGCAAGGGGAAACAAGAAACTGAGCCTGGGGCCATCTCAGTTCCAGCCATATGTTATTGTTTGAATTATTTCATGCAGCAGTACCAATGCCAGTGCCAAGTGCTTTTGAGGTGGGTGTGATCTGTGGGATTAAAGCAACAAATTTAAACCTACAGCATATATTTTGGCTGGAAGAGAGGAAGGAGCACTCAATGCAAGCAGCAAGTTAGTTCCTCTTCACAACCAAGATACATTTCAGCTTATACATCTAGATCAAATGGGGGAAAATCTTTGTGCTTCAAAATAGATTTTTAAAAAGAAACCTGGAAAACTGGTCTATTGTGCAGATGGTTACATTGAAATCTATTTTCACGCATCTGTGAGAAAAATCTTTGGTAATATTGGTGTTCAATATTCTTTTCCTTTCCTTTGCCTTTGTTCTTTCTCCTTTACTAACAGCTGCCACCTACTTATGGCACTAATTTTGTGGAATTTACTTCATCTTTTTCCACTTTCTTCATGTCAAATTGCAGAGATTTTTAGGTGTCAGCCATATGGCAACCAGTCCCTCACTCAAAGTTCTCTTATTTTATCTTCTACCTGATGTGGCAATTGAGACAGTAGAAAAGCAATGGAAAATTATAGTGGATTGACAACAGTGTGTGATTTAAAACAAATACTTTCTCATGCCAAGGAAATATGGACGATAATCTCTAAAGTAAGACTGAGAGCTGATGCTACATATTGTAAATATCACATTTTCATCAAGATCTTTTTTGAGTTAATTAGAAAGAGACTGGGGCAAATCTCAAAATAAGAAGGAAGTTCAAAAGCATATGTTAGACAGTCAGTGCTCATGGCACTTGTAGGACATTAAGGTGAACACAATTGCCAGTATCAATTTCATGCAGTTATGTGTGCTTAGGTTAGAGAAGTTCTCACCTGGAGCTTGGGTGCCATGGAAATGTATGAAGACCCAAGAAGAACTGACTGCTGCTATACTTGTTCTCATCTCAAACAGAAAATAATCTCAGGCAAATTGAGACCTATTTTTAATCATATTTATATTTTGAAGGGGCCTAAAATGGATGCAGTAGCCCATTTACTGGAAAATTATGTGTTAAGGACTGATCTTGCCTCAGAACAGGGTGTGATAAAGAAATTACAAAAGCATGCCCAAAGATAATCTAAGATGTGGAGATTAATGGAGTGTTTTCCTCCCTTCCCCATACTAATATGAGAGGTAGGCAGTGGCTTGTTATTGTTATTGTCATTATATTCCATGAAATAGTGAATGTCTGCGTGGCTCCTGAGCACTTGGTTGTTACTGATCTGACTGCCAGAGCAGTGAGATGAAATAAGAACGTGGCACTCCTCTGAGGCATTCATCTGCAGATAAATGGAGGTTATAATGTGGGAACAGGAAGCAGGAAAAGTGGTATCAACGCATCACTTGCCCCCTGGAATGGAAGGCATCCATCTTCTTCCACTCACCCAACAAAGCTCACTGATACACATTTCACGTCAGGTGGCTCTAGTGACTCAGGCTGGTAGGTGCATAGATGCTGGAGAAGCAGTGGAATTTGAGAAAAAAGCAAGCCTTAAAAACTGCAATTATCCTTCCCATAACTTCACTAGCTCCAGGATCAGGCAGAGGCAGTGTATCACACTGCTTCTCCTAATACTACTGTTTTACGTTGGGCTGTGGAAAAAATTGAATAGGGTTACAATTTTAATGTGCAGGTAGATTTGATCTTTGCATCCCAGTCCTTCAAAGAAATAGAGGCTTTGACCATGAGGTTCAGACTGCCCAGCTTGTTTCTGAACTGCTAGAAGGTAGTCAGGGCCATTGGTTTATCTGTGCACCAACATCTCACTCTCAATGACATCTGTCTTAACTACAGTCTCTTAACATTCTCTACCCAAACGCTGCTACTGCACACGACCAGGAGCACTACAGCAACAGACCCCAGTGCAGTTTGGGTTGGCTGCAGCCAACCTCTGCTCTGTCCCAGTTTGGGTTGGCTGCAGCTCCCATTATGCATCTGGAGGCGTTTCACTATTTAGATGATTACCATCATCCAATAAGGATCAGTTTGCAATCAAATGTTTTGGAATACTTTCTGGCCACTTATCACACAATTAATCTCAGCAACCCCCTTTCAGAATGTTCTAAAAAAGCATTAATGTGTAAGTGTTCCGCAAGCATGGTTAGTGATAGGATGTTGAACAGTGAAAACCATTTTCACTTTGATATAGACTATCCTATTCTGACTTCAAGCGTGTTTGGATATGCATAATATCATTCGCATGGGAGACAATACTTGGCAAGAACACAAAACAATAGGCATTGCTAACATTCACCCCAAGTAAAACAGCTTTCCCACTGCCCACTCGTATTTCACACTTTGCACACTAAACACTGCCCATTTCACAAAATAGTCACTGCACTGAACTATCCTCTGGCAAACGTAGAACAAGACCTATCCAGCAATATGATGTCTTATGCCAAACAAAACCATTTTTTTTTTTTTAAGTAGAATTTTTAGGGTGAAAAAATGGTATTTGTACTCACTAAGCCAGCGATTTTCTCAGGAGATGCTGTTTCATCCTCACTCGGGATCTCTCTTTTAGTCTCCTCTGCCACTGCAAACAACTGGGCACTTTTGACTGGCTATGTGGGCTTCTGCACCATCAGCGTGAGGTGCTGGAACCACTCATCAAAGTTGGGGTCCTGTTTCTTGTACAGGCAACCCAAAACAATCCAGGTGAAGGAGATGAAGGTTTACCTTATTCCTTTAGAGAAATAACACCTTCCCCCTTTCCCACAGTCCAGATGATTTCCATACTGCTTGAGATTCACTGAAAAATGAATGCTATGACTAACACCAAAAAAACCTTAAGCTTTCAGCCAAAAGACTTTTTCATTTTCAAAAAAACTCACCTGAGTTTTCCACTGAAAACATACAGATTTTTCAAACAGTCCTATCTGTTAAAAAACTCTAAGAATTGGTTTTCTGCCTGTTATTGGATTTCTTAGTCCTGGCCTAAGTTTGTGGCCTAAAAAAAATCCGTACTACTTCTATGGAAAAAAAGTAAAATTAAAAATAAAAGTATTGTGTTAAATGAGCATGGTAAGAAGCATTTTCGTTCCCCAGTAACTAAATTAATTTAATCACAATAAGAACATGAAGAAAACAATTAAGAAGTTGATGAAACTCCCCTTTTGGCCCTGCAAAGTCCATTTCCTCCATTTCTTAATATGTATGAGAGGCAGAAGAAATCTTTGCTGGCAGCGCTTCAGTTCAAGATAAAAATTATAACGCTGCAGTGCACAATGGCAAAAGCATTTCACAAAAATTCCTGTTGAGCAATTACAAAAAAGATGTATTATTCCTCTCAGATCATAACAGTAGCTTGATTTCCACTTCAAAAAGTGATTCAGAACTTTTCAAACAACAGCTATTATGTATTTTAAATTAAGCAAGTCTGAATAAGTTGTGACTGAAAATTTGACAGAGCTAATTAAGAAGCTCTCTGGACCACCAATACTATTTAAATGAATTTCACACTTCTAGAAAAGATTTCAGAGGACTGAGGTGAGTAAAGAACTAATACAGCATCATCTTTCCAGTGAGCAGGACGACATTTAAATTGACATAGCAGGAAACAGAAAGAAAATAATGGAATAACCCATAAATTTTGATCATTCCAGGACATAGAAAGCAAAACTAATTGAAATTACTAAAGCTTATGAGAAATAGAGCTGGTCAGATAAAACTGACTCCTTATATTGATCATCTAGAATTAAAAATTAGTTGAAGACAAAGCCAACAAACATGTAGTATTTGTACTACTGATGGGCATTTAAAAGTGTGCCACATGACAGACTTAAGCCAGATTTATAGAAAATTAACTGGCTGGTATGAAATATGTTGCAACTATGGTTTCTGAATTGTATATGGACATCCATTAAGCACAGTCTTCTATTCTGATTTTAAAAATTGGTTCTTTACAATAACGTTATTTACTATTATTTTCAATGATTGAAATACAAGATAAAATTACCGTTCAAATCTCATCTAAAGATGAGAAAGTTTCAAAGGAGAGAAGCAAAGAAAACTAATGACTACAACCAACCACTTCCTAAAACCAGCTTGCTTTGTTTTCTGGCTGCAAACCGCATTCAAAGGAATGCGGAAACATACAGGGCAGGAGTTCACCAACCACAGAAGCAACTGGCACAGGGATTATTTATACTTCAAATCTGATGTCATGGCCAAGACTGTTATAAAAATGAGGTAGAGTAGCAGTAGGGAGAGTTGATACTGTGCAATACTTTTAGCAGTCCTGTTTTGCTATTAGTGTTCCAATTAAAAACTCATTTAAATTATTATAAAGCATCCAAAGAAGAGTGCCACAAAGAGAGGATCCAGAAGAATTGAGTCTATTTACTTATTTTAAAAAAGAAAGCTGAAAAATGACTTCTTCAGTTTGTAAATGCCTACAGTGAAAACAGCAAAGTCACACCATGCACTTTAGTTTAGCAGACAACAGACAAAAGGTCTGACAGCTGGATATAGGGAGATGACAAATTCAGCCTCAATGAAAGAGGCATGTGTTTAATAGTAAGTAATTATACTTTTAACAATTTGGGTGGATTCTTAATTCTAGGAGCTTTCAAATCAATCCAGGATGCTTCTTCTAAGAACAGCTTTAGTTCAAACAAGAATTTGAGGAAGTCTTGGAAACCGTGCTCAGTAAGAGAGCAGACTGAACACATGGTGTTTCCTTTTGCCTTCTGAATAAGATTACACTGAAACTGTCAGATTTTTCTCATGGAAATACTTGAAAGGAGGTAGATTTAAAAAGGGAAGAGAAGTGGGCATGAGCATTTGGACACATAGGACCATGCAATACAGGTGGGACTATATGGCTGCATTACACTGCTACCTGAAAGAAGCATCACCTACATACAGCAAGAGTGCAAAATTGTGGAGGTAGGGAGGGACCCTACATTTTTGTACTAGAAATTCTGAAAATTAAAGCAGTAACAGCATGCTATGTTCAATCTAGTGGATGCCAGATATTTTGCATGCCAGGAGATTGCTCAGCCCAAGCCTGCAAGGGTACTGTTCCTTTCAGACTGTTTTTATCATGAGAAAGAAAAACAAGACAGATGCAATGCACCTGAAAGAGAAATTCACCTTTTTGGCCTCAGTGGAGGTGAAGAGGCTTGACACACTGCAGATAAACTTAACCATGTAAAGGAAAAGATACTCAGAAGAGACAGAAACCTGAGAACTTCCTGCTTAAATTGTACCAATACTTTTCTGAACATAAAATTTGCAAACACTGAGTTTCTAGTCTCAGGAAATAAAATTATTCCAGTTGATGGCACTCCTTTTTGGATATAAGGCAATGAGATACAAGTTGTCTTTGTCTGGTGCCAAGTAAGAGCTTTGACCAGAATCTCTTGTATCTTAGGACAAGATCTCATGTCACGAGGCTGATGGATGTTTTGGGCATCAGTGCCTAGTTCTCCCTGCAAGAGTCATGTTTGAACAAAAGAAGGGCCATGTAAAGACAGCCACATTTTGAAGAAATGTGTTTTAGTGAAAAGCTGGTATACAGATTTAGTTGGAGAAATTTCTTTAAGAGAAAAGTGTAACATTTTTTATTCCAGTAATTCTTTCAGTAGCCAAGATTCTTCACAATTTCAAACTTCTGCATACCCAGCTGACAGGATTAAGACACAGCGTAGGAGTTCACCCTGCACAGACAGTGAGCATAATGTACAGTCATCATGGAGACAACAGCTCAGAGATGGAAAAATCCTTCCAGGTTGTTCATGACAGATCTATGGCAGCGGTCACCCACGATAATATATTTTTAGAGTTCTGTACAGCCTATTTCTATGCATGCTCCTCCCAGAGACCCTTTAATTCATAGATACTGTTAAAGCTCACATGACTCTCTTCAGAGAGATACATCATAGTATCACTTTTGTTTCTGCACTTTCCCACATGGGCATGTGGAGCTGTATTTAAAGCCTGCTTTGGAACCAGGGACTTTCAAGTTCAACAGCACTAAATAATCCACGAACTTTTCAAGTACATACTTTATTTCATTCATATTTCACAGTCAATTTTGTAAAGTTTTAGCAAAAAGGTCATGTTCTATAACAGAGGTGTTAGGCTACTGTATTCAGAGCTAGGAACGGGCTTTGAAAGTACAGAAAATATTTACATTCCAACTAGAACAGCAGAATTTCAAAAAGACATAATAAAAGTAATCAAAAATACCAACATTTATTATAACTTAATACAAAAACCAGTCTGTCTGACCCATCAAGCTACCCCACTTGTAAGTTGTCAGCAACAGCTGAAGCTGCAGCAGGCCATCTGACTGATTAGATCAAGGCAGCTGTCTTCAGCTAACTTCTTAATACCAAGTCTTGCTGCTTCAGAGATCAAAAAAACCTGTGAATTCATTGCTTACAATTTCCATTCAGAGGCTAAAATTTCCATTCAAATCTACTGGACCACTTCCATATCCTGCCCAGAATCTGGACTTATCCTGGTTCTGATGAAGTCAACTAATTTTCTGAATGCATTTCCAAGCTAACCTATTTTATTACATTGCAGCCAAGAAAGGAAAGCCCTTATTGTTTTAAAGCTTTATCAGGGCTCCCAGGAATAAAGGCAACTAAGAAAACTGAACAGAAAGGTACCTGATGACATATTTATCATCAGAGACCTTCAATATCCTTTTTTTTCACAGATGTTAAAGTTTCCCATTATCTAGTGAAATGCTTCCTAAGGAGCCCCAGATTTAAGTATGAGTTCCAGAGTGGATTTTTCTAGTTCAGTAAATACTATTTAAGTCTGGACTGATGCCCAGTAGGAGATTTCTAACCAGCTGCTGGACTTTATTCACAGATTTATTGAACATATATTTATACAAATTATACCAGCTGAAAGGCCCATTAGCTGTTAGC
This sequence comes from Nicator chloris, assembly GCA_013400495.1. Lineage (NCBI taxonomy): Eukaryota > Metazoa > Chordata > Aves > Passeriformes > Pycnonotidae > Nicator > Nicator chloris. Next base: position 29,599 of record WAAE01003175.1, read on the forward strand.
ACACCCACTTCAGCCCACCCTCCATTCTGTCAGAGAAAAAGTACATGTGGTACTATAAGGACTATGAGACATTTCCACCAGCTAAGTCTCCCTAAGTCAGAGGGTACTGCTCTGCAAAGCAAGTTTTTCATTCCTTTATACTCTATTAAGCAGTGGAAATAGAATGGAGAAGGTCATTGGTAGACTTATTTTTCCTTGTCTCAAACAGCTACGATTGGATTTCATTTTTTCTGCCTCCCTTTCATCTCTAGGTACCCCGAGTCCGTCATCTCATTTTCTAGGACAATCGCTTCCTAAAAATACATATTCTGAACTTCAAATTCTCCTATTTAATCGGTAGAATAAGAACTTCAGGAAAAGTAGGAAAAATATCCTACGCACTTTCTCGTACCTCACACCTCTAGGCCTAATACATGTATTTGATCAATGGAACTGCTTCCTCTCCTTGTAAGAAGTTCAGATGAAACCAAGATCTTCTTTCATAAATGGACTAAGGTACCATCACATCTATCCTGCCAAATGTCATTTAGTGCAGATATCACAACTGAGACATTGTGTCTATATTGGACATGTCCTACACTATTTTGTTGCACTGTGCTGCCTTCTGGGTTTGCTGGCTGAGCTCCAATATTGCCAGGCTGTGAGTTATGAGACATGGTAGTATCACAACTATATCAGTTGTATTTAAAAAAATGAATGCCAGAATAGAGTCTACCAACACTTTTAAGCAATTCCCATGTACTGCATCAGTTTTCAGTAGGTAGGCAGGATCCCATGAAAGGCATGGCTTCTAGTTTGCTACAGCTCCACTAGAGCAAACCCTGCCACAACATTTCTCTCCAGGCCCACGGTTATACAAATAGGACTCACATGCCTCAACTTTGTAAGACATATAAAGCATTTCTTTTCTTCAGTGTAAAAAGGGTGGTATCTCTTACAAGAGAAAAGTCCCTTACAATTTATCTAATCCACCTATTTCAGGAAGCACTACAAAAATATTCTCCACAGTCTTCTGCAATACAGATTCCTAGAGGCATCAGAATCATGATTGCTTTTGTCACAAATTAGCAAGACATTCACTCTACTTTCAAGATTCTTTTTTTAACAATCTGAAACAGATGATAAAAGGAATCAAACAGCTAGTCACCTAGACGGCACGAGTTTTGGAGAACATTGTCAAACAGAAAGCTACAAACATATCACAGACGATCCAGATTCCTTAATATTCTTCGACAAAGCTGTTCTCAATTTTCTACACAAACTTCCTCTGGAAAAAATCCCTTCAGATTGCAGGGAGTGATGTAGTTAAGTGTCTAGATAATTGCAACGAAACAGATGTCTGTGAAACAGTTTTTGTAACAAGACTACTGTGCCTCTCCACTAGCAAAGTCAGTATCTTATGCACACTGCGGTGTTAGCAATATCTCAAGGCAGGCAGCCTAGGGATGTTATCAATCTATATGAAGGAAAAAATGTTTTGGAGTTTGTTTTTTGAGGTTCAAACTTAGGTAGACAAAAAGTTTAGCGAGTTTATCCAAGCTGGCACACCTCCCACCCTCACTACATTCATCTGACTACTCTAAGTAAAAAAAAAAAGAAGGAAGGGGATAGGAGAATGACTTATTTCGCCTCACACAAAATCCCTTCATCTACTTGGAACTGATGGTGGCCCAACAGCAGGGTCTGTTCTGCTGCTGCACTCTCAGAAACAACAATCTGAAGATGGGAATAAGATGCTTGCAGAATACTGCAAATTTCTGTCTTCACTTCAAGAATGGGAATATGCCAGCAGAGCACATACAAACTTCTTCAGTCCAAGAAATTACACAGAGTTAGCATGATATTCAAGGTCACACTGCAGTACCATTCTGTCTAGAGCCCACCATGCTATTCCAGTCCCACAGCTGTCTCTGAAGACAAACTGTTAATGGCAATGCAACTTTGCAAATCTTGGACTCAAAAAACACTCAAGTAGAAGTTTGAGACAGGAAAAAGGAGACACATAAATAATGACCAACAGCTATGCATATTTTTACTACATGTTGGGATAAGTGGGGTCTTCAAGGTTGCTATCAGCTTTATCAGATCCTATTAGAGATGCTTCTAGCTCTGCCCATGACTGTGGAGCATTGTTCTTTATTGCTTCTATAAAAAGCTGTGTTTGGTGCTTCAGCCGGTCCAGCTCAGCCTGCGTCACCTGGTTCTGATGAATGAGCTCCTTGGTTTTTAAAGTGATTTCCAGCAATCCCGACCTGCGTAGCACAACCAGAGTATTCTGAAAGCGTCTGCACTTGCTTTGTTGTTGCAAGAGCAGCTCAGGGGTAGTGCAAATCTCTTCTGGTATCAATGGAGGGCTCCACACTGCAGAAGGCATTGTAGTCTGTGATGCACTCTCGCTCTCATGAAAGGTGCACTTTGCTGCCTGCAGAGTTCCAAAAGGCAAAAGGGGAGTCAAACCTGGCACTTTCTGAGCATCACTGGAAACACGATGAAAACCGGGAAGAGCTGACAGTTTTCCACTTGTCACCAGAGCTGAAGAACTTTGCTGGTTAGAATCCTGAGGGGTCTTAAAGCTAACTGGTAGGTGGGAAAAAGGACTAGTAGGCAAGCCTGTGCTCATCAGTACAGGAGAAGTCTCCATCTTGGGTGCTTCTGTGCAGAGTCGTTTATGGCAAGTGGTTTCCTGACATTCTTCTAGATCAAAGGAGTGATCTCTTTTGCAGGGCTGTGGTGCTATTTTGGGAAAAGAATTCAGGATGGGCAGGTAATTAGTGGAATCATTTCTCTTTTTCCCAACAGGGTGAGGATTAATGGGAGGTGGCATTGATGGACGAAGAAACACTAGCTGTGGCTGAGCTGGAATCACTTCAAAGGATGGCTGCACAGTCCAAGACTGGAGCTGTGATGAACTCCCCTGAGAAGCACAAACAGGGAAAAACCACGAGTCTTACAAAAGTGTTAGAGAAGACAATAAAAACAAACTTAAACAGGTGAACTGTACCATTTTCCCACATTTTATATACACTGTCTAATTAATGTGTTATGCAGAGTTTTCTATCAAACTCATCCTTCTCTTTCTCTGACAATGGAGTGTAATGCTGGAAATAAAGCTGTAACCCATAATCCTTTTACTATGCAACATCAGATCTACTTAAAAACAATTCAATCTGAATTTATATATGCTTTCCTAAGTGAGGATTAAAGTGCAAGCTTATATTGTAAAATGTTCATTAAAAAATTCAACCTAGACTTGGGGTCAAACTACAAGCGCACAGGAAAGCTGAAAAATAATTATGCTTTCTGTTATGAAATATCTTAAGAGTCAAGGAAAGACTGCACAGACATTTTAGAAACAATTCAGGCTCCCTCTTTGTTGAAAGGCAGCAACTCAAATCTTCTCAAATCTATCCTTAGAGCAAGATTTTGAAATGATTATTTAAGATACACAACAACTGCTCAAGAAGTCTTGTAATTTGAAGTACAATACACAGTTTCAGTAAATATAAAACTATGAAGCAGAAAAAAAAAGCTGAATATCAACCACTGCAAGGAGAAAAGCCTGCAGTAAGCTTAACTTCGTACCGCTGGTGCAACTGCACACTGATAAACCTTAAAAGCATTTTATTTCAAGAACAATGCCCAAGGCTTTATTCCCTTCCACAAGCCATACTCTGGAATATAGGGGACAACATCAATTTTTACAAGACGTTACCTCTTTTTTCTCCAACACCTTACTACAGATTTCCATGCGATCTTCTGATCATGATTGCTTTTCTCCAAAGAGATCAAATAGTCTAGTAAGAGACACTATTTCTTTCTAAAGCAAAATCTCACTTCTTAATATATTTAAGCCATCACTGCTACAATTAGACTAATATATTGTGAGCTGCTTTTTTAATTCCTTACAATTTGGAACTCAACTGGCAGGCCTACTGAAGGCAGTTTTTAGCTACCACAAATACATCTTATTATTTTTAGTACTGTATTGAGTCATCTGAAATCCATGTCCTTTCCTCCAGTCTCGTAAGTTTTCAACTGGCAAACACTAACATGCTTTGTCAAAGTCTATTCCCCCAGTAAAGGACTTGGAACTTACCAAAAGCAGGTATTACCCACTGAATAGGACACTGAGACTTGGAGATAAGATTCAATTACCTACTCTGACACAATGTTTCTTTGGTTCAGTGGGCAAGATGCTTATGGATTAGGGGTACAGAACAGTTACCTGTAAAAATAAATATTACTACCTTAACACAGTAGAAAGAACATTCAAAAGAAAAGTATCTGGAGATGTAAGGAGTGAGGAAGCATATAAATACTGTAGTGATACATACACAGCACAGAACATGTAGCCTTAAGGAGCCAGAAGCTGAAGTTGCCATTCACTGCACCGCTGAACAGCACCTAGCATGGCAGAGTCCCATAACCATTGTGGACAAAAGAGCTGTGGTAACCGTTTATCTTGCTCTTGGGTTTCTTGTTTCTTCCTATCTCTGTTCTTTCTTCCTTTCCTTCTCACATAGCACTGTGCTCTGGTTCTCCTAATCAAAATCTCACTTTCAGTAGAGGCCACTTTTATTTTACTAACTCTGCAAATTGTTCTGTGTTTTGCTGCATTTTTTTAATGAAAGCTATGAAAACTTCCTGATGTATCAGCGTTACTTGCCTAAAAAGCCTTCCTACTTATTAAAGACTTGTACAAGACTTACAGAAACCTTATCACAATCAGCACTGTATTCCAGAGCATTAATAGCCACTTGATCCCTTTTTTACCAGCATTACTGTTAGCTGTTCACATTCTGAAATTGGGTCAGCAGGTAACCATGACTGTAGAGGATCACAGTGGTTCCAGGACAGAAGGATGATGCTGAGTGAAACCAAAACTAGAACAAATAAACATGAGTAACTGGATGTTGCTTTTATTTTTTTGGTCCAGCAAGTCCAACTGAGTGCGGTGTTGAAAAGACCATTTTAAAAAGATGACCATCTGAGCTAACTAGGCATAATGATGAAAGGCAGAAAGACATTTCATTATTATTCTGACCTAGACTTGTTCCTTTCATTTATTGTAGAAAATGTTTTTCAATTTGACTTTATTATCTTTAATCATACATACAATCATAGTTAGATAGTACGATGCACTGCTCAAGAGAACCAACTGTGGCCATTTTATCCATCTCCGACTCTTCCTTGCAAAATTTCCTTTTTGCTATACTGCCAGGGGTTTTTATATATATATATATATATATATAGATACACATATATATATATACAGTTGTGTGTGTGTGTATGTGTGTGGTTGGATTTTTTTTGATCTCTCTGTCTATATAAGCTACTTATTATTAGTTGCTGCTGCTTCTTATTTGCAACACAACTTGGAGTTTAACACTGGAATCAGTGCAGGTAATGTCTTAATTTTTGAGCTCTGGGCCAAAGGCTATCAGCTTTTGGTGAAGCTTGCCTATTCCTGACTTTATATATGAACACTTCAGCATTTGTTTACACAGTATTTTGTCCACACATCTAGGAATGTTACTATAAAATAAAATTGTTTCTTGTTAAGATAAAGTATGATGCTCAGAGAATAGAACTACCTTCCCCATAACTGCATAATCTGCTAAATACTAACAGTGAATATTAGGCCTTGCTTGTTGTTGTAACAGGTTTGGTAGAAAAAGAATCTGAATCTATATTCCTTTTCCCCCTTTCCACTGTATTTTCAGAAGTATTCTAGTAAAAAAAAAAAAAAAAAAATTGAAGAACTTTTGCTCTGCTCCAAAAATGAGTGAGCACAGAGCAGGAGGTCTAAAAATATGACAGTACTTTGGACTTCTCATACCTTCTGTCAAAATGTTGAAGTTACACAGGGCATCTCACAGATGTGCTGGAGGAACTATACATTACAAAAATATTGGAGAACATTAACAGGGAGCGTAATTGTTGCAACGTGAGCCATCACATGCAATTAAATGAAACAACTATTAAAGTAGAAGTACCACAGCTAACTTCAGATAAGGATTTAACTTTTTCATTGCTAACATTCTGGATTAGTGCTTCCCACTACATATGAAGCACTTCTAGAACCTAAGAATGAGGAAACAAACCTATCATCCTACTTCATCTTTATTGAATGAAAAAGACAACAGCAGCTTTCAAAAGCAAATTACCCTTTTCTGTTTAATCTTTGGTGCTATTCACGTAACATTCTTGAAGATGTATTTTGGGGAGATCCCTTTGAGACAAAGAGGTTTAGTAGATGGAGCAGAGTTTCTCTACTTCACATTCCATCTTAGTGATTCCAGTTGCCTCTCAAATGAACAGAGAATCACATTAGAACTTTGCAAACTACCAGTTACTTTCTGGACTGCAACAACATTGCAAAATCTTTTTTGAAAGGAACAATGTTTTTAAAAAAAATGAAGAACATGCAATATTTTTCAAGATGTTATTTGTTCCCTACCTGCTTAACCAACACATTTTTCATAACAACCATAGGAGACAGCGCAGGAAAGGAGCTGCTTGTGGTCCTCGGGCATTGCCAAGGTCCATCCTCTGCATTCCAACACAGCGCATTCAGCACATCCTCGGAGTCCGTCTGCTCCATAGCACTTGGGCACTCTGAACTTCCATCTGCCAGATGCAGAATTCAGCTGTTAGTTGTTCCACATGCAACATGCTTACTACTGCCCTTCAGGTTTAATATTCTGCTTCCATTAACCAAGTCACAAAGAACAACAGAGTTTAGTTCTGTAATATTAACAAATTTAAAGCTGCTATGACAGCTGTCAGACAGCCTCTAATAAGAGGTTTTGTATTTCAGGTCAGTTCTTATACAGGCATTTTCTCCTCCCAAAATCTATTACTTCCTGTTATTTTGTATTTAGTCTCCAAGGGATTGCACAGTATCATGAAGGCTGCCTTGCTCTAAAAACTGATACAGGAAAGCACTACAGGCTATAGCATTGCCACATTCATAGTCTCTGATGCAGCCATTTAGTGTCTTGAAATTTTCCATCTAAAACCCAGTAAAGCAGGTATCTCTCACAGAAGTGCTTTTTTTCTCATTTAAAGGTAATTTTTGCACAATTTTGTTGAGTACTAAAATGGCACACCATGTCTATTATTTTACTGATGTTATAACCATTACTGTCTGGTTTATCAGGCTCTACTGACATTATGGTCAGGTTGTAAGAGACACTGGGCAGCATAATCCAAAAATTCATTCATCAGTGCAAAGAACAAAAAGTAATTTTGTCATCTCCACTTCTAAAGTCTAGGATTCTTCCATTAATCCTAAATTCCCATGCCATTCAAATTCACGGGATGAACTTTATAACTTGGTAATGTTCCACTTAAAAGACTTTGGTGGTAGGATGACTCCAGGTGAAACCTGTCTTCCATAGAAAGGCCCTCCACGGTAATGAGACACAAACTGGAAGGGGTTACTCAGATTTGTTACACATCACCAATAAAAACACAGCCTCAGCACGGTAAAACACGCAAAAAAGGTAACATAGCGTTTTTCTAAACCTGAATATCCGGAGTCTTTGTCAGATTCAGCTGCTGCCATGTTGAAGCGATGGTTGAAGCTCTTCATTTCAGTCACTTTGCCCAACAATTCCTCAAGGGTGCCAGTAGTTGATCACTTTGTCTAAGTGCTTCCATAGTGCCTTGGGCAGTTTTTAACACCTTTTCCATTAAGGAACTACAAAAAACAGTTAAGAACAAAAAAGGACTTTATCTGAATCTAAAGAAAGTTCCATCAGTATAGGACAACAATAGAGGATAGTTGCCTATCTCCTTTTATACTGCCAGTGAGCTAACTGCAGACTTTAACAAATGTCTGAAAATGCTGAAAGAATGAAATTTAGATAAAAAGCTAACGTCCTGGACACGTCTTTCCACCCCAAAAAGGTATAAGAAACTAAAAATTAAAGACTGTTCATAAACAACATTTATTTAAAGAATTAAAATTACTCAGGGCATTATTTATCTTATGAAAGCCTTGTTGTCCCAAGGGCTGAATTGCAAAACAAGGCACTTCTGCTGGCTGAAGCTCTTACAACAAATACAGCTGAACCTGAAAAGCTGTGGTTTTGCTAACACAGTGTGTTTCATTCTCAAGAGTAGAGTAAGTCATCAGAGAAAAGAATGAGTGATCAGCGAACACACTGGGGGCTAAAGAAATCTTATTCTGCTAAAAGATCAACACATACTGCAGTACACTCCTAGTGGGAGAAATGCCCACACCCAGAATGCAAACATTGAAAGGCTGAAACTAAAAGCTATGAAAATCAGAAAAATGTAGTAACATTATGGCCTCCCACATTACATACTCGTCACAACCTTCAGCTGCTTCCTGAAGGTAGGCAGCATCTAGTAAGACTAAGTTTCTGCTTCATTTAAAGAAGGTATTTGAGAAATTGGCTAACAGAAAACTGACAGAATTAAGCGCAGAAATTGTTTCTACTATTACTTGTAGAAATTATTTTCCTATAAAGAAACCCACTGAAGTTAAGTTTTACATTTAAAGTACAAAACCAGGAACTCGGGAGTCCATTAGCAGCAGTATCCAGTACAAGCTGCTTCAAATGACATTGCAACAGACATTCTGAAATAATCTACATCAAAATGCAAGCTTCTGCTTCAAGTCGTGCCAACTTCGTTAGAAATGTCCTCCAAAATCCTGAGTCTTAGCATCAGTATTAAATCCTAAAATGGGAATATGACTGTCTAGTACAAGGACGGTGGAATAATGGTCAGCAGAAGAAAATTTCCCCAAGTAGCTACTTGCATTACTTTTACTTTCCATCTTCAGTCACACCTGCCTGCCTGCTAACAGGTATGGAACAAACATGGTTACATAAGCGCAACCTAGATGTTATCCTTGCAATGGGAGAAGTGGTTTAAGTCCTGTTCCGTGCTTTCATTACTTAGCCCTTTCCAAAACAAATGTATTTTTTTAAGAAAGCGATACACATAAATGCTAATCTAAACTAAAACCCCAAACTCCCAAAAATCCAGAATCATCTCAAACCAAGAAACAGAAAGAGGGCTAGAAATAAAGTAAGAACACGGCATCTGCCAGCTTTCCATCAAGCGAGGCTTTGGGAACGGCTTACACACCATCTTCTATCACAGAAAAAAGCAAAACACCACAACCACAGCCGAATATAAACAAACCAGAAGCGCCACTCCCCCGAGGCACGGGCGTGAGAACCCTCCTGCCCATCCCCAGGCCAGAGCCGCCCCCGCCCGGGCCCGGTGAGCAGGACGTCCGCCGCGCACCGCCTTTAGAACCGGGAGCCCACGCCGTCGTCCAGGGCCGTCCCTCCCGCTGATCCCACCCAACCGCCTCGCGGGCCCACACGCCAGACTCCTGCGGCACGAGGAGAGCCCGCGCAGGCGGGCCGAGCCACTCGGTTGCCGGGCTCGAGCCGCCGCCCCGCCACACGGCGAGGCGCACCAAGTACAGCACAGTCCCGGGGCCCCAGGGCCGCCACCGCTCGCTCACGGCCACGGCCGCCGCCTCCCGCCGGGCCGGGCCGCCCCTCACCTGGGCGCGGGGCTGCCACAGCTCAGGCGCGCCGCGCATGCGCGGCACCCGCCCCGGGCACGCCCCGCCCTCACGGCCGCCGAGGAGAAGCGCGGTCGCCGAGCCCCGAGCGCGCATGCGCAGAGCGGCCTGGCGGGAGTGCGGGGCTTGAGGGGGTTTGTGAGGGAGCCGGGCAGGGAGAGCCGAGCAGGGAGTTTGGGGTGCTGCTGGGGCTCCCGAATACTGTACAAGAAAGTACGATTCTTCCCCACACAGAAGGTTGGGTATTTGTGCAGCCTTTCTCACTCCATGAATGAGAGAGGAAACACAGACACTGTAATTGTGAGGAAAGCAGCATCAAAGAGGACTCAAGCATCTCAAAGAGGGAAAGCACGGCAAAAAAAAAAAAAAAAAAAGGAATTACAGAATCAATTAGGTTGGAAAAGGCCTCGGATCATCGAATCCAACCTACGACCTAACACCACGTAAACTAGACCATGGCACTAAATGCTACATCCAGTTTTTTCTTAAACACTTCCAGGGATGGTGACTCCATCACTTCCTTGGGCGTCCTGTTCCAATGTCTAATCATCCTTTCTGTGAAGAAATACCTTCTCATCTCCAACCTGAATCTCCCCTGGCACAGTCTGAGACTATGTCCTCTTGTCTTGTTTCTGATTGCTGGGAAAAGACGGCCAAACCCCATGTGTCTACAGCCTCCTTTCAGCCTCCTTGGAAGAGCCACCCCTGAGTCTCCTTTTTTTCTGGGCTGAAAAGCCCCTTCTGCTCCTCACAGAACTTTTGCTGTAGATCCTTCTCCAGCTTCACTGCTCTTCTCTGGACTCACTCCAGCACCTCCATGTCCTTTCCTGAATGGAGGGACCCAGAACTGGACACACAACTCGAGGTGTGGTTTCACCAGTGCCAAGTACAGAGGAAGAATCATTTTTTCCTGTCATGAGTGAAAACAAAAAAAACCAACCAACTTTTACATAGTTGGGAAGTGTGAAATACGTGGATTTGGTTTACATCAACTGCATATAAACCAAGAGCAAATAAATAGGAAGAAGTGAGTCCTTGGTTCAATGAATATAACTAGAGTAGCTGTTCTTGTTCTGAGAACTGCATAAATGCTACCAGCACCCAGAAATCTGTCAGAATATTTTGCATTTGGACATGAAAGCCGTTTCATTAGAGAAAACTGAAAAGGCTGTGTGGAAGACCTGAGCAAAGACACAATGAATTCCTTAAATAGAAATGAAAGAAACACTTTCATCGTTATGATGGTCTTGTTAAAGAACCTGAAATATGCTGATTAAAGAGGTCAGCAACATCTAATAAATTCCTGAATGAAAAAGAGAAGGACCTTTAATCTCAGCATAGTCTCATAAACAACTTGTCAAATGCAAGACAAAAATGTCTGAGGTTAAATGAAATGACACAGTCATTTTAAAAAGTATGGGACTGATGGGTTCCAGTCCTACCATTCTGAAATGCTGTGGGAGAACACTAGTGACTCTTATTCTTAGGATGTGTTCTTGAGCACTTAAATGCCAGAGTTGGCTCTGATTACATCTAAGCTGTAGTGTGAGAAGTGTCATCTCTAGACTCTGGATTTGGATCCCTTACTGTTCAGGAGTTTTGAGTTCTGAGGGAAAGCATGCTAAGAATGCTGTTGTATCATCTTATTTGCACAGGCATGGTCCTGGGTTGCCTTGTACCCAGAAACAGCCCTTACTGTCTTCCACAGAGGCCAGATTTCTCAGGATATGGAGTATATGTGGGTGCTCAGTGAAAACAGCTCACCAGAGAGCAGGTAGCCTATGTTTGGGACAGACAACCTGCTGTTCAGTTCAGGTGATTCAGAACAGATTTGGGATATGTGATACCAGGTCTTCATCCAAGAGGCAGCAGGTAGGAGAACTGAAATACTATACTGTTTAATAGAGAGGTTTTCTTGGATAGTCAAGGTAAACCTCTGTTCTAAATAAATTAAATCTTATCACCCGAATTGTCCGTGAATTAAGTTGATTTAAACCTTAGGTTTATATTGAACACCATCTAATCATCTGCTTTTGCAGTTTTAATAATATTTCCGTCATTGCCACTTCTCTCCCTTTTCCTTTAATTTGATTCTTCATTGATCCAAGATCTTATTTACTGTGTGAGTTCAGTGATTACAAGTCAGTGGCAATAGGATGTTTTCCTTTTTCCTTATGTTATACAGTGGTTGATTTGTTTATCCTAAAGGTGAGTGTTTTGACAAATAACTATTAACATTTTGTTCACTTCCCTGTTTATTCTGGTCATACAACAGGAAAAGAGTGAAAAGAATGTGAGTGAAGTATGACTGCATGTTTATTCAGTGTAGGTGTTTCAACACTTACTAAAAAAAAAGGTGTTGAATCCCTTCTTTCAGGAGAAGATGCAGAAATCATCTTTCATGGCTTAAGAGGGACAAAGGCAAATTTTTATCTAATGAGGTGGTTAAATAATAGGTCTTACATGCTTACTGAACGATTAATAAAGGTGTTGATGCATAGACTTCATAAATGTTTGTGGAACAAAGAATCTTTTGTCCTAACACAGCAGTAGAAAGAAATGTTTGGCAAACTTTGGAAGTAAAGCATAGCCAGGTCAGAAGAATGTGGTTTCGTATTACACTGTCTGAACTGGAAAGGTTAGGTCTGAAAACACAATGTACTCAGTCGTTTTTCTTCATATACTCACTGCTTTGTTTTGCTATCACAGACAAAATACAATTTAACAAGTACTATATTGTTTTAAGTTAGTTTGCAAATAAATGGCTTTATTCATCTCACTTCACTGAACCAGTCTAATTTTTATGATATTTTAATACAGTTATCTTTGTTCCTTCTGTTTTTCACTTCTGTAATTTTAATACATAGATAGAAGAATATTGTTCAAATGATGCCTCTTAAGTTTTCATTGGTCTCAGCAAAAGAATGAATTCATGCAGATAAAGCGTGTTGTTGGTCATTAAAACAATATTAAAGCTCAAAATCTCTTTGAAAAGACATTCCATGTATGTATTCTGTTAATAATTAATATCTTATTTAATAAATATCAAAGCAGGAAACATTGTGTGATCATGTGCTCTGACCTGCAGTCTGTCACAGGTCATAGAATTTCACCCAGAAATTGACTTAACAAGATTTTTCTTTAATTAATGTAATTTAGTAATGGCTCCTTTTCTTCTAAATTTCAGCTTTAGGTGTGTATTCTTTTCAAAGTACACATCTTTCATACTGTTATATCCATCTGCAACTTCATCTTTACCATAAATGTATCCAATTGAAGACAAGGCAGAATGGAGGTAATTTAAAAATAACAAATGATTAACAGAGATGGCAGATCAAGAATAAAGCGCTTTTGATGCTCTTACACTCTTCTGTACTGTTTTATGTTGGAGGAGAACAAAGGTGGATTTAATATTCCCTTTACAACTCCTAGACTTTTGGGCCAACTGAGAATTTGGGGAAGCGGTGCAAAAGAGCAGTCCCAGGGACTGCTTTTAACCCTTGCAGCATCAGAGCATTGCAGCAGTCCAGAATACTCTGGAGAGCAGCAAGGCCTTTTTTGTTCCCTCACCTCCCCAGCACAGTTGTCTTCTCTGTTTGCACTTCAGTATAGTGTGTGGAAAGCTACAGGGTGTAGAAGGATAGCTTTACTTAATCAGTGCAATGCTGTCAGGGAGAGCTCCTCATGATAGTGTCTTTTTCTGGTGGAAAAATCTACAGGATTTACACTGTTGTAGTGGAATAGCTACTGTTTGCTCCAAAGCAGGCTAGATGTCATGTTTTCCTGGAGTTCAAAAATTATTTTGGTTTGTATTTCAGATGTTGGTGGTGGCTTTGGGAGGCTTTTTTCATAAGTGTTGAGTTTGCTAAGACCATCTCTACAGACTCTTTAATATAGATTGTAACTTGTCCAGTGTCTTCATTTTTCTAGTTGCATCTTAATTTTGTGAACCTGAGAACTGAGATAAGTATCTTCACATTCTGCATGGCTTCTCTATGCCTGCGTTACTTGTAATAACCACTGGGTGTCGTGAGTCTCTTTGGATTACAGGATATAGAGAAGGACAAATTTAGTCCAATCAAGGACTGCCCATGGACTTTTTTTTTTCCGGGTGAAAAGGCCTTTGTCTAATTGACATAGGATCACAATAAGAAGTCCCAAATCTTACTTTAAAATAATTTTATTTGTTTAGGTAAATGTGTGGTTCTTGGGGCTGTCCTGTGCAGGGACAGTAGCTGGACTTTGATGATCCTTGTGGGCTCCTTCCAACTCAGAATATTCAGTGAGTCTGATTTTTTTATTTATGCATCAAGGGCAACTAATATGAGATAGGAATACTACAAACAACAGCCTAATTCTTTACATGTTTTATTCCCGTTACCATTCAGTCATTCAACCAAATGACACCTTGTTTAGCAGGAAAACACTAAGATGTCAGTAGGTAATGAAAGAAATCCTGATATCATAAATGTATAACAGAGCAGAACTAAGGATGAATGGATGATCTCAAATCAGTATTTTCCTAATTTTTGGGAACTATAGTTGACGTGGCTGTGTTTGAGATTATGATTTTGGTAAAGATTTTGGCCTGTTATTTTCATAATTTTTGCAAGCAAATGAAAAGTCACGAATTTGTAACTTTATATACAGGGATAAAAAATATGCTTCATGCAGAAGAGAACTTGAATCCTCAGCCTTCGGTACAGACCTGTTTCTGCGGAGGATTAAAGACCAACCATATTAGTTGCATGTAGAAGGATTACATTTCCTACAGACTAGTCAGTAGGAGATCATATGATGTGGTAACATTGATACAGCCATGTGCTGTGCCTCACAGTATGGAGAGATGAGCCAGGGATATAGACTGGACGTAGGCTTTTCGAGAAGCTTAGATGCCAGTGTGACTCAGTTGCTTTCCCGGTGGGCTTCTTGTGTTGGATGGCTGAATTAATCTGGTGTGTGGGGGTTCTCTTAGTAGTGGTTGAAGCTTTGCCTAACAGTATGATTGTGAAACATTCAGAATTACTAGAATCATCTGAAAGACAAATATAGAACTGTCTCTTGGTTTGCAGGACAAAGTATGTTCCCCTATTATAGGGAACAGTAGTGAGATATATTTTACCTTTAACTTAGAAACCTGCACTGCACTGACTAGCAGAGCAAAACACTGAACGGCTTGTGTCCAGTGTGACAGGAATTGTGAGGGCTTATAGGAGCAGATCAAGAAAAATCTGCTAAATGCTGATTTTTACAGTGGACTGTGTATAATGTAGCCAAATCTGAACAGATTTTTATGACACTAGAAAAAGATGGTGCCTTGGTGGTAGTACTTCACAGATCTTCAGACCAACTTTTTAAACTTGACGGGTGTAGCAGCTCTTCTGAAGAAGTCTTGTTAGGAGGATGTCAGCACCAATTAAAATGTGCTTTTGTTCTGGAGTAGTTTATGGACCCTGATGAGGTCCCTAATTACCGTTTGCAACCTATAGTCCGGGAGAAACTAAATACGAGTTTTTATTTGATGTGATATAGCAGAATGGACAGAAGATATAAACCGGATTTCTAATCTACATGCAAGGCCGATTTCTGTTGTGCTGAATTCATGAGGAGCTACTGGGGGCTCACCAGTCTTTAAAATGGGACTACTTGTTTGTCTTTGGGATAATAACAGAGTTTCTATGAAATGTTCTGACAGTAATTGTCTTTCAGATTGTATTGATTTAATACAAGGGAAACCTTTAAGAAATATCTGTCAGTATTGAAAATAGTACTGATTACTTAGTTTATTTGTGAATACAATGTTAATCAGTACAGTACAGAATTAAAAAGAAATAAAATACATATAAAATCTGGTAACATTCCTAATTGAAATAGAGTCATTGGTTTTGTTGAAAACCTTTGAAATCTTTGACTTTCCTGGAATGTAGAAATATTCTTCTTTTATTAAAATTAATGTAGGCCTCTAAATTTCCAACCTTCCGGAACAGTTTTGTGTTTATCAGATTTCTCAAGTGTGATTGTTATAGTGGTCAGATAAAATGGCAAACTGCATAGTGGGAATAGGAATGCCTGAAAAATGTGTATTTCTGATCCCAAGATAATTTATATAATTGGATTTGTGATACCCTGCTGTAATACTGTTTTTCTTTGTAGCATTGCTGCATGGAGAGAAATAGCATTGATATTAAGTGTTTGTATGTTCCTGCAGACCAGAGAAAGAAACCTGTAATGGAATGGCAAAAATGACAAACATACCCAGGCTGTCACAATTTTGTCCAGTTCTGTTATGCCAACAAATAAAACTGTTTCAATAGGGCAAAAGCAAAATGTACTAAGGACAGTTGAATATTTACCAGATGTTGTGGCATTCGAGGCTCCAGGACTAGCTCCGTGTAGATATAAAACTGAATTAGATGGTTTCAGTTTTGCCAAGGGCAGGAAAAATCATATCTTGTCAGGAAAGACAGTTTTTCTCTTTTTTTAAGGAAATTCTCCACATGATGGCAGTAAAAAACCTCTGGAATTCAGAGGTGGTTTGTTTCACCTTCAAAAGCCATAAGGAGAAAAACAACCCAAGATGAAGAACTGAGTATGTGACTGAGCTTTTAGATTTCCCATTTTTCTCCTGGTAGGCCTTAAATTCCCCAGATAGCTTTCCAGACAGCAAGGCTACATGCAGCCTCGAACAAGGAGAATAGGTCACCTGTCACATTATACTAGGGCACAGTGTCACTCACAGGCATGCCTTCAAAAGATATTTTTGGTTTCTTATGCTGTGTATTAATGTGCAGAGGGAGAGGATAAGGAGAAAGAGGTTGTGTTTAATTCCTATCCACAAACTTGTCTCTGTCCAAAGAGACTGTAGCTCATCATTTCAAGTCACATAACAGAGAGCCCTTGGATAAGCACCCAGTTTGCCCCAACTGGGCATTTGACCAACTTGGTTTGATTTCTGTAACAATGCCAGACAGAGATTAGTTGTGGAATGAGTTTGCAGTTGAGACTCAGCCTGTCTAGAGTGCTTGGATATCTTGGTGTATGGAAGCACTTAGAGAGGAGTGTATTTAAAGAACTCAGAAGCAGCTGTGTCGCTAAAATTAAAATGCATTTTTCTTGTATTGTTTTTGCTTGGTTTCCTGTTGCACACTCTGGACCTGTCTTATGAGAGCAAATGGGCAAAGGAAAGGGATGAGTCAAAGGGATGAAAATCAATCCTAGAAATTCCTGCTTTGCTTTTTACAGCCTGGATACACCAGATATTTGACATGAAAAGGCCTGTGGCTAAAACAGTCTTTGAAAGTCTACTCTTTATATTCATAAGCCATTCATTCCATTCTTCAGTCATTTAGCCCATAGATTTCCTTTTTGTGTGTGTACAAGGATTGTTGCTCCATTCCTTTCTCTCCATCTTTCCTTCCCAGAACACAGGAAGTCTAATTCTACAGTAGCTAGCACCAAATGTGCTATAGCTGATCAAAATGTTTCTAAAAATATCTAATATAAGCACCAGAAAAGTATTGATGTGAAACCTTAAGGTACAACATACAGATGTATCAGAACAAGATCTCTGATAAAGCAAAGTTAAAAATATAAACAAGGTTAGTTTATAATCAGCAGAGCAACTGCTCCTTTAGCAGAAAGGTAAATTTCTTTGAAAGAGTATATTACTTAGAAGTCTTAGCATAAAAGACATTTAGCAGTAAATTTATATTCAGATACTTCTGATATGGGGAATTATTACCGCAGAATACTGTACAGGGAATTAGGAAATAGTTTTAAAAACTTGGTCAAGGTCGTATAGGAAGTCTGTGGCAGAGTCAACAAAACATGAGAATAGTAAGGGCAATTCCTGTTCACCTCTTCCCTCTCGGATCATGTGCCTTAGAGAGACTGTAGAGCCTTGCTGTCAGACCAAAACCTTGCTTAGTCTGATGCCCTAAATATGCTTTGAAGCTAAACACAAAACTCTTAAGTTATGGGCATGATTATCCCAACTCTTAAGTTGGGATATGATTCCATATGATCTTTTAGCAAAGCAAAAGGACATGTTTATCTGTCATAGTGAATGTAAGGGAGCTATTCAGAGAAGCTCAACTGCACTCCATGCCAATAAATCTACTCATTCCATCTGCTTAAAATCCCCTGAAAATATTTTTTAATAGATAAAAACAAAACAAAACAAAACAAAACAAAACAAAACAAAACAAAACAAAANAATCCATTGTAGAACATCCATAATGCCATAAATCATATTCTTGCTCCCACTTGTGAATTGTTTGGAAATGAAAAATGTACAGAACTCTTCAGTTAGAAAAAAAAACAAAAACAAAAACAAATTAACACAACCACACAAAAAACCCCCAAAAAACAAAAAACAAACAAAAACAAAAACAAAAACAAAAAAACCCAAAAAACAAAACAAAAAACCAAACAAACAAAACAAAACAAAAAACCAAAAAAAAACCAAACAAACAAAAAAAACCCCCAAATATATGTTAAGCCATGCAGCTTTCCTAAAGAGTAGAAGTACTATTAAGGAGTGAGATAAAATGACCAGCCCACCTTGCCACTGATACATGAGAAAGTAGAAGTCAGGGGTGTTAACTCCCCAGTTTTTGAAACCATAGGTGGGTCAGAAGTAAGAAACAGAATTTCATGTGGCTCATCTATATTTTTTAAGGGGTTTACATTCTTTGTGTATGTGCAGCTTTTCTGTTCATGACTAGTAGAGTTGCATACTGTAGCCTGAACCCCCAGGTCAGCAGCACTGAAAGGGTCACATTTGCAGTTTTGAGCAGTCAAGGTCTACAAGAAATAAAACCTAAAACCCTGGGAGTGGTTAACAGTCCAAATAAAACAACAAAACTGAAAGTCTTACTCATCTAAATCAACCTTCTGCAATCAGCAATCATTTTGGCCCATGTTTTGTGTTTTCTGCCGAAATCTCTCAGGAGTGAAAGATTCAGGAGCAGTAGCCTTGTTAAATGCTGCTGAAGGCTGTGGCTTTCACAAGTACCAACTTTTTTTCTTTTTGTGGTTCTACATATTATGCATCTCTGGTAACCTTGTACATTTTCTGAAAGAAGAAAAGATGATTATAACATT
>WAAE01003176.1:0-16210 GCA_013400495.1 Nicator chloris
ATCATAGAATCATAGAATTGTCATCAAAATGCATTCAAGAAATTACCATAAGCCTTGTTTCCCAGCAAAAAACAGGAAAAGCAAAAACCTCTAAATTGTATGTGAAGTTTCCTCCAGTTTTCTTGAAAAACTTGCACCAAATCAAATGTTTCAACAAAGGAAGAGGATTCAGGAAGGTGTTTGGGAAGAAGGACTTGGTTACTCACATGGGCAGCTGATTCAGCCTTAGGACATCAGAGAACTCTTAAACAGCTCCTGGTGCCAAAACCAAACCTGTGATCTTCCTGCTCTATTTCTATCCAATGTAGAACCTTCCACTGCTGTTACTGCTTTACTGTACTCCTCTGCCTCACCAGGGCAGCTGACATTTGTCCACTTTGTGATGTTTCAATGTTCTCTTCAAGGCTAGGACGCTGAAATTCTGCAGGAGGTAAGAATCTCACACTTCTAAATATGGTTCAGGTTTTTGGTTTGGGGTTGTCTATGGAAAAGAGCTTGACAATATAGCTGAAATCAATCCTAAAATTTCAAATGTAAGTAGCAAGGTAAAAGGCCCTTAAATGCTCTTGGAGTTGAAGGAGTTATCAGTTTCAGCTGGTAATACTGAAACCTGAAAGTTCATAACACCTGATTTGCTGATGTTATGGACTTGCTGACAGAGAATCTTGGGATGTACAGTTTTGGGTAACAAAGTAGAAATCAACAGAAATACATTGACTTGCACCCACTGGTGTACACCAACTGGCTTGCTGTCTCTTTTACTGTCATCTGCTGACATAGCTTCTGGTTTGCCTAAACAGAACCAGTGAAGAACAAAGAAATTTTAAAGCCGTTTTGCTTCTCAGCTTTGAAAGAGTGGAGTAAATATTGGGCACTCCATTTTTTCCAGATCCATCTGGGCTATAATCCTAACATCATGGAATACTGTGTCCAAACGCTTTGACTTCAATGGACTTTGTTCCTAGAGTTTCACCCTTTCTGTTCCTGTCCAATATGGTCCTGCAGGTCACATCTTTGCTATGCTCTACTCCCACAACTGTGTTTGCCTTGTCTGTTTACATTGCCATTTATTTTCAAAAGGCTACAGCTTTTCTGTGTTTGTATGTAGACTGTCAGCTGGGCTTTGAACTGGTGCTGCAATAGTTAGCAGTGTTATCTTGAAGATTCTTTCTAACATAAAAGTATATGCAAAAGGTATATTTGCTCATCTTTTTAATATAAAAAGTAACTTTAAAACTCTTATGACAGTGAATAACTGTCACTGGAATGTAATTTGGATAAAACCCTAAGGTGAAGCTTTCATCTGAATTAGAGGTAAGTCTGAACTTCTTAGGAGCAGTACCACATTTTTGAGAGGTTCATATTTGCATCCATGAGCCTATCTGTGATCTTTAGAGTCTGCAGATCTTGGCTGGAGACTTTCCAGGGAAGAGGCATTGCACCTCCCACTGTAAATTTTGCAGGAAAATTCTTGCTCTTGAGACTTTGGAGGGAAGGTCTATCCAAATCCCACAGAATTTGGGCTGGATCTTATTCTGAAGGCAAATGGAAGTGTTGAAAGCTCAGTTGGGTATGTCTGCATGCACTTCCATCATATTTTTGATTAGAATGAGATATAACCAAGAGCTTGGCCTGTCATAGCCTGTGGTTTCTAGTCTAGCAAGTCACACCTTTGTGCAATGCAGACACATATCCCTACAAGGATAACACCACTGTGGTTCAGCAATGCTGAGTTCCCCTCTGGGCACAAGCTAATGAAGGTGAATCACAGTTTCACGCTGACTTGAAATGTGCTAACAAACTTTTCCAGGCAATGGGCTACCTTCTTTGCTAATGGCTTCTTCTAGTTCTGTCCATGTGTCCAGCGTACCAGAGATGCCCAAATTTCCTTGTGTATTTTCATCTGGTGCTCTGCACTCCATTCTGGGAACTGCTCGTCATGCTGAAGCTCACCTGGGCTTGCAGAAAAGGTGTCTAACATGAAAAAGGTAGGTTTTGCAATAATAAATTCTATTTGGTTACAGGATAATCAGCTAAAGGTATTGTTGATACACAAGAGCCATACTAAAAACAATTAACTCCACAAAGAGAGAAACAGAGTGAGGAAGCATCGTCACCTTATCACATCATGAAGCAAGAGACTATATGAAGTGTAAAATCAACTGTTACTCCATTTGTTTTCAGTGAATTTCTGTACATATTTCTGTGTATTTTCTGGTACGTTTGGTTATTCCTGTGCAGCTGCCATGGGAAGGAAGTGGCGTTCAGTGCTAGATGTCTGATACATGCAATAAGGATTAAAAATAAATTAATTCCTCCAACTTTGCCAAGCCAAAGTCTAAAAAGGTGCAGTTCATTCTGTAATGAATGTTGTACTCTGTATCAAATTAATCTTTCAGAGCCCCCTATCCCTAAGGAAGTCAAGATCGTCTGTCATGATGCACTGTTCTTTCATTATCTTCAAACAGAGAGCAACCAAATACATAAAGGCCTAATGCTGACTCATTAAACAAAAGGATTATTATTTTCACAGTCACTGTTCCATGCAAATTGAATGAGTTTTAACATTAAAATAATGTAAGAAACTCAGTCGTCATCAGACAGGAATATTTTGCAGACATACACAAGTTTGGCAACACTAAATTTGGGGCAGAGCAAAAAGCAGAGAATAATGATACAGATGACAGAATTAAACAAGGAAAGAAGGGAGTTCTGGTAGTTCTTGTGAGGATAATCTGGAAAAATCTGTCTGTAACATCTAGAGCACTGGAAAAATATAATTTTTTTTCTGTTCTGGAAAAGAAAAAAAGAGAGAAAATTACTGTTGAACTAAATGTGACATTTCCAAGACAAGGGCAGATACAGCAATGAAAATTGCATTCAGCTAAGATCCTCAAAACTCAGATTTTATAAAGTCAGCCATAATATTGTCATTTAATAGTTCAAAGCAGTTTTCTCTCCTCATTAGCTGATGGCACACTGCAAATTGCTTCAACCCATTTGTGTGGGGGAGAGGGAGATGAAGGCCTTTTCTCATCAGTCATTTTGGCATACAGAAGTTGTGACTTCCTTGGAGCCAGTTGCAGTAAAGTAGGAGCACAGAGATAATGAGGACAGCTGCTTCTGATCCGTGAATCAGATTCCTGGTCTCCAGTTCCCCGCTTAACACTCCATCCTTCAGAGCGCTGAGCTCTCCCTCTTACATCAGGCACATCATGCACATCACAGATTTTGGGGTGGTTCGTGTGTGTATGTGTCTTCTCTCTCATGTCCTGCAACATTGCTACACATCCAAGTGTAAAACAAGCCCCTTCTTCTGCCTGGTCACTGGGTTTACCCACCTTAAAGATATCTTAATATCTATAATTCGCGAGGTGAAAAATATGAAAGCAGCCGCTTATTCTTAGATATAGAAGAATTGTTGAGATGTCTATTGCATTACATCAAATTCATCCATATCTGGGAGGAAATATCCAGGAAAATATCCACAGATTTAAACAAAATCCTGTCAAAATGAAGAAGTCATAAGTCCTGATGGAAGTAAAATCTAGCTCTCTGGAAAGCATGAGAGAAAGACATTGGTGTAGGGATAACTTAGGGCACAAAAAGAGACTGGGAATTATTCTACATCAAAACTCTAGAATGGAGTAAAAATAAAAAAAAAGCCCTCCACATTTAAGGGTGATATTATTTTCTTATTCTAACAAAGAACCTAGTTCACTATAAGCAGAAAGCGAAAAATTCTGTGTATTTTTAAATTATTTTGTAATCCAAAGACTTGCGCAGAAGTGAAACAGAAGTCAGTAGTGACAGGCATTTACAGAGCAACCACATCAGTGGCAGAATATTTTACAACAGCTTTATTAAATGGGTATTATCATGCTTTTAAGAAATAATATAGAACCATAGATAGGTTTGTGTTGGAAAGGATCTTAAAGACCATCAAGTTCCAACTTCCCTAGGAAGCATAGGCGTATATGCATAGGCAGCAATTTCTTCTACTGGACCAAGTTGTTGAAAACCCCATCCAAACTGGCCTAGAACTTTTCCAGGGAAGAAGTATCCGCAACTGCTCTGGGCAGCCTGTTCCAGTGCCCCAACACCTCTGGGTAAAGAATTTTTCATATTATCTAATCTAAATCCTCTCTCACTTTGGAACCATTACCCCTTGTCTATCACCACATACCCTCGTAGAAATTAGATACATATAAGCAAACAATCAGCTTTTGTTTTCACATTGTACAGCTGAGAAAACTTCTAGAGACCAAATAAAATTTGGATTTTTTTTGAGGAAACATCTCAGCATTTTTTGCCAGGTCCATGATTTTTTTTTTTGTTTTGTTTTGTTTTAATTAATTCCCTTTTGTTTGAGGATTGTGACACTTTACTTTCCAGGAATACTATAGCAGCTGATTTTTACTGGCAGAGACATTTTTGAAAGTCAATTTTGCATATGGGCATATCTGAGGAACCCGAATTTAAAATTTGCACTTGTGCCAAGGCGTTATTGTATGCATGTTCAGTCAGGGAAAAAGCAGAGCCCCATCAGAGTTATCTGACCGACCCAGTTCTTACTCATAGAGTTACGCTGTATGTTGGGATTTTCTCAGCAAACTGCTGCAGATCTCCTGGGACTACATTTTCTGCCAGGTCAGACTCTTTGGAAATTCCTTGGAGTGTGTCTTTTCCAAGGCATAATTACAGACTATTAGCTGTGCTTGCTATACACCCATACACAGAGATGTGCGTAACTGTGTTATGCAAATGTTGACCGTAGCACGAATCACGCACTTTGCTTCACACCTATTTGCATTTCCTAGTAGCTTCAAAAAGTCTAATTTAGAAATAGGCCTCCAGTTGACACCCTTGCTGCAGACCTACCTTCTGCCTCCAATCCCATCAGAAATTTGGAGGGAGTTTAGATACTTTTGCAAATGTTGGAGGTTGGCCCCAGTGCTGATTGGACTCCTCATTTGTTTTCATTATCTGATGGGTGACAAGCCTGAACTGTTCACCATGTGTAACTAAATCCACCACAGGAGCTCACAAATCCCAGCCTTTTGGAAGTGAAAGCTTCCTTTGGCTGCAGTTCAAGCTTTCCTGTCAGGACATTTCAAACACTCCCATCACAGGAGCTATTGCTCATATGGAAACAGGTATGTTAACACATTCTTGGCAAACTACCAAGCAATGGAGCACAGGACTCAGTGAAGTTATGGATGGATTTGTATTCAGGTTTTTTTTTCTTTCTGAAAACCCCTTTTAACAAGGGGTGGTCAGTAGATATTGAGCACAGTTTATGTGTTGCACATTTCATCTGTTTATACGTGGAAGGTTACATTATGGATTGATCACGTACATACTGATGGTGATGAGCATGGGGAGCAGTTATTTGAAAACAAAGAGCTTTTCAATCCAGTATTCAAATGTTTGATGGGATTTGAAGCTACACAAATTTAAAACTGAAAATAATGAACACATTTCTGAGAGTGATGGTAATTCAATAAGAGAAAAATCTTCCTAAGATTGTTGTGGATAGTCCATCATTAGGAAGCTTTTAATTAAAATGAGAGATATAGAATCATAGAATTTTTGAATGGTTTGAAAAATCATTAGTCCCATTGTCCATTGTCATGGACAGGGAATCTGCCACTAGACCAGATTATTCAGAGCCCAATGCAGTCTGCTCCTGAACACTCCAAGAATGAGGAGTCCACAACTTCTCTGGGCAAGCTGTTCCAGTCCCTCACCTTCCTTATAGTAAAGCATTTCCTCTTAATATCTGATGTAAACCTGCCCTTCTTCAGCTTGAGGACATTGCCCCATGTCCTATCACTGCAAGCCCTTGGGAAAAGTCCCTCTTCTGTCTTCTTGTAAAGCCTCTTTGACACAGCTCATTAGTTTTTTCCTCCTGTATTTGAAGGAGTGCTGCAGGTAAATGGGCTGCTTCAAGAACATTACAAAAAAAAGCTTATCTAGCAGTAGTGCTGATTTTCTTCTATTTAGAGGAATACTCCTGGCAACTTCTAAGTGATTTGCAAATAATGATAAAGCAGATTTTAAACAGTTGTGAACAGCTCTACTTCCACAACTGGACATCAAGCAGAAACTAGTCTAGAGAAGCTCCTGTGGTGTGTAAAGGGTCTGTTCATGTGATTGCAGATAGACTCTTGTGTCCTTAAAAACTAGAATTTACAAATTTGTCAGAACATGAAACCTAGAATTTTGTTTCATTGTTTTCTTCCTTTTTTTTTTTCATGATTTTGACCACAACATATCTGTTCTGGTAAAGAACAAAACCATGTAACTTGTGTAAGGAGCTGGAGGTGTTTGTCAGCTGTCAGGACTGGGAACCTACTCAAGGTTTATTTACTATATTTATTTACATATTCTTTGTTTCTACATGAGTGACAGCAGAAGATGAAAGTGTGAGTGTCTCTACCTACTATTATTATGAAGTTCTTCAGTTCTGACAGTTCTAAAATTATCTATAATGATCTTTTGGTGCTTTAAACCTTGTTTTCTCCCTCCTGTGGTTAATCCCCTATTTCTGCATTAAAATTTTGGCACCTTTTTGTTGAGAAAGTCCTATTTGAAGGAGATGATATGCTATTACTGCATGGGTGGAGTAGTAAATGATAATAGAACAGTGTAGCCCATATCAAGGCATGTTAAATGCACTGAAAGATTGTCATCAAACACAAAGTCAAATAGTAAATGAGACCAGTAGTAAGTGGAGCCACCTCATGTACACAGCAGCACTGAAACAGGTGCTGCATAAACAGAGAACAAAGGGGTCTGTCCCCACCCTTAAAAAAATTTATTATTTCAAGGAAATGGGTTAGAAGCAAATATCAAAACAGCCTTTCCCCCATTAATTTAAGTCTTTTGAATGTTCCAGAAGTCAGACAGAATCACAGACCAATGCATTAAATACTCGAGGGACCAGTTTGTCTCAGGAACCATCACTGTCTGTCAGGACTACCTACTTCTAGATACTTGACATAAAAAATAATGCAGAACAGATGACTGAAATGGCTGTAAAATATCAAAATTACTACCTAAGGTGTTTTTTATGTTTTTATTTCAAAGGATGTCATTTCTGTGTGGAGACTGCTGAAGTTCTCTTTGAAGCCTGCTCCAGTCTTGTGACAACAGAGGTAATTTTGTTGTAGCTGAGCATTGAAACATATTTAAGTTTTTAAACAATATTTTCCTACAGGTTCAGGAACAGTGACAGGAGGAAGAAGCACAGGAAGGTCTGGGCTTGTCTTCTCCGTCCCCAGGGAGTTTCAGGCAGTAGGTGGGCTGAGTGATGGACTGCAAAGAAAACCTTGGGATATTTGGATTCTTCTTGGATTGCCCCACGTGATTAGGTCCTGGTGAATCTTGGAAAGCTGCATCCAAGCTTGCAGGAGACAGGGAGGCAGCTGTTTCATCTGGCTGCCACCTGCAGAAACCACGCTGCTGTTGCAGGTTTGACATTAACAGTTAAAATAGGTGATTTTCCCCTTGCAGGAGTTCAGAGTGTTCTATGGGTTCCCATGGTAAACCTGTGCCATGCTGGCATCAGTGTGAGGTGAGAGATGCCATGTATAATTTTAGAAGATAATTCAGAACTCATTGCGAAATGTAGGCATTTATAAAAGCAATGGTCAGGAGAAGGAAGAGACTTGTACCATCATGCTCTTTCCTCAGAAACAGGAATCTGCCCAAACACCACACCAGGGATGAGTCTGGCCAGCTGCTCTTGCTGTGGGGAGAGAAATCCTGAGGGCTGCAGCACACTGTGATGGGACCAGGGGGTTGCTGCTTCATGGGCCAGGCACCAACGGGGAGCTACCAGCTGCTCCAAGCCCTTCCCACCCCTCAGCTCCTTCACACCCTGTAAGGCTGTGCCATCTCCAAAGCCCTCAGGGACATGGATGGGACTGCACAGGATGGCTTGTGGATCTCTCCCCCAAAAAATGTAGCTTCCTGCAGAGTTACAGAAATTATGCAAAAATTAAAACTGAATCTGTGGATTAGTTTTAGCTGAAAAAGAAAACGAAGAGATTTAGACAAGATTGGCACATTTGAAGTTTTCAGTTTAAAACAAATGAAAATTAGAAAATTGGAAAAAATGTAAGACTAAGAACAGACAATAAAATGTAAGTAAAATATTAGTAAAATGAAGTAAAAAGTTTTGTTTCAAGTAGAACAAGATGTCTTAGTTATACAACACCCCTCCTCCCAGTGATACTCTAGCTACTTGATTTTATTAAGCAATTACGCAGGCAAATATATTTGGGCTTGGTGTGAGACAACTGTGCAAAACTTTATAGTTCAGCCCTTGAATCAAAAAGAATGAGAAAGTCCACAGTCTGCACAGTTCTGAGTGCAACTAACTGTTCTGTAACACAGTTATCTGGAAGGACATAGAGCCAGACAAGAATCCTGCCCCTAAATTATTGTATGCATTTTTGGTAACCACCCAGCTTTTAACAAACTGACTGAGTTCCCTGTGTGCTGTGTCAAATCCTGTTGTATAATGTTACTTACCCTGATATGTATCAGTCCCAATTACTGTCTGCTTTCAGGTAAATGTTACTATGTCACTTGGAACAATAACAAAGAAAACAAAATCCTCTTCCTCTTCGAGTGAAGATTGCATCTTCCCGGCATGGGAAATGAGTCTATCATATGCTTCAGGACATTAATCTTCTTCGTTTAGGGAGGTATCCTGGGCACAATTTGCCACATTCAGAGAGGCAGTTTTAAATCCATGAACTCTTTCCATGCTTGCTACCGATATTAAAGAGACCAGACCAAGGTGTGTTGCTGAAAACAATTGCTTTTCAGATGAAAATACTATAATGAACCTACTAATGGGTGCTAAAAGTGAGAAGCTGACCTGCAAGTTACTCAACTGAGACTAATACTACAAGCCAATGGAAAAAAACACCTGTACTGTGCGTTTTCTGCTTCACATTTTATGCAGCTTGGAGGAATACACCAGCTGTATATTTTACTCTCTTGAAATGCAACATGTGATTGGGTTCATACAAGAAACTGGACTTGAGACATCTGTGATGTCTGTGTCAGGTAACCCCACACTGTGGCAGTCCCTGCATAGCTCACAAAGCCTTCCTTGCCAAGCACTGTGCTCCTCCTCATCCCTCCTTCCACTTGTATATCCAATTCCTTACGTCTTCAATGGCCCTCTATAGAAGGAGCTGTACTATGTTTTTTCACTGCTAAGCTAAGTGATTCTGCCTGTAGTCTCTGAGACATGGGATTCCTTGAGATCCTCAGAGTCATCTGGGAAGCTGTGATGGACCAAATCATCTGCTCTATAAATCAGACTTTGGCCCTGTAGGCCAGAGAAAACCCTTGTGAAAGTCAGGATATGTAGTTACCTGCCAAAGTAGGTGCAGGTATCTGGATTTTCGAAACTAGTGCCTTCTGTTCCTTACTGAGACTCCACTCCTGGACTTTAAATATGTGTTAATATTTTCCTTCTAATATGCAAGGTAGAAATAAGTACTTTTTTTGTTGTCACCCCTAAGAAATTTTTCACCTCAAAGTTTCATAGAGGCTTAGGGAAAAGACTCTCTGCCAAAAAGGTCTTGGATAAGTATCTATAGAAGAATTAACAAGGTCACTTTCCCTGTGCTGTTCATTAGCTTCGTATCTGCTACAGCCATAAATTGTGAAAACCCCTGCTTAAAATACTTCCATGATTCCTCAGTGTTGCCCACAAGCTCTGTTATATATGTAATAACACACCACTCACTACAGAAAGTAATTCAGACTGTGGTTTTGAGCTGTCCATCCTTACTGGCAGCACTGCATTTGGGGCAGCCTCTGCAATTGTGTCCTTCCAAGACAATATCTGATCATCTTGAGTTTCCACCCTTTTCCTTTCAAAAGGACAAGTTGCAATGATCTCTTTTTCATCATCTCTCTTTACTGTGTGACTGTTTCATAGGCACAGAAAATTGCTGCAATCCAGCACGTGAAATTTATTTTGAAGAGCCATCTGTAAATTAAGAAGTATTAGAACACAGCTGAACTGGAGCCTGTTTAAGAACAGAGTCTCTGTCTCTTCAGAGACAACCCACTAATTGTTTGTACAGTCTCTTGCACACTGAAACTCCTGCTGGAAACATCCCTAGCACTAAAATCCTGCCTACAACCATTCTCTGGCATGGATCCCCTGTTATTAAACTCTTTTCTATGCTAAAAGAGGGGGTGGTTGCATCCAGGCTGTTGGAAGTAGGCAGTGGGCTCTACTAAATCTCAGAATGTTTTACTTGTCACAGGCCAGAAATGTGCCAGGAGTTGTTCCACAATCAAACGGTAGAGACGATGGCTTCTGGTGTCCAGCAATGCTCTGTGGGATGGCTTCATTTACTGGCACAGACACAGGCTTTTTGTCTGTTACCACTAGGAGTAAATATAAGTGCTAAATGCTCACAGACAGACCAGTGGTACCCTTACTTGCCTTGCAATATATTTTATTCCACGAACATTAAACTGGGCTTGTCAATCAACAAGATTAACCCACAGCAGAGATTATTCATGGGTTTTATTGACAGATTACCCAGTAAAAAGTAGGGTCAGAACATAATGAGCCCAAATCAGGTTTTTCTTCTCCCAGCAGCACACTTCAGAGAATCATAGTATGATTTGGGTTGTAAGGAACCATAAAGATCGTCTACATCCCACTCCACTGCCATGGGCAGGGACACCTTCCACTAGACCAGGTTGCTCAAAACCCCACACAGCCTCACCTTTAACACTTCCAACGAATTCACAATTTACCCACATGGTTACAAAGTCACAGCCTTCCTTGTTTGCCCATTTCATGCTGCCATTTTGGACGAGCCATCTGGGCCATGTGGACAGGAGATGTGAAGGCCATCAGCTTGCTTTGGAGGCTGGTCATCAGATCATGCCTTGGAGGGCTGGGAGAAGAAGGCCTGAAGCCCCTCAAGTTGAAGAGGGTCTAGGACCCTCCATTCCTAGGAGTGTACTTTAACTACTAGACTACCATACAAAAAGCAGATAGGGTATTTTCTTCAGGATGTTTTGTTATTGTTTTGAGGGTTTGTAGGGTTTTTTGGTGTTTTTAATTTTTTTTTCTTCACTACTCTTAGGAGAGGCCTTGATGCTCTAGAGCTTTTGCTGCTTTTCTTTTTTGGCCTGGATTAAGGCCTCCTCCTCCCCACACTGGAACCATTTCCTACCCAGGAGCTCAAGCAAACTCCTGGCTTAGCATGCAGGAACCCTGAATTAACCTCAGGAGGTGTCTGATCTCGTTCTTGCTTGTGTTGGGAAGCCTGGGTGTCTGAGCTATTCTACTAGAGGCAATTACCTACTTCTTAGATATCAGGGGAGATGTCAGGCACCTGAAGATGGATGGTGTAACTCAGAACCCACTTCAGACTTTACCTTCCACCTATACAAGTTTTTGTTATACCTGAACTAGAGCACCAGTTCTCTAAACTGACAAACTCTGCTCTGATGGATTTATTCTGTCCTGGATTCAGATGGATATGAGTGAACATGGCTGTGGGCAAACCCTGGTATCACCTCTAAATCATGCTGGTTTCCATGACTTCATACAGGCTATCAGTAAACGTGCCCTCAGACCTGCAGCCCCCAAACTAACTGACCTGTCAGGCAGTCACTGGGGCCTGCAAATCAAATGTAAAGACAGTCCTAAAAATAAGGATCGTAAATGTTTCAGGCTAATTTATTCTGTAAAGCTAGATTAATAAAAAGCTGCTCCTCTGTTAAAACATCATCTGCTATGGAGCAGCCTACAAAGAATTACAGCAGGCGATTTTTATCTCTTTCCCACTCCTTCTCATTCCACCAAAAAGAAGGATTCACGTAGGAAAGTGCTGACACTTCCTTAATCAAAGCTGTGTGAATTGCTCACATCAGTGTAATTTTATTATTCTGTTGCCTAGATACTTTAATAATAATAATAATGGTGATGATGATGCAAAATCTTATTAAGTCATTGAAGGATAATGCTTTGTTTTTCTACATTTATTTTTTAATTTATTGAGGAAGCCTGTTAACACTACAAGAAGAGACAGTATATATATTCTATAAATGGGCAGGGAAATTCATAACGAAATGCATCCCTGTGGTTGGTACATTAAACATCCTGTGGTTCCAAGAAGGATCCAAATGCTATGAGCACCTTGGAAAACATCAAACAGAGACAAGAAGGAAGGGAGTGTGTTACAAGAACATCACTGACTGTTGGGGTATGGTGATAGATCAAAATCTAGCCTGCCCTGTGGAGCCGGGTTTGGGAGGGTTTTTGCATGCTGTTCTCTGGCAAGGCTCAAATTGGGCAATTATTTGTTTAAATAAACAAACACAGAAAAATACCACGGTTCAGGAATGGGACATCATGTAACTTTGGCTTCAAATGCATCTCCCAAAGTGGTTTTGGATCAGTTGGCTCCTAAGATATCTTCTTCCCTGTTTCTGTTGCGATAAAACAGCAGTGCTCCTGCTCATAGCCTGTGCAAGACTATGATGTTTAATCTGTTTGTTCACCTAAATTGACTTTTGCCTGCATATAAAAAAGCTGTCTACAACTATTTTTATCTCATTGACAGCCAGCGTCATAATTACTTCCTAAAGCTTCTACCCAAAGCAGCCTCTTCCACCATGTCAAAATTCAGGTGTTAAAAATAAACATTTAAGGCTCAAATGAAATAATCTTAATGTGATATTGCAGAGGTTAACCCTTGTTCTCTAGATATTCTCTAGACATGAGCTAGTGTGGAATTAGTGAATGCTAATGACCAAACTTCAAAACCATGTATGTCAGGTTTAAGTGACTGTTGGGAATTTCATCTTTAAAGTGCTCTGTTATCCCATACATGAGGAGTCATGGGGAGAAACTCTGTAGAAATAAATCACCTCTTATGAGGAGCAATTTGAATTGGGCCAGAGGAAGAAGAAAAGATGGCTGGACATCAAATGGTACAAGGAGGACAAGCATAGTGAAAGAAATAATCCTAATGGCAAAACCAAGTACTTTGGAACTGAAATGGGAACACTTTGGAAAGACAGAAGATAATTAGAGAGGTTTACATGATACTTAACTTTCTATCTGCAAGCAAAGGCTCAAAGAAAATGAACTCTACGAAAACAAACCAGGGTATCCTTGCTACATTTAAATGATTTCAGTTAATTCAAGTGGAGGAGTATAGGTAAGAAATAGCACCATAAAAAATTTAACTTTATAGAATTCAACCCCCAAAATTGGAATTCAGAGAAAAAGACATTTTAGCATTTGACTGACGAAGGAAAATTTAGTTGTAGAACAGATTATGACTTTAATGCTGAAGAACTGTTTGGGAGGGACCTGCAATGGAACTTTGTGAGAAACCAAGATACACCAAAGTCACAATAAAACTTTGACAGAGACTAATAAGAGATACAGAATTAACCCAACAAGGCTATTTTGAATTTGCCAAATGAAATTGACTCCACCATGACTTTATAGTGAGCAGATGGTGGTCTGGTAGACTGAATCTGATGGAGAAGGCAATATGTCTCTAAATATTTCAGAGGCAGGAAAATGCGTGAATTTGACTCAGGACAGACCATCCCCAGGCATTCCTCATGGACTTCAATGCAGCAGAACACTCCAGGGGTGTTTGCCTGATGCAGTCTGTTCATTAACTAAATTTACACTGGGCACCAGTACATGAGCTGTGGCATTGCTGAAAAGACTGGCAGTAAACAGGAGGTGTTGTGGTGAAAAGTGTTTATCTTTATTGCAGGATATATTTGCATTTCATGTGTAGAAAAATAATAATCTCTAAATTGCCACACTTTTAACAGTGGTGTGAAAACAAGCGCTGGGTTAGAAGTATGTCAAGCACTTAATTTTCCAAAGAAGGTGTTTTGTTGGAAGAAGCAAAGACTAAAATAATTTAGGACATGCCTAAAGACATATTTCAGGGGATGCAGCACACAGGTGTCAGGGAATATACCACAAATCTTGTTTCTTCTAAAACTAAAAGAGGAGATAGATAGATAGATAGATAGATAGATAGATAGATAGATAGATAGATAGATAGATAGATAGATGATAGATCAGTCTGTTAAGCAGTAGAAAGACTAAAAGAACATAAATGGTAGAAATGAAAGCTGAAAACCTCACCTTGTGTACAGACACTTAAGACAGTGTCTTAATAATTTCTTTTACACGATAACAAGGTACTTTTCTGGGTGGATATTCCAGCAGACAGAGTTGGAAGAAAAGAGCACATATTTATGCTTTTGGAAGACAACACATTTTGAGAACACTGTTTACACACTGAAATATTTTACCAGTAACCAAAACATAATTTTCTCTGTACAAGGAGTGTAAACATTTCTTGAGATGACATTTTGATTGGGGGCAGAGGAGTGAGAGCCCACAGGCAAAGGCTCTAGGCAAGGAAGAAATTCTGGAGCTAAGCTAACAAAACATAAGTGTATCACACAGTAGGAATAACACTTCTTTGGGAGAAATTGAGGGGTAGGTTACAGGGTATAGCCAACCAGACTACTGCCAACAAAACTGCCCCAGTGAAGAAGGGGTAGAAAGGCTATCTAGAGCTTCACACTTATCTATAGATGCACCTACTCTCCTCAAACCATCAACCTGAGAGTACTTACTACAGCATTGGCCACTGGAGAAATTTCCATATGTAGAATTTTGGCCTACCTGTAATAGGTAAATAAAAACATTCAAACCAAAAGGTCCTCTTTAGGTTGGCAGCAACATACATAATAGGTGTGTAACAAAACAAGTTTACCCAGAACTGGCTCTCTACCAGATAACCTCCCTCCTCCTGCCCCCATGCTGGTGTCCCTCCTCTGACCCCCTTCTCTGACTCAGTTTGTTCTTGCTCCTCTCAGTCTCTCCTCCTGTGCTGCTCCACATCTAATTTTGTGCTAGATATCTTTGGGTGCAAATCCTCCAGGATTTATTTTTGAGGTACAATATCTCTGAGCTATATGGGTAAACTGCCCAAAAGCTTAAACTGCACTGGGAATAAAAAAGAATTCAGCCCTGAGTTACTGCCATAATGATCCTGAAAGCCAGGAATTTGTGGGACTTCCAAAAGAGAATTTCACACCCTTGTCAGTTCAGTATAGTGAAAACTGGAAGCCATTGGCTGACAAAAATAGTAATGAGTTTTCAAAGCTTCAATAAATTTGAGACTGATTTTGAAATGAATAATTCTGGAGACAGAAAAGGACTAGACCACTTTATTTTCTCCACCTGAAGAATTATTTTTCCTTTCCTTTCTATTTATTATCTTTTTTTTTGTTTACTTTTTTTATTTGTTTGTTTCTTGTCTTCTTCCCCTGTTGCTTCCTTTATTCCTTTGTTTGCTTTGTTTTCTTTGCCTTCTTTCCAAAGCTCAGGCTGAATTTTGAATCGTAACCCGAAGGGATTTTTTTGTAATTTTCTGAATACTGTCTCCAGAATACTTGCTGACTAGTCTCTAGAACAATTTACTGACTACAGTTGGACTTAGCCATCATGTGTGTCAACAATTTTTTAAAAGGACCTTGTCTGCTTTCAGAAGTGTAGGCTGGAATTGTTATATCTATAGTTTGGGCTGAGGGCCTATAGTAAATATGTAGGTGATTAGCATACAGTAGCCAGGATAAATATGCTCAGGCATCTGAGAAATGTGTTGGAATCACATTATGCCATCTAAACACACCCTAAGAGATCCTGGCAAAACCACTTCTTGAGCCATTTTGTCTTGCGGCTACACCATGCAGCTCACAGACACAAGTTGTCCAGAACTTAGTACATTTTCTGACTCTTTGAGCATCCTATTTTTATTTGTTTCCTCCTGGAAGAAGTTCCTTTTTATTTTCTTGTGGTTCTCCTCAAGATTCAGTGTCAAAATTTTGCCTACTGTTTCTACTGTTTTCTTGCAAATCCTGTTATGTGGAACAATGTAAATCTTTAGGTATAAAAAAGTGCAATAATATCTGCAGGGAATGTCTTGAAATTAAACAAATGTCCTTCTGCCCCAAAGTCTTCTTCGTGCACTGCCCTTTTTTTATCACCATGTCCTTGTCTACACCAGCCTACATCTCTGGGACTCTTGCTTGCCATTGCCCTGGGTTTCCCCAGCTTTTTATTTGCAGTATTTTTATAACCCCATTATTATATATA
>WAAE01003177.1:0-11535 GCA_013400495.1 Nicator chloris
AAAAAAAAGGAGAGGAGAAAAAGAAATCCTAATGACAGAGTTTGTAATTTCCGTGCTAGGCACAGTGTCAGAGAGACATCCAAAACTCCCTTGGGTTCGATGGAATAAAAAGATTTAAAAAAAACCCAAACAAACAAAAACTACCACCACTAACAAAAAAGAATTGAAAACACCAATAACAGTTGAGAAGGAGCCCAGTAAAGCTACTCTACTATATATATATATTCAGCCTAAGAGAGAAGACTTGCAAGTGTCGTGAAAGAGGTAATCTTTAGGAAAGAAAATAGCGAAAAAGTAGGTAACAACTTCTTACAAGGATTATTCTGTGATCTTTTATTTATGTGAGCATTGTCATTACATCTAGACATGTAAAATCAGCTTCTCATTCATGAGACAGTGGATGGCAAGGGCAATCATATTAGGCTCTGTCTCTATTAAATGCATTGTTCCCTTAACTAAAATAGCACATTCAAGGTGAGAAAACAGTCATGTCTGTTTTTAATTCTGATGTATTTTCAGACTTCAGACATTATTAAAGCAGCAATATGTTTCCAGGTTATAAGTAGTAAACATAAATTAAATATTGCTTTTAATGTTCTAAATGAATGAGAAGAGGAAAATGCAAAGTAACAGAGTGAAGGACGATGGATTAGTGTTGTTTTTGCTATGGACTACAATCACAAATAATCAGGTAGTTTCCCTTTTAAAGAAAAAAGTAGAAGATACAAGAAGAGTGCACATTGTTTGCAGAGAGTTTTTGAGGTACAGAGAATTTGTTATAATCTGTAGCTATTTCAAAGCTTTCCAGGACACAAATTAAGGTTTCCTGTGCCGCTGAATATTGTCTTGGTCTTTTATGTACAAGTCAGTACCTCAAATACGCAAAGCTTGTAAATTGGACATGGCACAGGCAAAGATAATAAGTGACATTTACAATGATTTCAAACAAGTTGCATTAGTTTTTTATTTGACTTTTGGCCTTAGGAGCTTTAGAGCACATTTGAGTTACATTTATCTTTTTTTTCTCCAAAGCTGTGAGAACTAGGAACTTCTAAAATGAAACACACATTTTCTTCTAATTACATGACTGGAGGAACAGGAGCTTAAAGTTCGTACAACACGGGAATTGCAATAAAATTAGGAGTTGACAAGTGTGTGCTACATAGAAGAAATCTTAATCTAAAACCAGAATCTTGACATAAGAAAACCTGATAATTATTTGAGATTATTTGCCCATAGGCATGCAAGTAGTAAAGATGGAATGGTAGCATCCCTGTGGGACCAGACCTATAGAGAAATCCACTGAAAACATCAAAATTATCTTCTTTTTTCATGTATTTCTATCTCATCTGAATATAAAACCCTATTCTTGCCTTCTCATGCTCCCTTTTGTTTAGCTTTCTAGTATTTACACTTTATGGCAATTTTCATCTTTCTTTTCTACTGGAAGTATAAAGTACATTTTTCCTACTCCTAAGTTAAATATTTCTATGTAGAGGCAGTTCTGCGTTTATGTCATCATAGTGCAGAACGTCATCATACACAAGTGCTGGAAGTGACTGTATTTGGTGATCAATTCTCAGGCATGTTTAAAGGCATGACGGAGAATTGCAGGTTGCATCAGCTGTTCTGATGCAGATGTGGAACTCCATGTTTACAGAGCCTTCCACTCAAAGAGGATTGAGAAGTCTCATAACATATAAAGAAGTCTTTTTAATGAGGATACACCCACCCTGTATGATACCTGATCAACCTACACTGATGTAGTTAATGGAGGTGACAAGCATCCATATGGAGATGGCCACGTGTTTCTGAATGAAGAGTGCAACTGTCACCTATCTATGCT
Organism: Nicator chloris; assembly: GCA_013400495.1. Taxonomy (NCBI): domain Eukaryota; kingdom Metazoa; phylum Chordata; class Aves; order Passeriformes; family Pycnonotidae; genus Nicator; species Nicator chloris. The sequence continues at coordinate 1,847 of WAAE01003177.1, forward strand.
GAAATAGTATGAAGTAGTTCTGGGGTAAATTCCGTCAGACATCCAGGACACAAAAAATTAATCTGAAGTTCCAAGGTCATCTGGCTACTCTCCAGGTTTGCACCAGTCTCAGTCTCACACACACAGAATCGCTAAGTTCGAAGAGACCTCCAAGATCATTGAGTCCAACCCAACCCTAACACCTAAACTAAACCATGGCACCGAGTACCACATCCAGTCTTTCTTGAAATACATCCAGGGATGGTGACTCCACCACCTCCTCAGGCAGAAAATTCTAGTATTTTATCACCTTTTCTGTAAAAAACTTTTTCCTAATATCCAATCTATATTTCCCTTGGCACAGCTTAAGACTGTGTCCTCTCATCCTGTCAGCTGCTGCCTGGAGAAAGAGACCAACCCCCACTCATTGTTTTTTAGCTCACAAAACACAATGATAAATAGATGTGATCAGAGGAAAAAAATCTTCCAAATGGAATGGGAAGTCACCTTTGACTACTGTTCATTGTGAACTTTTTGGTACTTGAAAGGAGTTTATACAAAAGATGGAGAGGGACTTTTCACATGGGCAGATAGTGATAGGACAAGGGGAAACTTTTAAACTTATAGAGGGGAGATTTTTATTAGATGTTAGGAGGAAAAGCTCTACCTAGAGGGTGTTGAGACACAAACAAGTTGCCCAGAAAAGTTGTGGATGCCCTGTTTATGGAAGTATTCAAGGCCAGGTTGGATAGGGTCATGGAAAAACTGACCTAGTGGATGGGATTGCTGCCCGTGGTGGCTGGAGGGGGCTTCAAAGTACATGATCTTTAATGTGTCTTCCAACGCAAACCATTTTATGGTTCTATGATACTGTTCTTGCCAAAACAGCAACAGGTGACATTGTTTGTCACTTAATGGCAACTTGCCAAAAACCTTTAGTGAACCACTGTGTGTTGTGATGCCCTGCATCGTTGGTTGAGTTAAAGTAGTTGGTTAATGACTTGAAAAGGGCACATGTCAGCTCCAGAAAACATGGCTTGCCGTACAGAAACAAAAGGTATGCCAGGGTCTTGCATTAGCCTTAGGTTCCTGAACTGCAGTTGTCTCAGATCTAGTTGGTAAGGACTTCCATGGTATATATAAAGTAAGCTGTGTCTTTAAAAAATATTAAGAAATTCAGATTAAAACTTTTCCGTTATACACTTCGTCTTTTGACACCTGAGCTGTTATTTCTCTGTGAAGCTGCTTTACTCAGCTTCTATGAATGGGCTTTTTAATTTCTTTATATGCTGAGAAAACTCTTAAGGCCACCGTGATGAAAAATACACACTGCTTTGCTTATTGGAGGATTTTAGTACTGAAAACATTTGTATCCATAGCAAGCACATTTAGAGAAGTTTTTACAGCAGGTAATATTCCCTGTATTTGTTTCAGGTTGATGCTGGTCTTGATTGTCAGTGGGATTAAAGCTATGTCATCAGTTGTTGGTATCATATAATGTGCTAATAAATTGCAACAACTTGACCTTGCAAACTGTTTCCTAGTATTACCTATGAGGCTACTCTAAATTATCTAATATTATATTTCCTTTTTTTACCATACTTTCAGGGGTCCTGAAAGTACACCTTTAGAAGTCTTGCCATTATATCTTGATATAAAATGCAGGCCAGGATTTTTTGTAAAGAACTGACTCTTCCTTCTAAATGAATATACATTTGAAATGTATACTTAAAGTCTTCAGAAATTACTGGGTACCTTCCCCCATTGTATGCACTCTAGAAATCTAGGGAAAATCTTAGTTCAAGGTTATGTAAATTACATCTAACCTCCTTAAATGCAAAAATAAACTTGATGGTGTAACATTAACATGTAGTGCTAGCTACAAGAATATACTAAAACTATTAAATGCAAATTTAATGGAAAAGAATTGACAGGAGATGAAACCTCTCTTTCAGCTAGGTTAATGTAAATTAGTCTCTAACCCTTTCCCAATATTCTTTTAGCTCCTGAGCTCAAATTTACTATTCTTTCTCAAGCAGAAATGGCAAGAGGTTATGATAAGACACCACCACCATCAGCCTCAAATTCTTCATCAGCTATCATTTAGTGCTAGTAAGGGAAGAAGGAGAGGTGGTTGTCTTCCTTGTTCTTCTGAGCCAATTAAGGCTATTTTTTTTTCCTCAGGTTTTGTTACCAGTCTACTTTTTTACACATTAGCCTCCTTAAACCCTAATTAAGACAAAACATGTAAGAATTCTGAGTTTCTTAATTTTTCTTAATTACCCTGACTAGCCTCATCTGGGACAGATCCTCACCATATCCTTTCCCTGTAGTGCCGTGGCATTTATTTAAGATTAGACTTGGACACCTTTTTTTTTTTTTTTTCCTTAAGGTAAATTAAAGTGATCTGTTTTCAGTCCTGCCTTTAGCCCCAGCTTGGATCTTCAGCTATGTGAAGAGGTATGAAAACTAACAGAACTTAATTATTTAAACACTTCTGGTTTTGCCTTCATATGTATCTTCATCAATGTATTCAGTCAGTGATATATAAAATTTGACAGTGTTAAACTCTACCAAGATGCTACAAGCAATGATAATTGAGAGGAAATGTATTTAATTGGGGAATGATGTAAAATAACTGAGCATCACTAATAAAATATTTTTCAAAAATCAGAACTTATGTGAAGTAAAGATGCTTATAACACTCAACTTTTTAAAGCAGAGTATTCACTAGTTTGTGCAAAGTGAATTTCAATATCAAATGTTAATTTTCCATCCCAAATTTTCAATTGACCATTGTGCTGGTTTTGTCTGGGGGAGAGTTAGTTTTGTTCACAATAGCTAAGATGGGGTTGTGTTTTGGATTTGTGCAGAAAACAGTGTTGAGAATACAGAGATTATTACTGCTGAGCAGTGCTTACATACATCAAGGCCTTTTATGTTTCTCCTACTGCCCTGAGAGTGAGGGGATTGGAGGTGCACAAGAAGTGGGGAGGTGACACAGTTGGGACACTTGACCCCAGATGACCAAAGGGATCTTCCATATCACATGGCATCATGCTCAGGATATAAGATGGGGGACAGAACAAGGAAGTGGAAGAAGTTTTGAGTGATGGCATTTGCTATTCCAAGTCACTTTTGCATGTGTTGGAGCCTTGTTTTCCTGGAGATGGCTGATCATCTGCCTGATGATGGGAAGGAGTAAAGTAATTCCTTGTTTTTCTTTGTTTGTATATACAGCTTTTGGTTCACACATTAAACTGTCTTTATGTCAACCCATGAGTTTTCTTACCTTCACTTTTCAATTCTCCAACCCATCCCACAAGGGGACTGAGCTGTGCTGTTCCTTAGATGCTAGCTGGGGTTAAATCACGATAAGCATGAAACTGTTTTGTACAGTTGATAGTGGAGTTTAACATTTTGAAACATCTTCCATTTGTAAAACTAAAAGGGAGAGTGGCTGATGCCTCATCATACACTTCCAAATACTTTAGTGATCCAGTAACATGGAGATATTGGCTCTGAAGAGTGCTAGGAATAATTTGAGCATTTCACTTTGCAGAAGGAACAATATTATATATTGCTTTTTAAAATTTTGTTTCCTATCATACTTCAGAAGCACAGGTGAAAAAAAAATCTGAAGTGCAAGCAGACGCTATACTCATTTAAGGATGCTGACTGTCAAGTGTGTAAACCCAGGGGAGCTGTGCTTCTCTGTACTCATGCAGAGTCTTTGATCAACTGCATAACTAGTCAGTCTCAAGATTACAATGAGTATCTTGTGTGCATTCATTTTGGAATGCATTTAAAATTATATTTAATGAGGAAGAGCAACTAGACTCTTAATCTAACTGCTAGTGTGATAATTTTGGATTGGTATTCATCTTGAACTAGAATTTGATGTCATTCTAAAGGGACTGTTTAGGTTTTCCTAATATTTTGTTCTTGCCATACTTGCCAGTATGCAGGGTCAAGGTCTTCATTCCCTGACTTGTGAATTACCACCTGAAAAGTTTCACAATATGACAGTTTCTGATGCTTATAAACCACACTGGATTCGCTGCTTTTTTCATTTTTCTGGACTTCAAAGTGTTTAGGACAACTGGTGATTAGGTGCCCAAAGCATATAAACTAAATGGGTTAATAATATGTCTTAGCATGTCCTTAGCATCTTGCTTTGCAAGTTACCTAAAAAGTCACCTTTATGCATCTATATAGCAATATCACACTATTGGTGAGGGATGTGACCAACTATGGGAAACCTGCTGTGGATAAATACACCACTCAATGTAAAAGACTAATACAATTACTTAGAATCATAGAATATCCTGAGCTGGAAGGAACCCACAAGGATCAGCAAATGCCAGTTCCTGGGCTCTGCACAGGACAGGCCCAAGAATCACACCACTTCTTAAACTCTCTCAGGCTTGCTGCCATGACCACTTCCCTGGGGGAGCCTATTCCAGTGCTCCACCACCTCTGGGTTAATATCCAGAGAATATTTTTTGCTAATATCCAACTTTTTGCTAATATCCAACCTGAACTTTCCCTGACACAGCTTCAGGCCATTCCCTCAGGTCCTGTCACTGGTCACCACAGAGAACAGATAAGTGTCTGCCCCTCCACTTCCTCTCACTGTTGAGATGAATTGTAGATTGCACTAAAGTCTCCCTCAGTCTCCTCTTCTCCAAGCTGAACAGACCAAGTGACCTCAGCCACTCCTCATACAGCATCCCTTCAAGGCACTTCACCTTTTCTGCATTCTTTTGGATTGTCTCTAAGCACTTAATGTCTTTCTTATATTGTGCTACCCAAAACTGCCCCCAGCATTCAAGCCAAGGCCGCCCCAGCTCAGAGCAGAGCAGGACAATCCCCTCTCTTGCCTGGCTGGCCATGATGTGCCTGATGCCCCCCAGGACAGGGTTGGCCCTCCTGGCTGCCAGGGCACTGCTGGCTCATGTTCAACTTGCCTCAGACCAGGACCCCCAGGTCTCTTTCCATGGCACTGCTCTCCATCCATGTACATCCAGGGTTGTCCCATCTCAGGTACAGAATCGGGCACTTGTCTGTTAAAGTTCATGTGGCTGGTNTCAGGTACAGAATCAGGCACTTGTCTGTTAAAGTTCATGTGGCTGGTGATTGCCCAGCCCCTCAGTTTGAGCAGATCTCTCTGCAAGGCCTCCCTGCCTTGGAAGGAGTCAACAGCTCCTCCCAATTTTGTATCATCTGCAAACCTGCCCAGTATCCCTTCAAGTCCTGCATCTAAATAATTTAGAAAGGTGTTAAAGAGCACAGGGCTGAGGATAAAGCCCCAGTAGCGGAACTCCAGAAGTGACAGGTCACCAGTCTGATGTCACTACAACCCTTTGTGCCTGACCCATTGAGCCAGTTGCTCTCCCACCATGATGTGTTAATCCATTGTGTCCAGAAGGAATCTGTGAGAGATGGTATGGAAAGCTTTACTGAAATCCAAAGAGATTACTTCATCTGGCTTCCCTTGGTACTTGCATTACCCTATTACAGCCCTTCTGCTATGCAAGTCCGCAGTTGTTTTTGTTTTGTTGTTTTTTTTTTTTTTCGTAATATCTTGCTTCTCTTGGAGCACACATATCAAGAGTTGCTATGATGTTATTTGCCCTGCTCTTCCAAGAACACATCCAGGTCCCTCAAAAACATAAAGATACAGCATAGTAAAATCCCATTACTATGTCACAGACATGCCAAACCTTCCACCCCTAAATGATTGCTGTGAGTTCTACTTTAACTGCAAGCTCATTGGAAATAACTATAGATGGTCTTACTCTCTTTCCACTATAGCCTCATCCTTTGGGCTATAAGTTTTCAAGCTTTCTTTTTTTCTGTTTTTACTTAGTTATACTACCGTGTGCTTTTCAGCATTCTGTCCAGGCAGGCTTTTAAAATTAAAATTTCCCCTCAATGTTTTTAAAAGTAGTTAAGGGAGCACTGAAGTGCTGATATAGTAATTCTAATCTTGTGTATGTTCTGGGTGCCAGAAATAGTGAAAGTGAGGTCTAGTATGAGAGTAAAACTATATTGGATAGCTGACAAATATTACAGCCAGAGAATCTACTCTTCACTCAGATAATACAAGTACCTATATGTCAGTAGGAATAGTAAGACAATTAGGAGTGGAAGACTGCCAGAAGCTAGAATTTGGAGAGATTGTGGCAGCTTTGTTTGGCAGCTCAAAACAATGCTAAACAAAGTTTGTGCTTCTGTTCAAAGCAACAACAAAAAACTAGTTAAATTCATGCCAGAAAACCTTTAAGCCTTATCTCCAAATATCAGGAATGACCAGTCAGTACAATAGCAGGAATCAATACCGAAATAAGCAATTATGGAACAACTTTCACTAGAGAAGTTTTTCTTCTGAATGTTAATATTTTGTTCACCTACCATCTTTACATTGTTCAGTATTTTACTACTTTCAGTAGACATATCTTTTTTTCTTAAATACATCAGTGTATCTAAGTCATAGCATAATGTGACAGAAGCAGGAGTGAAATATTTAGACATAGAAGCAATTGTCAATCATCTCCCCTTTAAAGTATTAAAATAGTTGATACATTGCTCCTTGCAAATAATATTTACTGATTTAAGACTTCTGCTCCTCCCAGAATTGTTTAACAAATGAATACTGTTTTAATGATGGGTATAGAACAGCATGCCCGGACTGTCCCTCGAGAGTTGCTACTGTGATTGTGTATTTTGCTTGGGAGTGGGTGAGGAACACTGTAGCAAAAAGCATGCAAGGAAAACATTGTCTACAAGAGTGTTACAGTGCATGTGACCAGAGATGGTTAGGTGATGTATGAAGTAAGTGTTGCAGAAGCATTACAACATTTTAATAGTACCCAATTAATATAGCTGGTTGGTTGATAACACAAGAAAATACACAGAAAGAGTAATATCCAAGAATCATTTGAGGTTAAAACTTAAATCCAGACAGACTCGTAAGGAAAGAAAAGGCACTATAGAAATAAAAGCATTTATTTCCTTGGTATCTGTTTCTTTCCTACATGTATCAGCATACAGGTTGCCTGTCTCACTGTGTGTGCTTTTCTGAAGATCTAATAGGTGGGATCCCATCTTTTTCAGAAAATGAGCATATTGGCTTCTTATAAAAATATGTTTTTATTGGTTATAAATAGCTTTCTCCTCCAGTTTACAAGTCAGGGGAACTAGGTCATCTGTTGCACAGAACAACACTGTGTTTTGAACGACTTGAGAGGCTTACTGTCTTTTCTCTGCCAGAACCTAGGTAGAAGATCCTGCTCTGGTTTAGAATCAAACAATAGACTTACCATTGTAATTAGCTGGCTAAGGAATAATGTGCCTTTATAAATTCCTTGGTGAAGACAGAAGGTGTTGATAATTTCTTCCAGGAACACACAAAAATAAGCTTGAGCTGTGTTTGTGCTTTTCCCCAAAACTGACTGAGAATTTAATATGCAATCATCAGGATTTTCTTCCTAAAAGTCCTCAAAAAGAAAATACTGAAGGACAATTTAAATGTAACACATATAACAATGTAACACATACTGTGGTGAACAGTACAGAAGCTCTGTGGCAATATAGATCCTTTACAGGTGTCAACTAAAAGTACAGTAGAAATGCAGTTTCTTGAATGATAAATAATTCAGATACTACATATACAACCATAATATCAGTGTCTGTGAATTTGGATGTCACAGCTGTGGACTGTTGTTAATTACCTGAAAAAACTGTCAAATAAAAGTTCATCTATTCATTTTGGTACAATCCATTGGCAAATTCTGGGGAGCTCAGCTTTTCTCTAATATTTTTGTTCTCAGAATGGTTTTTCAGGTATGATGTCTTGTAATCACATATACCTGTAATGATATTTACTGTACATACGTCAATGGCATAATGCTACTCATATTGCTACAAATATTATTCAGTATATACTGTTCATTTAAAACATACTTATCTCCATTGGGTATATGCAATTACATAAGTAATGAATGTGACGTTGAAACCGCTGAAATGATAAAGAATTAGCTTGACATTTTACCTATTGAACACCAGGGAAGTCTAAAATCAAGCAGCTTAACGGTACAGATTTTTCAAAGAGCATGTTAATGGTGATAAAAGGCAGTCTGAGGTGATAGACTGATTTAAGGCTACGAGCTAATTAGTGAGATCCTAGTTAGAGCCACAGGGCTTAATGATTTGATAAAGCTGTCGTGCAAAGCATCGATCTCTAACTTTTTCTTGAAACTCTACAAATAGTTCTGATTAAGCGCTAGTAATATGCCTGAAATTAAACATCTGGATCCCTGGACTGCAGTCAGACCACCCACTACAAAACCCAAAAATTTTGCTTATCACTGAAGTTAGTGATGAAACAAGGGGGAACATTGATGCTCAGTTACACCCCCATCCATCAAAAGCGTACACAGTAATTTTCGGGAGTACAGAATTGTCTGGAATACTAGTTAAATTATAATTATGGATGGTTTACCACTGTTACTCTGTCATTGATTTATCATTGATCTTTTTTCATGGTTTGAATTGAGGTTTCTATTTTTTGTTTGCTCTTTTTACCTGTTTCTGAGATGAATGTAGGATGTCTAGGTCAGAATTCTCTAAAGCTTTCTACCATGCATTTAGTTTTCTCTAGTTCCAGGAGCAATATATAATGATAAACATCTTGCCAAAAGTGTAAACTCAGAATTATTGTGGGACAGAGTAAACGCATGTGCACATATAAAAAAGAGACACAACTTTATTAAAAGGCTCATTTATTTATTTTTATAGTATGTTTCAGCTTTCTGTCTATATACTTGTGAAAAACTGAACTAGCAAGAGAAGGAAAGAGTTGCCGTCAGTACTTCTCTTCCTACAGTACAGTCAAATGGGTGGAAACAATAGGAATAGTAGTTCAAAATGCCTTTTATTAATGCCAAAGATATGAAATTAAATTTACTTCTCTCTCCAGGGAAGTTATCAACCTTTCCTTTGAACCAATGAGACATCACTGGATTACCTATGGAGAGTGGCCCAACCACTAAGGTGAAAGAATTCTGTTGCTGGCTCATAAAATAATCAATTAAGTGTACAAAACAGAAAAACCTTGAAGTTCCTGCTCTGCCATCTCCCCAACTACTGAGCGAGCCGGAACTGTGGACAAGTGTGCTGGATGATAAGCCCCACATGAAATACTTGAGGTGAGCTGAAATGAAAATATAACCCTTCCTCTTTCAGAACTGGAATGTATTTATAGAATTGCATGTCTAGAGGTTGATGGCTTTATTGTGGATTGTCTCTGACAGTTCAATTTTCTTAAAAAAAATCCTCCTGCTTTTACTATAAGAAAGTTTATTGTGGTTCTTTTAGAAAGATTAAAATACTCTGCTCACATTTTTTTTTAAGAGGTATGAAACAAGTTGGAAATTTTGGGGGGTTTTGGTGGGTTTTTTTGGTTGTTGGATTTTTTTTTCAGTCTGTAAACTTAAAAGAAAATAAAAATATTTAAATTTTAATATAAAGGTGTTAGTATAACACCTCTTTTTCAGCTCATCCTCTGACAAAGGCAGATTTGTACTTTCAGACATTTTAGATAGGTTTTCAAACAAAAGATAAATCTATACTGTACCATCTCAAGTGCTCTCTGTGTGGAATAATGTATACAGTGCAATCCTGAAATAAAATATATATTCAGTGTT
>WAAE01003178.1:0-36615 GCA_013400495.1 Nicator chloris
TGCTCTGCCTGCAAGAGCTGTTGAGCTGTGTCTTCCCGTTCCTGCCTCTTGAGAGCTCTCTCTGCTTCCAGCTCATGTTGCAGGCACTTCACTTCTCCTGCAGACACGACCAACAGCAAGAGTCAGAGTCTTTACTGACTTTCCTGACCTCAGGCCCTTTCAGAGCCTCCAGCCCCACCACTCCTCAGAAGCCCTGTGGACAGAGGTGGCTTTACAGCAGCTTCTCTAGGCAGGGGCAGCAGCACAAAGAAAGCACACCAGGTTCTCACCTTCTATCACCTCCTTGGCCTGTGTCACTGTGAGCACTTGAGCCTCCAGGTGGTTCCTGGTGATCTCCAGCTGAGATATCTGCTGCTGAGCAGCAAACAGGCTGGATTCCAGGCTCTCCTTTGCTGACCTACAAGTTCAAATACGGAGACACATGACTTGCTTGCTCCTGACACCCACAGGCAGTTATTCCAGGGTGACGTGGCTCAAGGTCCCCACACCTGGGCATGGAAAATGAGTTGCACGGAAACTCGTCCAGAGAAGGCACATTTGTGCCATTTCAATGGCAAAGCAGGGCTCTCTGAGGGAGTGCCCAGGCCTTCCTTATGGCCTGGCATAGCACAGACAGCCCAGCCCAACCTGACCTCAACAGCCAAATCTACATCTGAAAAGCACAGAGGATACAATAAACCCCTGTGTAGTGCTTACCACCTTTATCATTACAGCCCTTCAGCACTGTCCTGCCCAGGGTCTGCTCCCTGCCTTTACCTGGTCTCTGCCAGCTGCTCGGAAAGGTCATGTTGGTGCTGCTCCATGGCTGCCAGTTGGCCCTCAAGGGCAGCCTTCTCCTGGCCCAGCAGCTCCTTCTCTCTGCACACCTGGGCCAGTGCGTGCCCTTGGCCAGAGGATTCCTGGCGCAGTTGCTCCAGAGCCCTGCTTGATGACTCCTGCTCCTGGGAAACCTGGAAGCGGGACAAGGTACAGCTCGAGCCCTTCCTCAGGAGCCCTGTGCAGAGGCAGCCAGTGCCACCTTGCAGGCAGCCAGAGGACAGGGAGCACCTGTGCTCTGGGCTCAAAGTTTCACAGCATCTGCCCCCTGCAGCTCTGAGACCCTGGGCTCCAAAAGTCTCTGGCACTGTTCCCTTGGAAGTGCTGTGCCAGGCCCTGCTGGCTGTCCTGGCACCAGACAGCTCCTTCCTAGCAAACATCNTATTTAGTGACTGATGGAAGTCTGGCTGATGTGGCCAGAGCACACTCTCCTTGTGCAGCAGTTCACACCAACAACACCACTTACTTGTCTGACATGAAGAAGGTGACTACTGGCCCTTGCTGGTATTCAAGCCTGAAGACTAAACCGTGTTTTTCAGCTCTTTTCTTCAAAAGCAAAACCCCTGCTGTGTATTTGCCAGACCTACCACATACCCCAGAACTGAGACTGTCTGACAGAGACCACCAGAAACAAACCCTTCTCTGGCAGCTATCCTGTAACTCCCAATCCAAACCCCCCCAGCACAGCTTGGGGCTGTTTCCTCTTGCCCTGTCCCTTGTTCCCTGGGAGCAGAGCCCGACCCTCACCTGGCTGCACCTTCCTGTCACAGGGAGTTGTAAAGAGCAAGAAGGTGCCCCTTGAGGCTCCTTTTCTCCAGGCTGAGACCCCCCCAGCTCCCTCAGCTGCTCTTCATCACACCTGTGCTCCACACCCTGCCCCAGCTCCGTTCCCTTCTCTGGACATGCTCCAACTTCATGACAAAAAGCATCAACAGAAACATGCAGACCTGTTTTTTCTTTCAGAAAATGGATTCAGAGCTACACAATTTGATCCTTTTGCCACAGGTTGATTCACTTGCCACATTTTTGCCACCCACTTAGATTCATCAACAACACAATCATCTCTTCACAGCTTATCAAGAGCCAAAAAGGGGCCAACACAGACAGGTGGACTAAAAGACTCTGTTGAAGCAGAGGACAACTCTGAGAACTGTGGAACAGCTCTGCAAGCCACACACACATTTCCAAAAAGAAGCAAACAAAGCATTGTGACCTCTAGCACTACCACATGTCCCTTGACAAAACCACTGCAGAATCCAAGAAGTGTAAAGCTTCCTTCATCCAAGCAGCCCAGTGCATCATACTTTTGGTCACCTGACGGAATTTCTCCTGGGTTTCTGCTTTCTCCTCTCCCAGTGTCCTAAGCTCCTGCCACAGCTCCTCTCGTTGCTCCTCTGCTTCCTTCAGCAGCTGCTCTAGCCGAGCTTTCTCTGCACAGAGCTCTTCATTTGCTCTTTCACAGAAGTTCAGCTTCTCCTGCTGACAGATCTTTGCTCTCTCCATTTCATCCACTTTATTAGACAAAACTTCCTTCTCTTGCTCCAGCTACAGTCACAGAAACATAGAGGAAATAAAGTACAGGAAGAATTACTATGAAAGATTAGCTCAGACACGAACACTGCCACAGTCAGTTGGTCATACTGTACTAAGGTAAGAAGGCTGAGAAGCATCAGCAGCTGGAGACAAACACCTGGCAACATCTCTGGCAACTCAGCTCACCTGCCACACGTATTTGTTCAGCTGCACTTTGTCCAGGGCAAGAGCTTCATTGATGCTGCTCATCTTCGCTGCTGCAGCCTGTAGATCAGCTCTTTCAGCATTCAGCTTGTTCTGAGCCCCTGTCAGCTCCGCCACTGACCGCTCTGCCTGCACAGGCAAAAGAACAATGGGACAACAAGGGCAGCAAAATCCCAGACTGCAGGCACCAACTGCACCTCCCCTGGCTGTCTTTGACTTATTCCCAGGGCAGAGCTCCCAATAAGATCATGAAGACCAACGACCCCAAAGAGCCTGTCTGGTTGGATCATCATTTTCCAAGAAGGTAACCATGTCCTTCTCTTCTTCTGCCAGAAACAACATGTCAGGTGATCTTGGTGGCACAACTCCCACTCCCACAAGTGCTGCCTAGGAATAAGGTGTCCATACCTTCTCCAGAGCCAAGGCAAACTCATCCTTCTCTTGCTCCAGCAGGTCCTTCTGAAGCTGCAATTTCTCCAGTGTCTGTCTCTTGACTACCAACTCGCCCTGCAATAATGAGTGTTTTTCCTCAAGGGCAGCCAAGTCCTTCACTCTATGAGGAGAGGAAAGAGATTTTTATAGAAAAACAATCGATACTACAAGAGTGGAGCAGGCACCATTCCTTCCTTCACACTGGGCCTCCTCAAGCCCAGCACTGCCAGAGAAATCTTTACCACTCACAGGAGCTCCTGCTCATGACGTGCTCTCTCCATCCTGTCCTGCTGCTTTGCCTTTTCTGCCTGGGCTGACTCTTCCTTCATCTGCAGTTCAGCATTACTCTGACGCAGACATGAAGCTTCTCGCTCCATTAATCCAAGCTGTTCTTGTAACTCTTCCCTGGTTTTCTCAAGGTTTGCACAGTCACTGCAGCAACAAGGCTGAGTCAGAACAAAGAGGCCTGAAGAGTCACCGATCCCATTTCAGCACTCCAGGATGGAGCAGGGGGCAGTGGGCTTAGGAAGACATTGCTCCTTCCCTCCCAAGGAAATCCTCCAGAGACAAAGGAAAAGGAAGGCAGCATTTTTCCTTCCTTCAGAGAGAAGCAGTGGCTGTGCAGGGGCACGCAAAGAACAGAACTGAGGGAAGCAGCAGGGCAAGAAGAAGGAGTCTTCTATTCCAACATGGCTGTGCATCTCCCAGACAGCCTTGGGAGTCACAGTAGAGCATGAAAAACCCAGACAGGACCATGCTGGAGAGCCACACTGAGGCCTACACATGATAGGGCAGGTGATTTCTTCACCCAGGACACCTCTGAACTGCCAAACCTGGAAGCAGATTGCCTCTGGAATGCAGGAGGAGGAGGAGGAAATGCTCACCTTTTGAGTGTTTCTACTAAAGATTGAAGGTGCTGTTGGTGGCTGCTGGACTTCTTACACGTCTCTTCCAGTTGCTCAAGCCTTTGCTGTACCTCCCTGCACTTCTCTTCCTGATGTCTTTGCTGCTGCAGCAGGAAGTTGTTTGAGTCCTGCCTAGCAGAAAGCTCTTCTCTCAAGGCCTGCAGGAACAGGCAGGGAAGTAGCACAAATGAGCAATAAGGAGCAGGGAAGGTGGCTCCAGAGAGCTGGAAGAAACAGCTAGCAGAGACAGCTCCCCTGAAGACAAAAGCTGTGCTGAGGGGGTGGGCATCAAGGAGACAAAAGCAGCAGAACACAGAGCTGGGAAGACCAGCAAAGCAGGGCAGGAGTATGAATATGAAAGTAAGAAAAAGTGTCTCAAGTGGCTGAGGAAATGGAAAGGTGTTGAGCTGAGCAAGGCCTCAGCACTGAGCCTGTGGACACTGGGAAGACACAGAAGTTCTCACCCGTGTTGCCCCTCGCATCCTTGCCAGTGCTTCCAGAACCAAGCCAAAGGCATGCTGTGTATCAACAGATCTCGGAGCTGAGAAGATGTCCCCAGAGTCTGCATGGTGGGAACTGTCAGTGCAGATAATGCTGACCATGCAGTCACTATCGTCTAACACCATCTGAAAGCCCACATCCAGCTGTTAGTCTTTGCCCATTTTACTTGGTTTTCTTTATCCTCTTATCCTTTTCCTCCCACTTTGCCCTGGAGTCATTAAAAACTCAATTCTCTCATTTCTTCAGTCCACAAAGAAGTTTGTCCCTGTGGCTACAAGTACTCCAGGGATTTCTGAATACAGCTACTCTTCACAAGTGTGAAGTGGCTGGAGGCTGCCTGAACACTCACTCTCTTACAACTCTGTAGAAGAGCTGACAACTAAACCCTTCTCTATTAAGAGAACTTTGGGAAAAGTTAAGGCTACCCCTAAAAGTTGTGATTCTGGGGAGATTATAATGGTCAGTGACCACAGAGGGAAAGAACAGAGCTGGCAAGTACATCAACTGAGTCAGTGAACTTTCATAGAGATCTGAAAAACAACAGACTCATTGTTCAAAGAGGGTGAGGGGATTGCTCAAGCAACGCTGGAATACAAATGTCAAGTAGCCCACTCTGAAAACACAGTCCACGAGAGACCTCAGCGGGGTGGTGAAGGCAAAGGTACTGAAACTTCTAATGACTGAACTGTCACAGGACAGCAACTCACGAGCTAGAACAGCTTCTGTGTCAGAAAAGTGGTCTAAAAATTAAACAGGCAATGGCAGTTAACACAGATAGTACACAACATGTATCTCTAGTCCCTAGGCCAGTCTGTTGCCTTCCTAAAGTACTTCAAAATCAAATTTACAGGGTTCTGGTCCCTGTACCAGGTCTGTACTCACCTCAGTGATATTTTTTATGAGCTTTTGAAGGAAAAGATTCTCTTCTTTGGCAGTGTTAGTTAATGAAGCTGCAAATTCTTTCTCTGTCCAACTTGATTCCTGAGAACAGAATAAAGAAAGGGTGGGCAGGGAAGAGCTGCTCCCATCTGCAGTGTTCCCATCCTCAGTAGCAGTCACACTGCTAAGTCTCAGCTCTAGCGAGTTCAGTATATTCCTGCCCATATCTATTCCATTTCTTCTCTGCTAAAAGTAAGAGGAAGACCAAAAGTTAGTTTTAATAGACTGCTATTAAACTGTCAGTTCCAAGGAACTCTAATCCCCAGAGACCTAAAGTCACAGGCAGAAGGGCATTGGTGCCACGCCTCAGAGGAAGACACCTGAACTGTCTGCACTTCCCCTGCCACTGCCTGCATCTGGACTGACTCCACATCTGCAAAACACACGAGGAATATTTTGGCAAAGTGCCTGATGTTCCCATACACTGGGCACCTTTTCCACTGTTTCTCTTGAGGAAGCCACATCTCTGTGTTCAGGCTGGAGAGCAAACACTGGGCTATCTCCCAGGTAAAGGTAAAACATACTAGAATCTCCACTGTGTCGTTAAGTGTTTTCATGGTCTTCTCCTTCTCCTCGTTCTGCTTCTGAGACTGTACAAGCAAGGCTGAGAGCTCCATCACCCTGAGAAGAGAAGGTCTATGTGCCATTCCAAAAGCTTTGCACACCAGCACCTGTTAAAGAGCACAGCAGGTCCCCAAAGCATAGCATAGCAAAGTTCACCCCAAGAAACACAGCAAAGGCAGCATTTGTCTCTATAGGTTAATAGGCTTGATGTTGCAAAATGGCACTTCTTGCCCCAAAGGCTTCTGCACTCAGTCTTGCAAGGAATTGTCAGCATAGAGGTACTGCAGTGCTTATGATGGCCCTGGGCAAATTCCTCCCAACTCC
Organism: Nicator chloris; assembly: GCA_013400495.1. Lineage (NCBI taxonomy): Eukaryota > Metazoa > Chordata > Aves > Passeriformes > Pycnonotidae > Nicator > Nicator chloris. Next base: position 6,219 of record WAAE01003178.1, read on the forward strand.
TTCAGCACAGCCCTGAGCAGTAAAAGGGCTGTAAAAGAAACACAGCTCTCTTTATGCTGAATGCAGTTTTTCATCAAGAATCAGCTAACAGCAGAAGTACTATCAGAGGCCATCTCTTTTCCAGTCTTGGCTTACTTGGAAGAATTTCTGTCAGGTAGATACTTTTTTCCATCCTTTCTATTGAAGGCAAGAGTTTGACTGGGGAGAGACAGGGCTGTGCAGGGCTGTTTTAAATGTGAGCACAGCCCATCTGTTAACCCAAGAAGCTGCCACAAAAGATAATGTCAGTAATAGCAAAGTTAAAACACGTTTACCTGTCCTGAAGCTCTTTCTTCTCCATGTCCCACCTGACTTGTAAAGCTATCACTTCCTGAGCAGTCTGGTTTATTTGTGGTTCCATTTGCTGCTCTGCCTGATCCTTCAGGACAGGTTTATCCAGAGGGATGGACTCCCTGAGCTGCACACAGGAGTTCAGGTGGGAGCAGTTCACAAGAACAGATCCAGAAAGCCTCATGTGTTCTGCCTTCAGCTCTGACAAATCTCTGAAGGGGAACCAAGAAAGAGCCAATGTTTACTCCACCATTCTTACCAGCTGACTCACTTCTGAAGCATGCAATCATGCATCAGGAAGAGCTGGCAGGCAAGGTGACATCTTTGTTGGGGACAAGTCATTCATCTGACACCTGGGGACCAGGACACATCTTGACAGCTGAGCAATGACTTTACCAGGTAGCCAAGTGTGGAGTCTGCTTCCTCCTCAGATATAAGAATAAGATATGGCCCAGGCCGGAAGGCCTCAAGCACCTCTAATTACTCTTATTAACATACTCTAATTATCATTAATAGATAACAGGAATTTTCCCAAGATCCCTAGCTTTTATACACTGTGCTCGAGTGCTCTGTCATCATCCCCACTGGACTGCTAAGAGGCTCAAGACTATACCTATACAATAAAACATTTCAGAAAAGTGGTATAAGAATCAGCCTGAAATGCTGTAACATAAAAGCACAAACACAAGGACTAAATAGCAGGTCAGGCAGACTCTACACAACAGGGAAGACTTATAATCAAAGACAAATGGCTTACAGTAACCCAGAGTTTGAAAGTGCATGCTGACACCAGAAGGTACTATGGCTACACTATTTTTCTTGGGAGAAAAGAACCTCAGAGAGCTCAAGAACAAGAAAACAATCATAAAAAAGAGGCATCAAACTAAGCAAAAGAAATTGGACAAACACAGTAACAGGGTAGAGAAGCTATTCTTTCTGTCAGCAATGCTGGAAGAGGAGTAAGTGGATACAAACTGACCAGAGTAAAATTATGCAATGGAAGGGGGAAAAATATGCATTAATCATCTTTCTCTTAGGAGCAGTGGAAAAAGAAACCTACTAAGACTTTTTAAGGGCAGGTTTTTATAATTTCATAAAAGGGACCACTCTATATGCTGCATGCACAGCTTTAGTGAGTCTCTTCCCAGGTGCCCACACATTTCTGTGCCTGTGTTCAAATGCCCACACATCACTACAGTCACCACCTGCTCAGAGCCTCTGCAGTCCTCATGGCCCAAGCCCGTCAGCTTTATCTGAAGATCAGCAGCAAACAACTCTTCTGAGAACAGCCCAAAGCATGCTGAATGGCATGGCTTCTGACTGCCAAAGGAGAAATCCTACCTTCTGCTGTAACTAACGCAACATTGAGGTTCAAAAAGCAGGACTGAAAAGCCAGCCAGCCACACCTTTTCTGCAGGAGATCTTGCCTCAGCTGTCACTCACCGTTCCGTGGCCGTCTTCATCTCCCGGAAGTGGCGGCGGAAGGCCACCACCTGCCGCCACAGGCTGAGCAGACGGTCATGTTCCCCTCTTAAGTGCCTGTCATAAAGCTTAGCATGCCAAGACAAAAAGAAATGCCAATTCAGCCTTCACCGTCACTGTAACATCTCTCAGACAGGAGAGAGTAAACCACCACCACCAGGTGCCCTTTAATAACTACTGCACCAGGGGCATCAAGGACTGAAGAGGCACCACAGAGGCCCACAGCATTTGCCAAGAAGCGAACATCCACACTTCTCCTGCAGCAGTGGGCAGCAGCAAAGCAAGCTGATTGTGACTCATCACCTCAAAGTCCCTCAAGAGTGAAACAAACACAAGCCCCTCCAAGCCCAGTGCCAGGTTGGCTTACAACAGGCAGTCAGTAAAGGAGGCCTGTCTTGTTCCTGTGTTGGCCACTTTGAATCTGAACATACACAGACCTCTCTGGTCTCCAGTGCTCAAAACAAGGATTTACGAACTATTAAAGAAACAAATGTTCTTGTGACTGCCCTATAGTGCCCAGCTCTGTCTTCTCAACCAAGCAGTGCAGTCACAGAAGGTGGGCATCTCCCCGCAACACCCTCTGCTGACACTCCTCCCTCCCACACCCCTGTCCAGCACCAGGACATCCTCAGCAGAGCCACAGCTTCCACACAGTAAGTTCTCCATTCCAGGAACAAAACACATTCCCATTCCCCTCTGGCATCACAGCTGCCATTCCCCTCCCCAGCCCATCCTCACCTCACGTTCACTGCGCCATTCACTCTCCTTCAACTCCAGCTCCTCCCGGGCCTTCATCCAATCCTCCATCAGTTTTCCAACATCTTCTTTGAGGGCAGAATTAACCTCACTGGCTTTATTGAGGTGCTCCCGCAGGAGAGTGTTCACTTCTGCCAGATTCTCACACCTTGGAAAGAGAGAGAAATAACAATGAGGTCACTGAACAACAGCTGCCCAGCATCCCTGTGCTTTTCCAGATCCCTCAACACTGATTTTGTTGTCTGAGAGGCAGTAAAAGCACTTTGCTGGGTTAAATAAGATCTCTCTGTAATGAAAACCTCATTTGCTTCTCTGTGCTTTGAGCTTTCAATTTCCACCCGTGATTTTGGTTTCCCCTTCAACCTTGATGATGCCCACAGGTAACAATTTGTACCCTCTTCATGCTAATGGTCACTGGATGTATCACCTTTCTCCAGCACTGTCCAGAGTTGTTCATCTACTGAACCACAGAATAATTTAGGCTGGAAAGGGACCTTTCACCCAACATATACACACCAGCTCCCCATTCAAAGCAGAGGCATTCAGGACACAGCACTATCACTGCACCACAGAAAGCAGATTGTGGACCTTTCTCCTGTCAAAGCAGCTTGCCCAACTGCTTCCTTGGGGAGACCAGGTAGCACTGACAGGTTTCCCCTCACTTCCACAAGCATCCAGGATACCAAGTATGAAGAAATGCTTCCTTGTACCTTTGCTGCTCCTCTTCCACCTGAAGCAGTGCTTTCTCCAGGCTGTGGTCTGCTATGGCTTCCCATAGGCCTGGAAGAGATCCCTTTAAGAAGAAAGGAAATGTTTAGTCAAATGATGATGTTTCCTTGACCACTGTAAGCATCTACCATTTTCCTGTCCATTTGTTGGGTATCTCAGGAGCTCATGGCTTTTTCCAGGTGTAACAGTGTTGTGACTACAGGGAGGAAGGGAGGGGAAGGGTGTCAGTGTGAGTAGCTCTCCTGACTCCCACTGCTTTGTGTCCTCAGTTCATGACCTCAAGTGCTGACTTGGATTTAAAGCCTGGGAATGCTCTCCTATTCTTCCACCCTTTGGCTTTTAGGTTTACTTTAGCCATGAAGCAGAAAGAAAAGCATAGAGCCAGTTCTGTATGTTGACCACCAGCCTTCCTGACTTCCAAAAAGCTCTTTCAACTGGTTCTTTCTCCAGGACAGCTGTATCATGTAACATGCAGCACAGTCCTCTCCTGAGACCCAGGACAAATGTAACTTCAATGAAGCACTCTTTCACAAAATTAAAATCCTCAGCTAGGTTTTCTGGACTGGCATTTCTGGGACTACTGACTGCTCTAAGAATGGCAACTGGACAAAACACTGATGGGAAAACTCACAGTGCTTCTCTAAACCCTCAGACAGTAAAAATCTGCTTTCCTGTCATTGGTTTGTGGAGGGTTTTTATTGGTCTGCATTTGAGAACATTAAATACACCCTTTATAGTTCACAACCCGCACACTCACCCCTCCAGCTTTCACTTGCTGCTCCAACTCTCGACACCAGGTCTGGTACTGCAGTACCTGAATGGATACAGAGAATGACGATGAGAGGAGCAGCTTGTAATAGACTCTGCTCACCCTACATTAACTTTTCTCTGAGTCTGTCCAGCCCAAGCTCAATGATGCTGATACACTTAACAAGAAGTCACTACAATATAGGGAAGCTTCACTTAAATATGACAGAGCTTGGAGCGGGATTTCTTTCACACGTAGCACTGTCTGCTCACATGAGACAGCGGCAGTGAGCAGAACGATGGGACAGGTGTAGGCAGCCCTACCTGATCTACGGCCCCCACGTACCCCGAGCAAACGTTTGGCTGCTCAAGGGGGTCCTTGAACCGACCGAAATGAGTTTTCAAACTTGCTCTGCAAGCAAACCGGCCCGCCTCCCGCCCGGGACAAACGCTGCTAACGGGGCCGAACAGCAGCGATGCTGCAGGCAGCGAGCTCCGGAGGGGCTCGGCAGCGAGACCACGGCGGGACGGGCGCTCCCGGAGCCTCCCCGCCCCCAGCGCGGCGCCGCCCGCCCGGGGAGGCCCCGCGGGTTCCCGCCGAGTGCCCCGGGCAGCGCGGGCGGCCCTGCACCCCCTCCCCGCCGCCGGGCACCGCCCGCTCCTCACCTCGTCCTGCAGCTGCCGCACCAGTCCCGCCTGGCGCTGCTGCGCCTCCTCCGCGCTCCGCAGCCGCCGCCGCAGCGAGCCGGGGCTCCGCTCCCCATTGCCCGCGCTGCCCGCCATGGCCGGCCCGGCCCAGCCCGGGGCCCAGCCCAGCCCGCCCCGAGGGTCCCGCCCTGCCGGCCGCGGGCNCCGAGGCAGCGCAGGCCCCGTGAGGGGCGGCCGGGCCTGCCCGCGGCCCGCCCGGCGCTGGCCGCTGTCGGCGCTTCCGCCGCGCTGTGCCGGCAGGGAATGTGAGCTGTAAAACGGATAGTGAACCCTCCGCATTTCATCGGGAGTTTTCTGGGAGTTAGTTAACCTCATTGCTAAAAATAAGTTTCATTTTATGTTTGGCTGCTCAATAGCACTGGATTGTTTTCAGTCCCTGCTTTTCCCGTTGACAGTGAATGCTTCATCGCTGACATTCTGGTTTTTTAAAAGAGGTAGAATAAATGGATTGCCATCAAAATTCTCTTTGGTCAGCTAAGTAATTTGGGATCTCTCAATCTCTCTCAAATCTGGAATAATTTAAATGTGCTTCTATTGCAAAGATGAACAATACCTATCAAAGGCAACACAGGCTAAATAGCATTATAGACCAAATGGAGGGACTCTGACAGTGAATAGGCTTGAAGAAGCTTGAAACAAACCCTGAATTTTTCTAACTGGTAACAGGCAGAGGTACCAAAAATCAGGGGGAAAAAAATCCACTTAATTCATCGTTGGGAGAATTAGGTACATCTGTGGAATCAAGAAACAAAAATAACACTCCCACTCAGGATATTCCATGTTTCTAAGATTCTGTGCTTTGTGCTTCACTACTGTTAGCAGATGTAACCAAGTTTCTTGATAACCAATGACACAATTATTTCCTTGGGCTTCCAATTTTTTATTTAACTTCACAACATTGTAACACAGTGCTTTAAAATTATGCCACCTTCACCTGGAAGTGGAAACATTACATTTGTTTTACTCTGGCCCCAGACAAGCAAGTTTTAATTATAACATCTGTAAGTTTTGTGTACTTCTTTCCTTTTGAAAAGCACAGAGTTGTTAAGTTCCTTCCTGAAGAGGTCTAAATCCACACAGAAATAGAATGATAATTAGTTTTAATAAGCAAAACAATGTGACAGCAAATGGCCTAATATGTGGAGTTAACTCAATCCTTTAAGTCCTTTCTGGAAATTAGTCTACCTGGGAGAGGACAATGAAATTCCTGGTAGATCACTAGAATAAAGACTTCAGCTTTATACTAGAATAAAGTCTTCCATGTGCAGCTTCAACTGCAAGTTTGCAGCAGAGAACAAATTCTATCTCTCGGCATCACATATCCAATGGAGCCGTTCATCCTCAGGGAATGGCAATGTTTTCAACACTATGAAATCTTCCTCTGCCTCCCCAGAGTGATCCCTTCCTCTAGACCATGCTGGGCATCCAGAAGGGATCACAGAGATTGTCTGAGCAGGTGTCACAGCTCATGTAGGCATAATCTCAGGATCTGGAGAACAGAAGGCCATACACTTCCAGGGCGTAGGGACACGGGTGGCCCTTAGTTTTCAAATCCTTACACACACCATGTGAGGGAGGAGTTGCTGTCACAGAACGGGCCAGAAGGACAGGTGGGCTACATGAACCCAGCCACTCGAGGGTGCACAGAAGTTTGGTGGTGGTGGGCAGTGAGAGGCTCGGAACACCGCTCCCACTGTGTCCTGTACCCAAAGCCTCACCAGCAGGAGGGTTTCTAGCTACATATTGAAGATACCAGTGGAGTTTGATTTTAGTCAGCTGGAATAACTCCACTTTGGTGTAGGGTTCATTGGAACCCTACAACCTCACAAGTCTGTGAGTCTTGTTCAAGGTCAGCATTCCATTCTGGTGTCTGTGGGGCTCATTGCATTCTACAGCATCCATTCTTCCATGGTTCCAAGCATTGAGATGAAGTTTGCTTCAAGAGACCCTCTTTTAAAGAGATAAATTAGTTTGCACACCTTGTTTTGCTTGCTTTTCCTTTTTCTTTCTGTCTAGCTCTGTCCAGCCCATTAAGGTATTTTAATCTCAGACATGTAAACATTCTTTGAACATATGAGTGATCATGCTTGAATCTGATTTACTAAGACAAGGCCCATGTAATCACATTGTCCAACGTCCTGCTCTTTCATGTCCATCTCTTAAATGATTTGTAAATCTGTTTGCAAATCTCGGCCAAGTTTGATAGAGAAAATAACTTTTTAAAGATATTAAATTCTTAAAAGCATTGTGAAAACTGGAAGCTGGATAGATTAAAAGTGGAAACTCAACATTTATCTACTTTTCTGGCTTACTGACAAGCTGATCAATACCCCCACACTGCAGAACCAGACACAGCACACCACCCAGCAGAAAGGTGGGCAGTAGGGCAAGGATAAAGTGATGGCATGGCTGGGGGGCCATGGGATGGTGTGGAGTGACTGCTGGGGAATGGTTTCACCAGAGGTCACTCCCCGGAGAAGCTGCTTTATTTTGTAGGGAAATATCAAACGCACAGCTGACATCAGAGGAAGGGCCATTAGATCAAAATCAGGAGGATCATGATTTGGATCTACCTTATTTGTGACATCTGTAAAATCACTGAACTCTTCTATCCTTCAGTTCCTCCATCAAAACAAGTGAAGCATTCAGAGCTCCTCATGTCACGCAGGTTGTTGTTTATGAAAGCAGTTCAGTGTTTCTGATACTAGTCAGGGTGGGTGGGGAACGCTACAGCACACACAGAACAAGCTAAAAAGTGGTGTACATTTTCCCTTTCATCTTAACTTAGAAAGAAAAGCAATTACGGGAGAGGGACTGGGTTTAGCATCAGTGCAAGATGAGAGATGGGTCCTAGTAATCCCTGCCGAGTCCAGCTCAGTGCCTCTTTTCCCAAAGGCTCATTTAGAACAACAGTTCGTTTTTTGCAGCTTATGAAAGACACGCTTGCTCCACAGTCTCTTCTGGATGGCTGAAAGCCGCAGGACAGCCCTGACCGTGAGGAGCGCCGGTTTTGACCTGCAGCCTTCCTGGGGCCCCGGGGTCAGCAGCTCTTGGATATTTTGCACCTAAAATTAAGACAAAGGCTGGTGTTCAGCAGTCTCGGGAGGAAAGACGGGGTTCAGCCTGTCTCCAGCTCCCGAGAGGCTCTGGAGGAGAAGGAGGAGGAGGAGGAGGAGGAGGAGGACGGCCGCCTGCAGGGTGCACTGCTGCCCCGCTGCACCGCGCCCGCCCCGCGGGGCATCCCCTCCGGCAGGAGCTGCTTCTCCAGCTGGGCTGACACGGGTTTTTTTAAGCACAGCAATAAATAAGCCAAAATACACTGACTGCGGGCACGGCCCCGTTGTGTTTGTGTAAAATTAAATGTTACCCTCGTTAAGCGCCTGCGTTACAGCGCAGCCCTTCAGTCACAGGGGGACGAAGTGAAGCCACTGCTACAGTTCTCTGGAAAAAGAGCTACATGAGTTATTTCTAAATTAGTTTATGTATGTGTCCAGTGGACTGTGTGACAGCTCTTAGTTGTTGATCTTGCAGTTTGTCCCGTCTAAACGTGGAGTTCATTGAGGGCTGAGGCAGAGGTCATACTGCCACTTGAAAAGGCATCCTCAGGAGTTTTGAGCCTGTGGAGCTGTTTCACATGAGGCAGAGTATGACTCATGCTAATGAAAAGGGTAAAGAAGATTTTTTTAAAGAAATATATCGCAGTTAAATTAGTTTAGACAGCATGACATCAGAGAGTAATTAAATAGGTTTGTTGGAATTCCGTTTCCAATTCCAGAGTTCAGGTTTGTAAAAGATTTCTGAGCACCTGCAGGTCCCTGTGTGTGAAATATTTTCACTGGAAAGGATTCAAAACTCAAAACTTAAAAAAAACCTTTTAACACAGAGGCAGCATTACGCCATTCTTCCTTCTTGGAAAAAAAAAAAAACCCTTGGATTTAAACAAGACTCCTTCAAGTTTTCGGTCAGTTTTACAGAAGAAAACGAGGTGGTAAACTTTCTCTTTTCAAGAACGAGTTCTTTATAGCTGCTAACTGAAGTCAGGGGAGATCGTATCTGAGTACATGAGCATTTCCACTATGGGACTGGATACAAGTATTGAACAACAATATTTGAAATGTTTTAATCTCAAACGAAAACCGTTTTTGCTAACTTTGGTTTTTAATTTCTTTCATGTTTTCTTCTGCCAAACTGGAGGAACCTTTTCTGATTTTTTCTTTAGTGGCATTCAGAGGAAGACCAGAGGATGAAAATCCTGCATTTTCTCACTTTACTGCTTTGGCATTTGACTTGGCTGTCTCTGGATCTAGTTCCTGGAGCGCTGAGTAATTCTGAAGCAGGCCAGGGTAATCCAGGATCTAAACTAGGTTTTTTAAAAGGAGAAGGAAAGGAGAGGAATCCCTCTGCACGAGCAGGTACACTGAGGACTGCGAGCCATGGATACAGTGCTGGAACCTCAAAGGCCAGGACTAAAAGCAGTGCTGTTCAGGCTGGAGCTCTGCTGGCCAAGAATGATGACTCAAAGAAGGTTCCCTCAAGAACAGCAGCCACGGAGGGCAAGGTAGGACATCTCCCCAGCAGACCTTCTGGAGTAAGGACAGTGACTCCAAAGGTTCCAAATCTTAGCAGCAAGGTGGCTTTGAAAAAAACTGGCATAAGCAGTACTGACACGGATTCTTTCAAATCCAAAAAGACTAAAGAGCCTGTAACCCAGAGGGAAGCTAAGGAAACTTTCCGACATCCCCCGATAACGCCACATGAATACATGCTCTCTTTGTACAGGACTCTCTCAGATGCAGAAAGAAAGGGTGTTAATGGAAGTGTAAAACTGGAGGCTGGACTTGCCAATACAATAACCAGCTTTATAGACAAAGGACAAGGTAAGAAAGGAGTTTGTGTGTGAGTGTGGACAGAGATGCCTGAGTGTGTTTATAAATACAGAGAGTATTGGAGAATAATCATACTTTGGTAAAGTCAAATAGCTCTTTTTAATGTAAATGAAATCACACAATTTTGCTGCAGATTTTGTCTTCCTGCCTTATCTTGGAAAACTCATTTACAGGCAGAACTAGATGGTTGTGTGGCAGCCAAAGAAAACATTTAGGAAGTATTTTAGGTGCATATTGTTGAAAATCAATCAGTCTTTGCATGCTTAGGTGTTTAAAAGCCTTTCACATTTTTGTCTTATTTTCTTTCTAGCTAGCTGGAAACTAGCTCATGGAAACAGCTAATGTTAGATTGTAGTGTGCCTGAAAACATATAATATGCTAAGAACAGAGCTATTCTGTGAAAAAACCCCACAAGTTTCAGTATGAAAGGGCCAGTCTGGTTTGTTCAAGCTAGAATTGTGAGGAACTACACTGCAGACCCAGGAGTCATTATCCTGTGGGGTGGGTGTATCTGTACTAGCTTTAAAGTTTCAGGTACCACCAAGGAACCCACAGCTCAGCACAGGCTACCAAGGGAAATGACATCCAGGACTCCAGAACTTGCAGCTCTACATTCCTGTTCCAAACACTTTTGGAAATTTGGGCTAGTGTCTGCTTTCACAGGAGAAATAACCAGCCGCCCAAGGAATGGTGTTTACCTCACCACCCTGCTTTGGGAGCCCCATGTTGCTTCCAGTGACATTTGTAAGAGTTTTGTCACGTCCTCGAGGAAGCAACACAGCTGGTGAAGGAATTGTGATGAAAGACTCACCAGGACTGGATTTGTTTGTCATCTCCTCATTAATAGCCTGGCTTCTGGGAAGGGGGGTACACTGCTCACAAGTGCTGCCTTCAGGTTCCCAGCTTGCCACTGGAAGGCACGGTTAATGTCATGTCACTGGAAGGCTGGCTCAGCCATATTCCTCACCAGCTGAAGCAAGCAAATGTAAAGTCAGGATAAAGGGAGCAATGTTTTTCTGCCCAGTTTGAAAAATTGTGAATCATGCGGAGTTGAGTTAATTAGGCAATTATCCTAGTGTCTGGCAGTTCCTGGGGATGCTGGTTTTAAAAGACTAATTCACTATTGTATCATCTAAGGGTAAATTTGCTCATGTTTGGAGCCAGCATAAGGCCTGGCCACCACTGAAGCTTTGTTTCAGTAATTTAAATAGGATATAAGTGGTGAATAGGTCCTGTGAATGCTCAGCCCTGAAAAAGCATTATTTTTCAACTGGCTAATCACAACTTTGAAGGTAGAAAATGCCCACTGGTGAAAGAAATGAGATTTCTACAAGGCAGACTCAGAAACTCATTTCTCTGGTGAGTCCCTGTGTTCTTCTGAGTCCCTGCATGGAGCTGATCCCTTAGACAAAAATTGCTCTTTCTGTTCAGTGGGCTAACTTTGAGGCTTATAAGCAAATTTGAGGATAACCATTAAGAACTGAATAAGTGACATTGGTCTGTGCTTGATGTACATTTAAAAAATCTGTGTGCTTTTTTTAGATGAACGAGCACCAACTATAAGAAAACAAAAATATATTTTTGACATCAGTGCATTAGAAAAAGATGGTTTGCTGGGAGCAGAGCTTCGAATATTGAGGAAAAAACCTTCTGATACATGGAAGTCTCATTCTTCTGGAAAAACTTCCCAAGTAAAATTATTTAGTTGCTCTACAAACAGACAAGCCTCAACACTCTTGGACTCTCGGACTGTCAGTATCACTGATACACCCAAGTGGGAAGTGTTTGACATCTGGAAACTTTTCAGAAACTTTAAAAACTTGGTTAACTTGTGTTTCGAACTGGAAACTTTTGAGAGGGGGAGAGCTGTTGATCTGAGGAGTGTGGGATTTAATAGAACAGGAAGACAGGTCAACGAAAAGGCTCTGTTCTTGGTGTTTGGGAGGACGAAAAAGAGAGACTTATTCTTCAATGAAATCAAAGCTAGATCTGGCCAAGATGACAAAACTGTTTATGAGTACTTATTCAACCAGAGGCGGAAGAGAAGAGCTCCTCTAGCAACACGGCAAGGGAAGAGGCCCACCAAGAATCTGAAGGCGAGGTGTAGCAGAAAAGCCCTCCACGTGAATTTTAAGGACATGGGCTGGGATGACTGGATAATAGCCCCTCTGGAGTATGAGGCGTATCACTGCGAAGGGCTCTGTGAATTCCCGCTCCGGTCCCACCTGGAGCCCACCAACCACGCGGTGATCCAGACACTGATGAACTCCATGGACCCCGAATCCACCCCCCCGACCTGCTGTGTCCCAACCCGCCTGAGCCCCATCAGCATCCTTTTCATTGACTCTGCAAACAACGTGGTCTACAAGCAGTACGAGGACATGGTGGTGGAGTCGTGTGGTTGTAGGTAGCAGAACAGCTGCTCACGTGAATATGTTGTGGAAGGTAATACGACACATGGGACAGAACTTCTCCTCAAACAAGGTTAACTAGATTTCTTACCCCCAGGGTAAGTATGTTTACAAGGATGTAGCAATAAACCCAGTGCTTCTATATATCTCTCCATGGACGTATTTCAGCAGCATTTGGATGCTGTCACACAGCTGGATTTAAGGCCTTGTGCTGCTGGCAACCCAGGACTGACTCTAAGTGAAGGCCATGACAGGGAAGATGATACCTCTACACCTTGAGACCTCCTGCTTTTAGCCTCGAGGCAGTGGATAGAGATGATATCAATGAGCTGTGGATATGATCTGTTTGTTCCTTGAACATTGTTATTGAGACTGAATTTCTGTCTGATTCCCATGTGGTTTGTTCATTTATAAATGTGAGAAAAGAGTCCCAATGTTGAGAAGAGTTGTGTTCTGATGTGCCCCCATCTTGGTGTAAATAGTTGCACTGTAATATGGTTTCTTTCTGATTAGCTCTTGAAACTATGCATATATAAAAAGGGGTCATTAAATATAATATGTTGGTTTAGTTTTAAGTTTTACATGAAGATAGGTGAGGCAGGAGATATTTGCTTCCATGTATGTTTTCCTCCAAGCTACATATCTTTCTTAAGTATCCACCTTTCCATTATTATGTAGCAAAATATATTATTCTGTATAAGGTTCAAGTTGTTCTCAAATGCTCATAGCAATAGTGTTCAATTATGGCATAAGATGTAATAAATTATTGACACAGTGCTGCATTGTGCCTAGCTGTCCAACTCTGCATAATTATAACACAGTTAAGAAATTGTTTTATGTTTTTGTACAATAAATACCAGTGAAAGGGACTTTTCCGTGCAGCAGGATACCAGGGGTATGCAAAACGTGTCTGTGTGTTTTGCTGCCACAGAGAGAAACTCTGGAAACATTGAAAGAAAGACCTGAAAGGAAGGCCTGGTTTGATCCAGTGGGGAATGACACTATGACTTGATATCTTTGGGGCTAAAATGTGTTATGCAGGTGGTTGCAAAAGATCTTTGGTATCCTTTTATTCCACTCTCCAAGGGCTGTGTGCTTGTGTGTATCCCCTTCATCTATTACAGACATGGATTTATTATAAATGGCATTGCCCCTGCGTATTTCCACCCACAAAAGTAGGTACCAAATGTTCAACTACAGACGGATGAGAAAGGGCCTATGAACCATCAGAAATTACTGAAGGAGTTCATCAGTAGTACAAAATATAAATGCTAAAGTTTAATATTGCTTAGACCATCGAGTCATAAGATTTCCTGGCTCTGCACACCAGAGTGGTGTGGGAAGAGGCAGGGAGCTGAGTACAGTCCCCAAAGTCCTTCTGCTCAGTACCCCAGTCTGGACATTCTCAAGCTCACAGCAGCAGCAAACCATCCTAAATTCCTGGTCAATGGCCATAAACAGTGACATAAAGCTCTGCCCTTCCTCCTGCACTCTCTGGGCAGCTCAGCCTTTAATCAACTTAACATGCCCAGATAAGCAGCCTTGCTGCCAGACACCTGGGAACCCCTGTACAGGTGACCTGCCCTGTGCCCTCACCTGCAGCTTGGGGATGCAGAACAGCTCTGCAGGGAGATTTCGTCCGTGGGATTTGCTCAGTGCTGTCATTCCTGCCTGCAGGGGCTGACACTGCCTGGTCTGTAGGAACTGACACTGCCTGGTTCCTGCCTGCAGGGACTGACACTGCCTGGTCTGTAGGAACTGACACTGCCTGGTCTGTAGGAACTGACACTGCCTGGTTTTCTGCCTGCAGGGACTGCCTGCCTGCTGCAAACCTGGGGACCAGAAAGCTGCCCTCGCCCGGACGGTGAATCCCCAGTGTGCAAGGCAGCAGGCACATAGAATGACGAGCACTTGAAGCTACTTTGTTACAAGTGTGTGAGAAATTCGGGCATTTTTTGGGTCTTTTTGATGGGTCAGGTCTACCCGCAGGGATTCCCCATCTCCCTTCTGGACTCTCAGTGTGCACTTCCCAGGTCCTGCTGTTCCTCATCCTCATGGAGCCTCAGGCTGGGTGCAGCCGTTACTGACCTCAGCACTAACTGCTTATCACCAGCCAGTCTTTCAAAAGTACAAGTCTAAGCTTTACTGAAAGCTGATTTAGATACTGCTGATTTTTACCGTTGCTACAGTAGGAGGGAAAGCATTCCCCTGCCAAGGCTAAAGCCAGGAGGGCAGCTCGGGCTTGTTTTTCCCCAATCTGTTCAAGCAGTTCTTTTCCTGCTCCTGGCTGTTCTCAGGTGTGTTTGCAGCTTCCTTTAGCACTGGCTCCAGCTATCTCCTGGAGAGGTTTGCTAGGTGACCATGACAAAGGGTTGTCTCCTTTCTTCCTCAGGCAAGTGCTGCTCCCACTCTCTGGGAATGCTGTTTGCATATTCCCAAGGAAATCTCTGCTCTGACGTATGGGACACAGCTGTGCCATGCCAGTTATTAACCACACAGCCACATCTCTCGATGGCTCAGGGTGATCAGTTTAAAATAGCAAATGCTGCCTATTTAAATACACTTGAAGCAAATCTAAGTTAAGACAAGTTAACTCCTGGGATTAGGACTGCCTGCACGGGGCAGTTTGCTTCAGTACCACCTGGATTCATCAAGTGCTGTAACAACTGTGGTGGACAGGAGCACTGGTGTTACACACAGGACATGATAATTTGGAAATCTGAGGAGGAAAATTCCTGTTTGATTCCCACTGCAGAACTGGTGACCAGCCTGAGAGTCCTGGTGAGACTGGTCACGACAGAAAGTTTCTAAAACCTAGTAGGTATAAACCTCTCTGAGGTTCTTTCTTGGTGTCCTTGTATGACTTTTTGAATGCATGAATAAAATGAGAGAAAGGCTCAGGTAAATTGTATTTAAATTGAGTATGTATCAGCATCTAAATGGAAAAATATGCCGAGGTTTTGCAATTATCCCAAAGCAAATAGTATGATCTGAGGAAAAATTAAAAGAAATACTGAAAAACTAAAGTCTTAAAAAACACCCTTTGCTAATCATTCAAAAGCCTACATTCTGCTTCGTGGGAGTTACACCTAGAGAGGAAAATAAAAAACCAAACCACCAGTAGTCTGTAGTATGAGTTTAAACAAATTTGAAACTGCAGACAGTAAAATGCTGGAATCATAATGGATTATTACCGCTTCAAAAATGGGTTTGGCCAAAACAGAAGCAGTTTAAGCCCAAGTGTCCAAGTTAAGAGGTAACATGACATTCGGATTGTTTGGCTGGCCCCTCAAATGTGATGACATCCAGAAGGGACAGGCCTGGCACTGCTCAAGTTTCGTTCAGCTCAAAGTGAGGAATTTGTAATTGTGGGCATAGGAATAGGGTAGGTTCTTTTTCACTTTTAGGTGAAATTAAGTATTCTTGGTTTATACCATTAGTTATAAACCAGTATTGTGATGTCCAGAGTGTCCTTTTGCATTGACATTGTGAAATTGTTTGATAAGTCTGGGAATTGCAGTTCAACACTATTTTATTCTGGAATTCCCTACTGACTTTCCCCATGGTGTAAATGTCTACTAGCCTATAGGTGCTTTACTGGTACATTGTTGAAGGCATTGGAATCCCCTGGCACCAACTTCTGTCTTCTCACAACTTGTTGCCAATCTTGTCAAGACTTTACACGGCAATCTGCAGTTTCAGTTACCTGGCATGTGAACAGAAACAGGCATTGAAACCTCCCAAGGTGCATGAATGGCATGGATGAGCACAAAAGAAAGACCCAGGCAGGGTTCACTCAGTCTTCATTCCCCTCCAAACCCAGGGATTTAGGAATAAAGCACACCCTGGAGTTGACACTCAGCACAGAAACTGGAGAGAAACAGGGAACCTTGACATTGGCCAAGGAAGTGGTGGAGTCACCGTCCCTGGAAGTGTTCAGCAAACAAGCAGATGTGACATTTGGTGATGTGGTTTAGTGGAAGTCTTTTCCAACCTGAGTGATTCCATGATTCTATGACTGCAGGAGTTTGGCACTACTTTCTTTAGTCAGATCATTATATAATGTGCAAAGATAGACACCCTAAATTATTGTTATGGCTTTCTTCCCATGGGTGAGTTGGTGTGAGCAACTGGATGGCAGAAACCTGAGCTGTAAAGCAATACAGGTTAAAAGTTTAGCTTTCCACCTTTATGATGGCAGGTTTCACTCTCTCACTGAGAATGCCTCATTTGTATTTACTTTTTAGGGTCATTATCTGTCCCATGAGAGTCTTTGTGAAGGTCCAAATTTCAAATAAACAGTACACTATAAGACAGGTATGTGTGGATAATTTTTGTTGTATTTGGCTAAAATATGGGTACTAAGCTCAATAGGTAAACATAAAAGTATGCCATTGAAAACAATGCATTCCCATTAGTGTTTGAATATGTGCCTAAACTCCATGTACACTTTTACATGGTTATGTCATTTCCTGTGTAAAATGGGCTTGTTTATACAGCAGCCATATGAAAGATGCAGGAACCCACTATGTGGGCTATTTGAAGCTTTCTTTAAGAAACATAAAAACCCCTTGACCCTGGTATAATAAAAGGTGTTAAAAGATACTGCTTTTATAACATCTTAGCCAAGACTAATAAGAATGTACAAAGCAAACAATATTTTTTTTTACTCCATACTCCTGGTCAATCGTGTTATTTTATGGATTTACTATTGCTGTTGGGTAGTAAAATGATATTTAAAAATAAAATTGCAGGAGATTTCATTGCTTCTCAACAAATTCAATAAACAATAATCTTAATATTTTTTGAAAAACAGTAAATACAGAGCAATAAATGTACTTTGCTGAGTGCTCAGAATAGCCCATTTATTCTGTCATTCAAAGTTCACTGATGTCCCTGTTTTCCTCGTTTGTTTTTTTTTTTTTTCAGAACTAGTTTCAACTTTCTGCAGTGATTTGGCCAGCTGAAGTAATGCAAATGGATTCAGTTTCCCCTGATGTCATTTTGAAGGGCACAGCTGTCAAGAAAAAATTACTTAGTCAACAATTACAGTGATTAATTGGCTGACCCTCTGCTAGGGGACAGAAAATGTTCTTTTCACTGTTTTTTCTCTCCAAATCTCTTTGATATAATATCTTAAGCAATACTTTGCCATCCAGGAATCCAGGCTAAGCACCCTCTGTCCATCATACTGCCAGAGAAATGCCGTCTAACTAATTAAATTGAATTAAAATGAAGGTATTGCTTCAGCAATTGTGCTTCAGCACATCCAGTTTCCATCTGCCTCTTTTTACACAATGCCACTGATTGTTGCATAAAGTCAGAAATAAGGCTGTAACTGATAAAACCAGAGACATTTCAGTTTGCTCATGCAAATGCCTTCAAAACATTGATCTTTCTCCAGAAATTTTAGAAGAGAAACACAACTTGGGTCCTCCCCATGCTGAGAGAAGGGGATGGATATGTTCCCTGCAGCTCTCTTTTCTGCAAAGGTGAAACAAGACTCATAAACTTCAGATGGCAAAGAAGTCATTAACTCCTAGGGCTGCTGCTCAGGTTACAAGAAGCCAGCTAGGGAGGATTAAAGGGCTAAAGGCAGCACAGGGAGAAGCAGGAGGAGGTGCTCTAAGGGAATGTGGCTTGGGAGAGAGGACCTGGGGACAAGTGGCTCTTGGGGGGACACAGACAGGCAGCCTCCACAGCAGGGGCTGAGATAGGTTGAAAGACTGAATAATAAGTGGAGCAAATGCAGAAGTGACTGAAGTGTGGATGTACCTCCAAGTGTACACGAGCTGGGTGGGTGGCAGTGCTGCTGGGGGAACAGACACATGCCAAGTGACAAACACCAGGACAAGAGGATACAGACTCAAGGTGCACCAGGGGAGGTTGAGGTTGGCCATCAGGAAGAAATTCTTCACAGAAGGAGTTGTCAAGCACTGGCAGGGGCTGCCCAGGGACATGGTGGAGTCACCATCCCTGGAGGTGTTGAAGAAACAACTGGATGTGACACTCAGTGCTATGGTTTAGTTGACAAGGTATTGATCAGTCACAGGTTGGACTTGATCTCAGAGGTCTTTTCCAACCTAAATGATTCTGTGATTCTCTCTATGTGCCTACCAGGAAAAAAACCCCTTATTCTGAGGGCTTGGTGCAAGTAATTCTTTCTTAGCACTTGCCTGCCCTTCCCATGCTAGTGGCTTCTAAGGCTTTCCTGAGAGCTCTAGCCCAGAAGCTGCTGAAGGCTTAGAGCAAGAGCAGGCTGCTGGATCATGGAATCACATAATCATTAAGGTTGGGAAAGACCTCCAAGATCATGGAGTCCAACCCTTCACCCAGTGTTACCAGGTTTACCTCTAACCCATGTCCCCAGGTGCCACATCCACACATTTTTTAACACCTCCAGGGATGTGACTCCACCACTGCCATGGGCAGCCTGTTCAATGACAGACCACCCTTTCCATGAAAAAATTGACCTCAATATCCAACGTAAACCCCCCTTGGCATAACTTGAGGCTGTTTTCTCTTGTCCTGTCACTTGTTACCTGGGTGAAAAGACCAACCCCCACCTGGCTACAACTTCCTTCCCTCCTCAGTATCCTTTTCTCCAGCTGAGCCTGTCCAGCTCTCTCAGCTTCTTCTCATCACACCTGTGCTCCAGACCCTTCCCCAGCTTCATTGCCTGTCATGCTCCAGCACCTCAGTGTCTTTCTTGTCATGAGGGAACCAGAACTAGTTCCAGGATTCAAGGGGCAGCCTCACCAGTGCCCAGCAGCAGAGCATGATCCCTGCCATGGTCCTACTGGCCACACCTTTGCTGGTACAATACTTCAGAAGCTCAGCAGAGGCAAATAACTTCTGACAGTAGCATTGAACAGACAGAAACAGCAGTAATTTTCCCACAACACTGACTGTGGCCATGTATGCTGTTGTGGGAGTCCAAACCAAAAGAGCTTGGAAACCTAAGTCTGCATGATGAGGGACTTGTATTTATGAGACTGTGGATCACAGATGTCATTGCTGGGCCTCAGGCACAAGCAGTCTGTCTTCTCCTAGCCATGTGCAGCCCGGGGTTAAAGGTAGCTCTGGACTTCACAGAGTGCTTAACTTTGGCATTTTCGTTCTTTTCTCAGCAGCCCTTGGCTCCAGCAGCTGGTTCAGAGCACTAAAATAAGCAGCTTGCCCAGCAGCAAGAGGTGATAGCTAGGCATTGGGAGAGTGAGCTGAAGCATTTGTGCCAAGCAGGAGCTGGTGAGTGACACCAGGCACAGTGTCCCAAACGAGTCTCCTGGCTGGGGACAGGTACTGGTATTTGGGTCCCTCTGTCCCGTTGGGATTCAGCTGCAGGCACGAGAAGATCGTACTGTCCAGGCAAAGAAGGGACTGGAGAGGCTCCTATTAAACACAAGAGTCCCTGGGTTTGTTGGGAGGTTTTTTAATTGCCAAGGTGATGAGAGCTTGGGCCCAGTTCCTTTTCCCTGCTGCACTTCTGCCTGGCTGGAGGCACCAGGAGGGGGAACTCCCGTGTCTCCCACTGCTACCGGGAAAGTCACAATCCTGCCTGTGCCCCACAAGCATGAAGCTGGAGAGATTGCAAAACAGGGCTAAGGCAGACACCTACCCCTGCACAATCCCTGGGGAATAGCTGATCTGACCTCGAGGAGAGAGTTAAAGTACTTGTTTGCACATTTAACTGATTCTTTTACTTCCTGTGTTCTTAGGTAAACAGCTGGTTACAGGCAGCCTGGTGGTTCAGGAGCATTGTGAGAACAGCTGCTGGATTAGTCAAGAGACAGGTAAGAAACGCGGAATGTGAGGAAGGAGAGAGGAGAGAAAGAAAGGACTTGAGCAACTGGAAGGAGCATAATAATATTTGATCATTAAGCTCCAAAAAATATAAGATGGAATCTTTCAGTGGCACAGAAACTTTAAACACAAATTGATTCTTTGGAATTCCAGAAAAATGACCTGCTCTTTATCTCAAAATGCAGTGGGGCTATCTGTCTCTCAAAACATTATATTTTTGGTAAGAGAAAAAGCCATAAGAAATAATTCACTTCTTGCAACAGTAATGAAATATTCCCCATGCCAGTAAGATAAGAAAGTGATGAGGAGCATGTGCTGGCATTTCCAGTTTTAGAACATTTAACCTGCACCAGTAAGCCTACTGATTTTTAATAAATCTTGGGATTTGGGGGGAATTCCAGAGGTTTGGGAGACTCAAAAGAAAAGGAATTTAATTCAGTACTTTAAAGAGTGACTGTTCTGAACTGGTAATCATAAGCAAATTATGGGGCTGTTGATACTGACTGAATCTAATAATGTGGTTGAAGGATAGCAATTTAATTTGCAGGTGATAAAGACAAGAAGAACAATGAGGATCATTTGGCCTGATGAGCTCTGCTTACCCCAGGTAAAAAAAAAAAAAAATTCTTCTGAGTTCCTGAAGTGTCAATTCAGTTTTTACAGCAATCAGAGAAACAAATACAACTTTAGGAATGACTGAGAGGAAAATAGAGAATAAATGAGAAGAAAATACGTAGTCACTGCACACAACTCTGAAACCCTTTGGGATACAAAAGAGCTGGAGAAGG
Source organism: Nicator chloris (assembly GCA_013400495.1). Classification (NCBI taxonomy): domain Eukaryota; kingdom Metazoa; phylum Chordata; class Aves; order Passeriformes; family Pycnonotidae; genus Nicator; species Nicator chloris. The sequence continues at coordinate 26,859 of WAAE01003178.1, forward strand.
GCAGTAAGGACATCAAGTATGGAACAGCTTCTGTGAGAGAAGTAATGAGACTGGAGCCCTTCAATGAAAGGTGATTGGGGCAAGAAGGAAAAGTGGTGAGGACTAAGAATGTGAACTGGGAGCAAGTTTTCTCCCAAACAAGAACTACAGTACACCAAATGATAGTGGCTTAGGACAGGCTTGAAGCAAGTAGAAAGACACTGATTCCCTCAGGTAGCGCAGCGGCAGAACCCCTGGGCACACCCTGGTTGGGATGCTAAAATTATATACGTTTAAAGAAAAAAAAAAGGAAGAAAAATTCATGAAAACTGCTCACCATGAGTCCATGGGACTTTCTGAGCCCCTGGCAGCTGGAAGTTCAAAAGGTCTGCCAAGAAAACCTTGCTGCACATTTGTGCTGTCTTTATTTTCTTTGTAGGGATCTGCTGTTTCCTGTAGAAGATGAGCTCCATGGGATCCATGGTCTAACTTGGCATAACCATTCTGCCATATGAAGCCCAAAACTCAGAATAAACTGGTACAATGGGACATCGTGGCTCAAACCAGTAGGATTTACCAGGGGTTGCCCACTGTCCTGTTAGAGGAGCATGGCTGTCTGATGTGGTGCCTCTTTTCACATCTTTTCTTTTTTTTTTAAAGCCTATTTTTAATGTTCCGTGGAATTAAATGACGCTATATAATAGGGTATTACATATTTGGAAAGAGAGATCCAGGATTGATTTAAAGACCGAAAGTTTTAAAAAGCTCACCACATTCAGCTCTAAGCTAATTCTGGGAATATTAGCACTTCATTTTTTAATAACCAGCTATTTCTACTTACTGTCCAGTTTCCACTTTGAATTACTGAATTGGCTTCTTTGTGCTGCATGAAAAAAATTACTCCCATGGGCATTGTTCTACCTGTGCAGACAGAGATGAATGTTTTTCTCTTATTTTCTGTGGAAGAGGTTGGTCGACTTTGTTCTGCTTTTGCTGTGCACCTTCATTACCAGATTTTTTCTTCTTGGGTTTTTTCCTTTAGGCTCTCATTTCTCTAAATACTTTTAGTATGTAAACACCAGAACTTATTTAAAGTTGCAGTAACAATCTCATCAACGCCACAGAGGCACTACTAACTTTCTGCTTTTACAGGATTTTGACCTTTACAGTTTGGGGATCAGCTTTCCCTCTCAGCTCCAGCATCACGTTAGGAGTTCAGAATTAGCTTTCTATTATGACCAACCCTGCTTTTCCATAATCACTGCTTTCTAATGAAAAGCTTTCCATTTTATAAGTTCTTGCCTCATAGTTGAAAATCCTTGTTTACAGCTGAGTTAAAAACCAGGTCAGTGCCACTAAAAAGTGTCTGCTTGATATGATTTATGTAATTCCTGTTATTCATTATGAAGTAAAGTTTCTTTGCTTTTTAGGGTGAGGTGTTGGGACAAGTGAAGGTGGGACCTCATGAGCCCTGTCAGTGCAAGGCTCCAGAGCAGAGCCCAGTGTCCCAGGCTGGAGGGATGGCCACCATCCCATGCCTCCAGGAGGAGCGAGCTCCTCAAGAAGCCATAGAAGAAAGATGCTGGTAGCAATCTGTACTTCTGGAATGGTGAGGTGCTGGGCTGACAAACCCTCTGCTGCTCACACATATTCCCTTTGTTCCAGGACATTCTCCAGACATCCCAAGGATGTGAAAATCAAGATGTGCTCTCTTTGGCATAGATTTAAAGTTTACTTGAAAGCTGCTCTGGACCAGATGCCCGATTCCTACACATTTTGTTCTGCTGGCAGCCCTGGGAAGCACACGCTCTCAGATCACTGGAGGAGGTTTGCACCTCTTGCTGTGACTCCACAGGGCACCTCTGTAACCTGCTCATATCCTGCTTGCAATCTGCTTGTAACCTGCTTGTAGCTGCTTATTCCTGGCAGAGGGCACGTGCCATGCCAGAGTTCCCACCAATGCCATGCTCTCCCAGCACAGTGCTAGCTGTCTTGAGGGGGTTTAAATTCTGGACACTAGGTGATTGTTTGTTTTTTCCAGTGGTGCCCAGTGCAGCCAGTTCAGACACCCCAGAGCAGCGTCAGCTCCCCTGGCCCAGGAGGAGCTGTTCAGGCACCCCAAGGGCTCCTGGGCTGCTCTGGCTCACCAGCCTCCAAGAAGCTGTAGGAGTTCACTGCTGGACACAGCCCCTCTAATGAGGCTGGGCCTTTTCCTTGTTTTTCTGGGATACAGGCAGTACACTGGCACTGCATGAGCCATCCTGTAACTCAGTGCCTCAAGATTCTTCAGAGCAGCAGGAGCCTCTCCCTGCCACTGCATGCCCTATTCACAGCATGGGGCTCTTTTTGGGAACCATGTGAAGGGAGGGAAGAATGAATGACTGCTGGAAGGTGCTGGGGTGAGGGATGGTGGGGACATTTCTCAGTTAGAATTGTTCAGTCTTTGCTAGGAAGGACTGACAGCGTGTCTCTGGTAGATTATCCAGGATAGCCAGACCTTGCCCCATATTATATGGTTTTCATCACAAACATAAAAGTACTTGGTATAAAACAGAAGGTCAGGAAGGTTTAAGACATGGTATATGAGAAAACATTTTCCAGATTTCAGCTTCCTCCAAGCTAATATGCAAGTGTAATTAAAACAGAACCTGGAAATATAGAGTACAGTACCCTATTGAAAGTGTGTTGTATGAGCTGAACTCCCTTCATTGATAGTTTTCCAAAACACACAGCTGCAATAATCTTTATCCAGGAGAAGGGAATAAATTAAGTCTGAACACCTCTGCATATAGTACAGTACAGTGTATAGCCCTGCACCCCATATAACCTTGGAGAGGTAATGGAAAGCTGAAGGACGCGCAAGTGGAAAACCTCTCTGACCAGCAAACGCTTTCTTCTTCGGAAAGCAGACAGATGGGAAGAAAAGCTCATGAAACAGAGGCAGCTTAAGTACTGGGATGTCTCGTTTCTGCTCAAGTCGTTGAGACTGCAGTGGCAGGGTGCCAAAGCACACTCCAGATTTGACAGGTGGGGCGGGGAACGTCCTGGGCTTGCCCAGCAAACAGGGAGTATTGATGGCTGGCTAGCATGAACAAATAGGAGTTGATCATATTTAACAGCAGCAGCAGCCACTAGGATATAAAAGCCTGGAAAAAGTAACCAGGTTCTATTTCTACTCCCCCTGAACAGTTCAGCCATGGAGTTCAGGTTGTGCTTGCCAGGCTTCACCAAACTCAGCAAGGTGCAGCACTGAACAGCTTGTTCTGCTTCACATCTGCTTTTCCTCCTCCAGCACTGGTGCAAAAGAGGGGTAACTCCCTTCTGGAGACCAGAGGAAGGACTGCTTTGCACCTCTAGCCAAGGAATTCCAGATCAGGAAATTGATCTCCATACTTGCCAAACCTTTCAAGGTCCATAGTGAATTGTAAGGATTGTATTTTTATTGAAAAATACATCTTAATTTCATATTTTTAAATAGCATTTTTCCTAGGAATGGCAATAGAAAAATGTATGCACACTGACACCCCAAGCTAAGTCTTATGGGGAGGACTAAACACCTTTATGTTGCTAAAATATAATTTTCTTCCATTAAAAGCCCTTTTTCAGCTTGTAACATATTCCTAAGGGTGGACTTAGCCGCAAAGTTTTCAGACTTAATCCATATGAAAAGGAGAAAAATTTTGCAAGAGCGAAGTATGACAAATTTGTTTATGAACTACCAGTTCAAGCTTAGAAATGCCCTTTTCCTTCACAGACAGCCAGAGGCAGAAATCCAGTGAACCCGGGTTTCCCCGTGCGGTCAGACGGCCCCTCACCACTCTGCTGGAACTCGGAGTTCTGCTAAGAGCAGTGCAGACATCCAGGAAAGCTCTGGAAGAAGTCAATCCACATATACCAGTGCTCCAAAGTATATGTTATCACTGATCTGCACTTCCAGTCCTAAAGGAGTGCATGAGACAGAATGCAAAGCCAGATCCACACTGGCTCCGGTGGTACATACAAAGCCCTTTCAGAACCTGGAGCACCAGGAAAGACACTCACATAGCTGTGGGGGCCAGTTGGCACTTCTGCACTATTGGCACAGAACCAGAATGAATAAGACCTGATAGACTTTAACTGAGATTTTTCTATTGGATTTCCCTTTATCATGATCTCCAGAGTGTCCTGGAATACCCATATGGACTATATTCCCTCCTGTTAGCTAGAATGTCCCCGTCCTGCTTGACGCAGGTAACATGGGCAGATCCTCCTTCCTCACATGACCGTTTGACTTTGACTTAACTTCTGCAGAAGCAGGAGCAGGTGGTTAAGAATGAAAATTAATACAATTTTAAATCTTTACTTAGACAGGAATTCGAGAATGAGCAGAGGAAAGATCGAAGTTGAAAGATTTGTACTTTTGCCCTGGTCTAAAGTTCCTCTGTTTGTTTTTTAGAAGGAGGGAGCTCCCCCCAGCAAATGTTGGGTTAACAATTGCCTTATCAAAGTTGATTTTGATTCTTCATTTGTCCAAGACCAGAAAAATACAAGGTGCTGTTACAGGACTTTATTTCAAGATGGTCAGTTAACCTGCATATTTAACATTTTAAGATATAAAAGGCCTGCATAAAAATTATCAGTCTGCTTTTCTGTGTGAAAACATGAAGAGCATGTGCTATGATACCATTCAAAAGAAAATTATGTGCTGATGGGGGATGAGGAGGACAGGAAGATCAAATATTTAAATGTCTTTGTTTAAAAGTTATTTATCATTCCTCGTTAATTAGGACAAAAAGGAAAGAGAGTTGTAGTAATGACCACCAAACCAGCCTGGGAGAGGTTAAAGAGAAGAGAGGATTGAGGCCAAATCAAGAGGCCCGTTAAATATAATGTATTAATAAACGAATTAATATTATAAATAATAAGCAATTGACACTAAAGGCCAATTGGATCCCGCTAGCTCAAAACGCCGGCCCCAGGTGCCAGGAGCACTCTCTGAATGCCAGCAGTCCCAGAGACGGTGCAGAACAGAGCTGTCTCTGCGGCTCCAGTCCTTGTAGTGTCGGGGCTCGAAGCATGGAATTAGAGAAGGCTCCCTCTCCTGGGTTGGTCTTTATTTTCCCCAAGCCCGGGGGTCGAGAAAGAGGGAGAGTGGCGGTCCTGGGTAACTTTTAAACTGATGGGGGACAGGGTGGTACAGGTAGGTGATTGGCCCTTGGGAAGACAGGCTGGGTGAGGGGAGAGATGGACAGGTGATTCGGGACCTACAAAACCCGGACAGGGTCAGGAGAGGTGGACACAGGGATGGGGAGAAGACGCCTTGGGATGGGACTGACCACAACAAGGGGAGAATAGAGGGGGGGAAACAGGAATGAACCATTTGTGAAATACAATCTTAACAAAACTGAATAGAAACCCATTACTACAAGCAATTTATTTTATAATTCATTATATGCATTAAACATCATCATATCCTTTCTGATCCTTCTTTCCTGTTCAGCCACATGAACACCTGAGGACATTGTTGATGTTCCCCAACGTGTTTCAGAAAACAGGTGACAGTGAGTTTCTCAGCCTCTTTAGTGGCCTCAGGTGACAATCTCCCCGGAAGAGGAGAATCTTCCACATGGAAGATTCATTATCTCAGATGTAAGACCCACAAGCTGTGGAGCTGCCCACTGAGCAGAGCTGAGTGGAGGAGCTTGAGGACAGCTAAAATGTATGCAAAGGGGAATAAATTGCCAGTGTTCTGACGAACACTGAGGAATCAGTTTTCATTTCTGAGGAAATCCCTTCAGAACTGAAACTAGAATTGAAACTCAGGTCCACAGCCAACTCTTCTAGCTTCATGTCCCAACATGTTCTGTTCCCTCTGGGAGCTGTGTTCAAGCAGACTGACAGGGAAAGGGCTTGGTACTACATGGAGCAGTGACAGGCAGAGGAATCTTAGGTGGGACAATAACTTTCTCCAATTGAAGTGTGTCAGAGCCTTTTTGTGCACCATTAGGTAGGACTAACACAAACCCAGGTAAGTGTCAATATTTATCAGACACAGCTCTCAGTCAGAAAGTGTCCGCTGTAGTGGACAGACTATGTCACACCACTGAGAGACACTGCTTGTGGCAAGAGCCTTTTCTCTGCATGACTACACACTTCAGGGCCTCTTAAGCATTGTCATTTCTAATGGCTGTGACTCATTAATGGCAAAGAAGGTTCAGAAAAGTGTAATCACTCCTCTCCATCACCTTCCCAAAAAGATTTGCTGTTAGCAATGGTATTTAATATTGGTTTGAGTGTAATGCACAAAGGGCAGCTAAGCAAATAGAAAGCAGCAACACCAGCTTTAACCTTCCTGCCTGGAATTTGCTGCAGACATAAGAACAAAATGAAATGTAGCATTTCCCCAACAGAGATCCCACAGTTCCCTGCATTGTCAACATCCTGCCTGGTCTGAACAACTTGCTCACTAAACACCTTGTCAGACACAGTTAAACCCTTTTTAGCAGATAGCTGTAGGGAATCAGAACATCTCGGGAAAGACCAGCTGCAAGTACAGGGATCTGGGATGCCTGTGGATAGGAAGTCCAGACAGGTGATTCCATTGGCCCCCTGAGGCCTGATATTTAAGAACATATGAAAGATTTCTAAGGACTACTGTGAAGTTTCAGGGCCATTAAAGCAGCTGCTACTGCCCTCTTGAGAAGCTGACATCCCAGTTGCTGTGCTGGGAAAGAGAGGAGGAGATTATTATAGTTCCCTAAGCCCTCTAAGCCGGCGCTGCTGCTGGCAGTGCAGACTCGCTCTCTGCTCCAGCTGCTGTCGCTCACATCTGCACCAGCACTGGTGTTTGTGAGGTGATGCAGATGTGATCCAGATTCAGTCTAACCTGGCAAAACAAGCCAGCTCGCTTCACCCCGTTGGGCCACTGCTCAGGCTCACTCTGGCCTTGTGAAAGCTGCTGCCAGCAGCAGCCAGGAGCAGGGAACATGTGACAGGGACAGGCGGGATGGCTCTTGGCAGGGAATATGCAGCAGGGACAGGCAGGATGGCTCCTGGCAGCAAGCTGCTGGCTCTGGGGGAGGGACCTTGCCATGTTTTCCTGGTAGTATCCCAGTGCTGACGTGTGCAGGCTCACACTGATGCTTGAGGCAGCCAGGATGGTCTGACCAACCTCAGCCACGGAGCTACAGCTGCGTCCATGCTGCTCTCCCTGGTGCCCTGGGGCAGAGCCACTACCCCCAGGGCATGGCTGACAGCAGCGGGCAGGCACGGATCTGCCACCTCTGCCCCTTCCAAACCAAACCCCAGCACAGACCTGGAGCCTCCCATGCTGTTGCAAAAATGTGGAATATGTCAAGATTATCTTAAGTCAGAATGTTCTTTGGTGTAAGGTCTTTGTATACTTTCAAGCCTAATGATCAAGAAACGAGACCCCATCAGTGGAACAGGGAGCAGGAGCATCCCCTACCCATGGACATCCTGTAAATAACAAGCTTTAAGGACAGAATAAATCAAGATGTTGATGTATGTCTATGTCTACATTGCTAACCTGGCAAAATACTCAAGTTCCACGTATCCCATAGGTGGACTATGTTAATTGTAGTACCTACATCATACCTACAGGTCAAAAAGATTCCTGGGTTACATAACTGTGGAAACTACTAACCAATCCTAATAGAGGGGCTGTACTTGGGAAGTTCTGTGTCTAAAACATGCTGTGCAAAGTCTGCTAGGGCATGCTGGATTTGTTGAATATTTCCGAGCACCCAGGCTTGCACAACTCTGAAATAAACAATCTTGCTGACCTTTATTTCCATTGGGCAGATGATCATACGCAGCACCAAGAGCAGGACTAGGTGCTTCCTTTCTCAAGGAAAGGTGGTGTCATTTACATGCAGATCCCAGTTTGGCATCAGGAGCTCAGCTCCGAGGTTGAACATGTCCAGGGATTGCTACAACATGACAGTTTCCAAGAAAGAAAGGTCTTGCTGGCCTTTACCTCCTGTTGGGCAGCCCATCATCTGTGCCTGGAACACGGGGGCTGCTTGCTTTCCTTCCCATGGAAAAGCACTGTCATTTCCATGCAGGGCCCCATCACCAAAATTTATGATACCACCTCCACCACTGAATATATCCGAGGATTGCTCACACACAAAAGGTGCCAGGACAGAAAAGTCTTGCTGGCCTTTACCTCCACTAGGCAGATGATCACCTGAAGCACCAATACGAAGAACAGGGGTTTCTCTTCTCAAGGAAAGGTGCTTTGATTCACTTTCTGGACCTGACCTCTGCAATTTGGTTGCAAAATTTGCTCCAAAACTGAATAGATCCAGGGATTGCTCCTACACAAGATGTGAGAGGTCAGAAAACTGTAGTTAGGCTTTACTGTTGAGAAATAAATCTGGTCCGGGTAACTCGGCCTGCAAACTGCAGATTGAGGGCTAGATTGAAATGCAGATTGAGCTCTGGGTCGGAGCCATGAGCTGCCAACCTCATGGCTAAAAGGCCACAAAGACAGGTCCAGGTAACAGTGAGAAACGTAGCGGGAGCCAGGGAAGTGGATGGACATGGAGAGGGGGACGGGAGCCAAAGACTCACGAGGAAGAGCTGAGAATTTGCTGTGCTTGGACTGTGAGGGTGTAATGGCCCAGGGGTTCAAGGTCCCTCCCTGGAGGCATCAGCTGGAGCTGCTTCTGTGTTCCTGCGCTGTGAATAAATTGTTTTGTGGAACGAGACATGTGAGACTCTGCTGCGGGNAAAATTTGCTCCAAAACTGAATAGATCCAGGGATTGCTCCTACACAAGATGTGAGAGGTCAGAAAACTGTAGTTAGGCTTTACTGTTGAGAAATAAATCTGGTCCGGGTAACTCGGCCTGCAAACTGCAGATTGAGGGCTAGATTGAAATGCAGATTGAGCTCTGGGTCGGAGCCATGAGCTGCCAACCTCATGGCTAAAAGGCCACAAAGACAGGTCCAGGTAACAGTGAGAAACGTAGCGGGAGCCAGGGAAGTGGATGGACATGGAGAGGGGGACGGGAGCCAAAGACTCACGAGGAAGAGCTGAGAATTTGCTGTGCTTGGACTGTGAGGGTGTAACAGCCCAGGGGCTCAAGGTCTCTCCCCTGGAGGCACCGGCTCGAGCTGCTTCTGTGTTCCTGCGCTGTGAATAAATTGTTTTGTGGAACGAGACATGTGAGACTCTGCTGCGGGAAATCTCGTGTGACTGTGTGAGAGTGGGGAATGCAGGGACACCCTTCGGCTCATTTGAGTCCTCCACTGTGGAGCGGCTTAGTTTCCAGCAGTGAAAGTCTCTGACCTTTGGCAGTGTGACTGCCAGGGCGTTACAGACTGGTCAGAATAAGACACTTCCTTAACATTCACCTCCCATGGGCAGCCTATAACCTGCGCTTTAAGTACTGGGGAAAGGTGCTCTCCTTCCCATGGAGACACAATTACATAACCACTCTCTCGAGCGTGCCATTATAAGCTTGTTGTCCGCCGGGGAAGGCTCCCGATGCTGGTCGGCAGCGCCGCGCTACCAGCCCGCCTCACGCCGCCATCCCGGCCGGCGCTTCCCGCGGAAGGGGCAGGGTTGCGGCGGCGGAAGCGGCGCCGGGGACTGATGGCGGCGCTGGCGCGGGCCTTGGTGAGTGAAGGGAGGAGGGAGGGAAGGAAGGAGGGGAGAGAGCGCTGTTGCTGAGGGGGTGAGCGGCGTGTGGAGCCGGGGCTGTCCCCGCGCCGCCCCTGTGGCGGCCTCCCCCGCAGCCCTAGGGGTGTCAGCGGGGGCTGCTCCCTTCC
>WAAE01003179.1:0-20389 GCA_013400495.1 Nicator chloris
ATGAAATTTTTGAAAACAGAATTTGAGGTCTTTTTGAAATGGAAACTTTTTAAATGATAAAGTAGTAATGATGTATATGGCTAGATATTTTTTGTCTCTGAGAGAGAGCATGCAATGAAACTAAGGCAAAAGGTATATCTGGTGCTACTCTACATTAAGACAGAAAAAAAAATCGGTGAAGTAATGGACCCTGAGTCTACTTTAGGAACACTAACATGATGAATAATTCAGCTGAGAAACCTGCAGGTCTCCATCTGGTACAGTTGGAAGCACACAGATAAACTGCTTTGCTTGCTCCTCAGAAACTGATATGAAAACAGGTGGTTTTGGGGTCTTGGAAAGAAATAGCAAGCATGAGAGGAAGTTCCATCTTTTAATTTGAAGGGCAGTATTCAGAAGAAGCATTTCTGACTTAAGCTGCTTTGGGTTACTTTCTCTGAAACAGTTAGACTTCCTTCAAGTATCTGAACATATTATTCCATGTAAAGATGCAACTCAAGCTTCTGCCATCCCAGATGTCTTTTGCTTCTGTAAGTCAGTTATGTGTCAGATACAGGAGAGGGGAAGACTATGTGTTGCAGATGTTACTTTTCTTATCTAGAAACCGCAAAACAGTAGTTGCTTTTTCTTTGTAGTGAAAAAAAAAAAAAAAACAGAAATGAAACAGTACCCTGATCAAGCCAAAAAAGCATATAGATGCTACTGAAGTGATATTTACATTTGAATGAATATAAAAGCATAAAATTTTTTAGTTGGAGACATTTACCCATCAGGACTATTAGCCCATCAGGGCTCATCCTGCTAAGTATTCAACTTCTGTAGAACAGCATCCAATAGCTTCTTGAACAATCCTTTTGTTTTGCCTCAGCAATAGTGCCTGATAGGCCATTCCATATGTTTATTATGTGCTAAGTGAAAAAAGTGTTGCTAACATCTGTCAGAAGTTAGCTTCTCCCTCGTTTCAATTTATGGCTCTTGAAATTCATACTGGGTGGGAAATAGTTATTCAGGCTGACATTTTGCATTCTCACTAGTTTTCAACCTTCTTCAGCAAAGACTCACTAACCTTCATTCTGCCTCACATCATATTTATCTTCTGAGCTACATCTTTTTTCCTAATATACTTGCTATCATGGCGCTAATACACAGATTTTGTCAACACAAACATTATGAAAATAAATTTCAGGTAAATGCTATTGGCTTGATGATCTGCTGATGTAAATCAATATGTTTTAACTGAAATTAATGGACCATGATGTTTTGCATTTGATGAGACTTGGGCTGAAAAAATAAAATACTACAAACCCAAAGAAGTTAGAAAAATCAGAGTTTGAAATAATGTATCATTTCAAAAGTTTGAGAATAAAAGCATCATACAGGAATCTGTGGTACAGTATGAATTAAGTCTGCAAGACAAAATAAAAATGAAAATGAGCTGAACTGAGCCAGATATCTGCTGGAAATACAACACAACAGAGAGGAAGTATTCCAAGAGGTTCTTAAAGTGTGTGGAAGAAAACACCCTAGCACAACTGGTGAATGAGCCTTCCAGAGGAGGTGCCCACAGACCTGTTCACTGTGAATAAAAAAGGGTGATTGGGTGATGTGGCAGTCAGTGGCTTTCTTGGGCATAGTGACCAGAAAATGTTAATGTTTTCTATCCTGAGAGAAGCAGGACAGGCACCAGCAGAAGCTTCACCTTGGACTTACGGCAGACAGAGTTCAGCTTGTTTAGGACACTGATTGACAGAGTTTCTTGGGAGTCAGTCCTCAGAGGTGAAGGAGTTCAGGAAGGCTAAATGTGCTTTAAAAAGGAATTGTTAAATATTCAGAAGCAGGCTCTCCCCACATGTAGACAGACCAGTTGTAAAAGAAAAAACTGGCCCGGCTAAACAGAGAACTTCAGCTGAAACTTAGGGAAAAAAGAGAAACTTTGACTCTGGAAGGAGGGTCAGGTAACTTGGGAGGACTATAATCTCATGTAGGGGGAAGACTAGAAAGGCCAAATCCCAACTAGAAATTGATTTGGCCACTACAGTTAAAGATAAAAAAAAAATTTCTATAAATACACCGGCAGCAAAAACAGGGTCAAGCAGGGTCAAGGACTATTTCCATGATTTGTTGAATGCAGAAGGCAGTGGTAATGACAGGGAATGGGGGAAAGGTAGATGTGCTTAATGTTTTCTTTGCCTCAGTCTTCAATATCAAACCCATTTGTCCCCAGGATACCAAGCTCTCTGAGCTGGAGGTTTCACCAACTTGGTTTTGGTGATCTTAAAGCTCTCTTCTGACCTTGATGCTTCTATGATTTTATCTGGAACAGTAGAAACAGTTTGAGATCTGCCTTGATTTGCTCTGTCTGAAAGCCAGAGCTGCATGATTCAGTGATGCTGTTTGTTCCTGGCAAATGTCCAAAGGATGTTTTCTCCTAGCACCCTCAGAAGTTACTGGTGTAGTAAGCAGCTGACAGGACTTTCACTGCAAGTCCCAGAGTCCTTTTTTCTGAAGCTAGCAGAGTAGCACTATTGAGAAAATTCCTTCCTGATCTGAATCCTGTTTTCTTTCTGTGCCAGAATTCCTTTAAATAGAAGGATTAAAATCTGTGTAGTAATACCAAAATTATTTCCACTAGTGCTCTCAGTGTTCTGAAGACCATCTTGCCCCTGCACAGCATGCTGCATGATAAATGTTTTCCCTGTAGAGGAGCTCTGCTTTGTTGTAGTCCAGGAAAGGATTCCCAGCTCACCACTATATCTTTGCAATGAAAAGCAGGTTGGCACTGATTTTTCCAGACCTTAGTGGCCATGGAGTACTGGAAAAGAGTGAAACCTGGTGATGAAAACAGGAATTATTTTTCCACCAAGTCTCTCACGATGCTGTCTGTACAGAGATGGAGGAAGTAGCAGGAAGAACAGCAAACACCTTCTATTTCTCTGCCATGTACTTTTGTATTTGTATTTGTATTTGTGCATAACATGCAAGCTGCAACGATATTCCATTGGTCCTACAACACTGTATGAGTCTGGGGGGCTTTGCTGGAAAACAAGCCTGCTTATCTTCTTGCTGATGGAGATATGCTTACCTCAGCATGCAGTTCTGCACATATATTCTCTAAATTCAGCCGATTTTTTCTTTGCTTCTGCTGTGTAATACTGATCTATTCTGACCTAGAACATCCACCTTTCCTTTTCTGAGATCCCTTTCATTAAATTCTAGAGTTCCTAAATAGCAGGAATATGGTCATGTTCCAGCACAGAGCTATCTCTGTGACTTCTTGAACCTAATTGACATACTGAACTCACAAGTCAAATAATTTATGTTTAATTTCTCACTTCAGTAAATTCAGTCTCAAATTTTAAGTCCTGTAATTTTTTCTTCTCACATATCATCAGATGAAGCTAAGGATTTGAACCTAAATTTTTGTCCCTCTGCCATTCATAATTGTTTGAGTTCATTTCATTAAAAACTCTTTCATCTTATCACTTTCACTGACCCTAATAAATCTGAGGAACACTGAAAGAGGTTTGGGTTAGCCTTATTTCATAATTCATCACTCACATACCACTGTCCATTCCATTTGAATTAAGTTCTTTATTGCTTGGCAGTTGGAACAGGTTGAGAGATTACTGTAATAATCACCTTGTTTGTTGATAATAGCATATTTTGCCACCACCACTTAACCTTTTTTGATGGGCACCTGTGCCATGAGTTGGAGTTTCCCCTGCTGCTTAGTTGCTGATAATGTTGATAGTTTGTAATGTATCAGGAGGAAGACTGTTCCTGAAGGGACACATTGGAAGACTGAGGGGTAATAGGCAAGATGCAGTAAGGAAAATTATGATTAGACATAAAGAAAAATTATTTCTGAAGAAGATGATAAAACACTGGATTACTGTAGAGGCTGTGGAATTCTTATGCAATGTGAAAAAGAGGGTGTTCAAGTCTAGTGCCTATTTTTTAACTAAAACCTTTAGAAACCTAAACAATAACATATAGTTGAAAACTGGTTTATTTTATACATCTTCAAGTGCAAACACTGCCTGGAAAATTTGCCACATTTCAGTACCTCAGAACTCAGGCCATTTGTATTGTGAGTTTTCTGCATGGGCTTTCTGTTGAGTGGACAAAAACACGTATGTACCGCTACGTAGAATCATTGAAATGTAGAATAATTGAGGCTGGAAGAAGTCTTTGGGGGTCATCCAGTCCAGTCCCCTGCTCAGGAGGGTTAATTAGAGCAGGTTGCTCTGCAGTGTGTCCAGTTTGGGCTCGAACATCACAGGGATGGAGACGCACCAGCCCCTCTGGGAAACACACTCCAGTGTTTGACAGCTCTCACAGGAAAGAGTTCAACAGGAATTTTCATGCATTTATGTTTGTGTTTACAGACTCTTGTCCTTTCACTGGCCACTATTGAGACATCTTCTTCACTTCCTCCCATCATGAATTTAAGCACATTGACGAGATGATTCCTTCCCTGAGCCCTCTTTTCACCAGGCTGCACAGTTCCAGCTCTCCCACCACCCTCACCTCATGTGTCGGACACTCCAGTCACGTAACTATCTTCATGACCCTAGATTTTCACTTATGTGCAGGGGGAAAATGGCAGTCAATAACAAAAGACTTCAAAGGAAATCATCTTTGTTACATTAATACTTTTCCATCTAAAAACTAGAGAATAGTTTATATATAAAAAGATTTGACAGAGTATTTCAAAATAAACTTAAGAAAAACAAAAGTAATCCTGTAATTGTCATTAACTTTAATTTAAAAGATAGTTACATAAGATAATTTTCTACTTAGATGATCTTCTAGTAAGCCTAATAAAACTATCAGCTTCTTTCTATTTCTCCCTTCAGTGAATATTATCCAATCACACAGACTTGCCATTATGTATATATATATATACACACATATAATATTGTTAATTAAACATGTCTTTTATCAAACACTCACTGGAGATGAAAGATTTACTAATGAAATTTTTTCCTATAATTGCAGAGGTATTTGACCCATTGTCTTTTCCCTATTTGCATTGAAGTTTTAGAATTCTGCCAGTTAAGAGAATCCATTCTGATTTTTTCCCATTGTATAACACAATATGGTATACATTCCACATTTTTAGCTGCCTGCTATCAATACGAGGCATTGATTCTTGTCTTCAGCTACTAAAAATTTTATTTTTTAAAGTTGCCACTTTAGCTGGCAAGATGTATAAAAGCTATCTCTGGGATGTGCAGACCTGTTGTAATTCAAGCACACACAGACTCCAGTGAGAGCCAGGACAATTCTTTCTTTAATTATAGCAAGACACACTAACATTTCTTCTTTTTTTTTCTGTTTTTTTTTTTTTCCTACCTCAGTCATGAGATTACACAATTTGAAGTCATCTTTGAATAAGATTATGTTTTTAATGTTGAATAACACCATATATTAACTGGTGCTAACATGAATGTGTAAGTTCTATGCAACACATTTTTAAATACTCTGTGCTGTATGTGGTCCTCCATATGCTGTGCACATCCTCTAATTACGTATTTAACTTTTGGAGAGAATACATTGCATTATTGTATGGTATAATACCATGGTGGTTTTTTGCAGCTATTACTGTCAACGGAAAAGCACGATACTGTCAAATTTAGGTGACTGTCTAGACTTCCAAGGTTCAACTTGTTCCATGTTAGAACAAATTTACTTTTGAGCTCCTTTCTAACCCTTTACCTGTTTTCTTGATGCTCACTCTGTCATTCAAACATTATTTATCTAAGACAAGTAGTTCCACATTTACGAAAGAACAACCATTTTCCTATAAATATTATCTTCAAGCAAAGGAGAGGAAGAATTTAGGGCTTCATTCACTCCAAAATTCATTCTGCAAAACCTTTCTATTTAGCATTGTGGCCCTGTGGGTCTTATGTTTTGATGTAGAAAGGCCAAAAGAGTAAAAGAGTAGAAGGTTTAGATAGAATGTGGCTGTTGCACAGACCAGATCAGCTGACAAATCTTCCCCAGAGGTATTTTGAATGCCTTCCTTAGTCTTCCTAAAGACATCCCAGAAACAGGTGACACAGGTCAGGGTGCCACAGGTGCAGTCTCTGCTTTAGTTATTCTGCATTAGGCTTAAGTATTCCAGGGGACACTTAACTGTGACGTGAAGGGCATCTTATGGGTTCCTAGTTTAGGAAGCAATATGATGAATCCTACTGAGGCAGATTTTCCTCTGGTGTTTTTGTTTGTTTGGTTGGTTGGTTTGTTTTGTATCCCTAGGAGAAAAGAATAGGTAAATTCTATGTGAACACATGCAGGAAAATTAAAACAGAGCTCTTCCCCTTTGGTGATCAGCTGAAATGAAGGATTTTCTACTGTTTGTTGCATGAATGAATAACCATTCATTGGTTACACCATCTTTATTAATAGAAGGACTATGTCTATCTTTTTTTCTTAGCTTCCAGAAAGATTTTATTCCTCAAAGAATATCAGGAAGTAAAATTAGAAATAAGATTCTCTAGTTGCACAGCAAAGATAAAAAAGATATTTAGATCAAGAACACATTTTACTAAGGTGTTATAAGGTGAATATTTTTATATTGCAATCATATGAAGAAAGCTAAAAAAAAAATGACAGCACTTTGTGATAGTTAAATAAGAGATAAAGTGGCTGGAAGAATTGTGGTCTTGGTCTAATAAATATCCAAAAAATTTCATTAATTACAAAAAAAAAAAAAAAAAAAGGAGCTGGAAGAAAAGTTAGTAGGAAAAAAAAAAAAAAAAAAAAATAAAAAAAAAAAAAAAAAAAACCCACCAAAATTTAATTTTAATTCTTTCTACTTTACCATCTAGATTTTTAGTTTATATTTATTCTAGAAATGTGAGGTAGAAAAGAACCTGACCTGCTTCTTTAAAAGGTCTTATACAGATCACTCAGCATATTTTGCTACCGTAGGCATAAATTAATTTTGCATGTATTAATCAATAAGAATGTGGGCTTGGAGAAGGAAGACTTGGTAGCAAGTCCTGGCCTCAAATAATCCCAGCCTCTGTGGTTTCTGAACAATGTCCGAGTAAAGACAGCAAAGAAACAGCTCTGAGTGGAACGATAGAGAGTTTAAAAGGAATACAGAGCATTACTAGATAAGATTTAATCAAGTCACCACTCTGAGTCACTGGTTAAAAAGTGAAAGCAAGAAGACAGAGAGTAGTATTATTTCTGATGTTATCTGGTTTTGACACACTTGGTGTTTTGAACAGTTTTCTGCTGGTAAAAGACAGCTAACCATAACAGTGTTTTCTAAGGGAAAAATAATTAATGAATAAGAGAGCATGGAGAAATTGCAATATCTGAAAAAATTAAAGCTGATGATAACATTATTTCTACACTAGTCCGGCATTCTGGAATGTCTTTCTTCTTATTTCTTATTGATTTTACACACTAACAAGAGAGGAAAGTTTTGGGTGGGGGGAGGTTGTTGTTGTTTTTTTGTTTTACTTTTTTTCCTTTCATTTTCAAAGGAGATTAGGCTGAACAAAACAACGTGGCTCTGCAGGAACCCTGGGCTGAGACCTTCTGGTGTAAAGCATGTATCTGTAATGCAGGACTAAACTATTTGAATTGGAAATTATTTCCTACTGTCCTTTCTTTGCAAGGTTAATCACTTACAAAGCTTTTTAAAGTTGGTTTGCAAATCTTATTTAATTCTTGTTTTTGATTTACAAAATGGATGGTATTTTTTACCGTGTCTACAACTTGTTTTAATGCCTTCTGTACAGAGAGTTCCATGATAAATGACCATGTCAAAATTAATCTCTGATACAATGAACTTATTTTCCTGTCTGCAATCGTACAGATCACCCAACCTCTCAATAAAAATCCCATTTATGTTTGTGCAGCATCTCTGTGGCAACTACAAGAAAAGCTTCTTGGGAAGTACCTCAGCAGTTTATCCTTTATTTTCCTACTGTCTGTTTAATGAAGAGCCCCAGTCTTGCAGAATAGCTAGAAGAAAACACAGTCAACAAACGACTCCTCTATCATCCTGAGATAGCCTATACCTGTATTTGAGGGATGGGACTGAGGAGGAAATCAAATAAATAACTACAAGAAAACCCTAAAATCAGCAAATAATTTTCATCAAGAGTGCAGGAACTGCGATCTCCTCATTACTGTATTTCAGCCATTATCTTTAATGATTACTCCATAAACTTAGAAATAAGGCTAATAACAGCAATTTCTTGGGTTCTATTCAGGAGAACATGTAAATCTGTGTAATGCATAATAATTCAACGGCTTCCCATTTTTAAGTACATTCACTTATGGAAAAAATTGTATATAACTTAACGTTTCCAGTGCCCTGCTGAAAGAATCACTTATTTTCACTCTTCTTCTCCATGTGAAAAGTCATTACTTTTGCAGAGAACAGTTGGCATTTTCACAGCAGTGACTATTTTTCGCTTGAGGAGTGTGGAAAAAAATCACTATATATTTTCTTTGTGTGGAAAGTATAAAAAATATGAAGCAGATCCAGTGGTTTCATTTTTCATAGAACCTGCAATAATGTGATTTTCACTGGTCTTCTCAAAAATTGCTTTGGCTGAACTTACTGTAAAATAGCTGTAAGATATTTCTAGTTTTTATACCTGCACTGTGGTAAAAATAATTGAACTATCTTTTAAAAAGGACTTCTTTTTTGAATCATAACTATGTTTTAAAACAAATATGTTTTTATTAACATGTTTATCACACGTTTGTATTTAAAATATTTAAACTATCAAATCAGAAACATCCATAAAGTACATTGCTATCAAAATCTGGTCACACACAAGTATTGCAAGAAAGTAAATACAGCTCCCCCAGTTTAAATATGTGACGCCTGTAAATATCAGCTTTGTCCAATGAAAGTTGTATCAAGGTTCTCTATCTTGCAACATCAATGTTAGTATAAGCTTTGACTACAGAAATTCAAGATTAGACCCTAAGTACTTTCTGGGGTCTCTGTCATTTTGTGAGTGCCAGTAGGTTGAAATTGTCCTTGCAAGTTACATTTCTAATATTAAAAAATTAATATGAAACTGCAGCAATTGATCTTCATTGATTTACTTTCTGCTCAAATTAGGTGATAATAAGCTTTCCATAGGTCTCTCAGTGAAAAAAAGTTAATAGGAAAAACAATCTTCTTTCTGAATATTGACACTGAATACAGAAATAATATATTCTATATCCTTCTCTCTCAAGTATTTATTCTACATAATACTGTTTTGCCATTATGTTTTACTTGAGTCTATTGAAGTCTTATTTTTATGTAAAAAATGTAAAAAAATGTATGTAAAAAACTCATTTGTTATGTAAAAAAAAAATATTTCTGGCCTAAATTTATCTCCTCCCAAAACTCTTTGAGAAACTGGGGAGGGGATGAGTTGATTTTTTTTTTTACCCTATAGAAAAGAACTACAGAAGGTAGGACAAAATGTCACGACAAGCACCTAATAGTAACCATTTCATCACCATTTCGTCAGAGGGCTTTGTGTCTCACATCAGTAGCCATTTAGTTGCAGTACCTATTTAGGTGTAATTTAACAGGTTAAAAGTTGGGTTCATGCCACAGAAGCAGTTGCTCTGCTAGTTCCTATAAGGCACATCACTGGAGGGTAATGTCACCTTCCTGTACTCCAATAATACCAAACTGGAGAAGCTGCTCACTCCCTTGGAGTCAAGGAGACCCTGCAGAGAGACCTTGAAAAATCAGAGGCCTGGACAGTCACCAGCAGTATGAAGTTTAATAAAAATGAGGGCCCCATTCTGCACCTGGGATGGGGCAGCCCTGGATGTATGTGCAGACTGGGGAATGAGATGCTGGAAAGCAGTGTCACAGAAAGGGACCTGGGGGTCCTGGTCAGTGGCAAGTTGAACATGAGCCAGCAGTGCCCTGGCAGCCAGGAGGGCCAAGCCTGTCCTGGGGGCCATCAGGCACAGCATGGCCAGCTGGGCAAGGGAGGGGATTGTCCTGCTCTGTCCTGCACTGGGGAAGCCTCACCTCCAGTGCTGGGGGCAGTTCTGGGTGCCACAATGCAAAAAAGGTATAAAGCTACTATAGAGCATCCAAAGGAGAGCTATGAATATAGCTTTGAGGTGGAGGGCCTTGAGGGGAAGCCNGTGCCAGAAGAGGTTCAGGTTGGGTAGTAGGAAAAGGTTCTTCCACCAGAGAGTGATTGGGCACTGGAACCAGCTCACCAGGGAAGCACCAAGCTTGACACAGATCAAGTGTTTGTACAATGTTCTCAGGCACGTGGTGTGACTCTTGGCGTGTCCTGTGCAGGACCAAGAGTTATCTTTGATGGTCTTAGTGGGTCCCTTCCAATGCACGATATTGTATGATTCTATGCTTCTATATTCTAGGATATGAGCCATCAGAAGATGGCTGGATCAAACTACTTGCTACTACAATGTTGCCAATCTGATTCCATGCAGGTAAAAAATAAATTGCTACACTGCCAACTGGCTGAAGGGTGGAAATGGAGAGGAGCTGGATTAAGCCACTTTATCTACTGGTCTTCAAATACATGAGTCAAGTGAAGGAACTCTGTGCAACAGAACAGTGAAAGTTTAGAGATTCAGGTATCACTGAGGCTAGATAGCATTACTCTTAGAACAAACTGGGATTTTCACCTTTTCCACCAAGACACCTTAGAAATTACAGTTTTTACAAGCAGTAATGCAATTGAGAATGTCACTTAGTCTTACCCGTTGCTGTGAGTATATATTATGATATGGTTTTTACTTAACAATGGACCAGCTATCCTGTAGGACATCATCACCTTCAATGCACAAGAGAAAAATACATCACAAGCAAGAGAGTGCTATGTGCAACTCTCTATCCAGGCCTTCCTTCTTTACATCTTTGAATTTTCAAATTCTTCACATCTTTAAATTTTCTTCTTTTCCTTAAAAAAAATTAAAGTCTGAATTGTTACTGATCTCCTTTGTTTTAACAAACATGTATTTTTGAAGTACTTAAAATGATAATATCCAGATTAATAACAATGTTCTCCTTGATCAGTCTAGTCTAGTATTTCAAATACTGTTACTGAGTAGCATTTATCTGATAGTCTATTTAATTGTTTCTATTTCATACTTCAGTAAAACTCTGCTCAGCTCAAAAAGGTCATAACTTGAAAATGCAGTTCAGGAATATGTGTATATTCTTATTTTCTTCTGTAAAATCTAACACAATTGCTTTTAATTACTGATAAAAAAATATTTTCCGTGAAAGCTGAAAAACAGTTAACAGAAATTGAAAGCTGTTTGGCTCATTTTCTCTGGTAGCCATGAATTTAATATAACTAGCAGAACTTTCAAAGCTCTTCAGAATGTTTATATAGAGAATCTTTTCTCTGTATCATTTGGTGGTGTGACTTTTTGAATGCAGGGGATGTTTCATGGCCTTCAACGTGTGATTATTGGTCTTAACATGCAGTCTTCTGTGTGTGATGAACCCAGGTGATGTCTTTAGAATATTATGATTTTCATCAAAGCCTTGATTGAAAAGCTTGTGGTTTTCTGAAGTGTATGGTTGGTTACAGTTGTCCACTTTTTTCATGGAAATGTGTTGACACTCTAGATATATGTGCTGCTTAACTCACATGCTCCTGTTTCTTAGAGCCCTACAATATTTCATAGGTACAATAACTGCATCTTCTTAGTCCTGCTCACTTTCTGTAATTTATTTCACTGAAAGGAATATCAACCTTGTGTGCTGGGTTGTGTTATAAACAGACTTTTTGGTCATCGTTTTTGGAAAGAATATAGTGAGCAGCAAAAGCATTTTGTCCCTATTTGGTATGCAGGTGCATGAAAAGATCCAAAACAAAGCCGTGGATATGATTGATCCTCACTCCTCATCTCCCTTGTCCTCTAATTAACAGTGAGACACATCCTTTATACTTCTAATGTTTAGGCTACACTGGCAGAAATCTTATGTCATACATTTGGTGACACAAGAGATGGAGAAAAGTGAGGTAATTTTTCTGCCCTTATTCACCTAACCATGCACTGATCTTAAAGCTTCTGTGGAGAAGATGTAAAGTAACCAAATTATTCACTAAAACTCAGAATATTTTCACAATACAAAATGTTTTCTGCTCTAAATCTAAAATCCAAACTCAAACCACTTGCAACCACTTTTGGAGAGAAAAATTCAATTTATGATTAAGCAAAGGCTTAATTTTTATTTTGTTTCATATTTAATTTTGCAAGTATAATTAAATTTCCAAAGAGAATTTTGATTTTTTTCTTCAAAGCTAGCATCATCAACCTACAAAATCTGAAGTTTTCAAAAGTTCTTTTTTCTTTCCTTACCACAAAAAAACACCAAAAAACCCCCAACAACAACAAAAACAACAACCAAAAAAAAAAACCAAAAAAAACCCACCAAACACGAAACAAAACAAAAAACAACCAGAAAAAAAAAGAAAAGAAAAATTCCTTCTTGCCAACTGCATGGCACAAGTTTTCACTTCAAAATATTGAGGGTTTTTTTAAGATTTAAAAAGCATTCTTAAGAAGTCCCTAACCAGTTCTACCTCAGATGTTCACACCTTTCCTCCTGTGAAAATGGAAAAATATTAATATAGCAGGTATTAGATATAATCTAGTGATTCTGGCTGAAATAAAGATAAATGTTACATTTGAAAAAATGTAGTGATGGAACCCAAGTTTTGCTGGGAATTTCTCTGTAGACTGATTGCATGCTAATTTACTGTGGTATAACACATATTTAAGAGCAATGATTAGCTATAGCAACTTTTATTATTATTTAAAATTTTCTGACAGCCTTAAGGGAAGGTCCTTATTGTTGATGCTGGGTATTCATCTGAGTAATGACTCATTAATCTAAGCAAAACCTCAGCAAGTTCACAAGATGTTATAAAGCAACACAAAAATTTCAAAGCAAGTCGCAAACAAAAGAAATTACAAGATATTTCACCCATTTCCTATCCTTCATACTTCACTAAAAATGGTATATTAAAGCTTTTTCAAGGAATTCCAGTTAGACTGGGATTGGTCCAGCTATTCAGAGTAGACTGTCATCAATAGTGGGAATGGGAAGAGAAAAATCTAGGAAATCAATAGCCAAAATAATGAGACAGACGTTGTCAGTATTGAAGTACCCTGGGGAGGAGACTCACAAGAAAACAGACTGGAAAACATTCCTATATTTAGCCTGCCTAATTTTCTTCTTCCTTTAAACTAATCATGTATAAATAAACTAGCTGTTAAGAATAATTCTATTAAATCTACCCTAAATAGTCATCATCGATTTGCATTATAGAATGAATCAATAAGGAAAGGAAAAATAGAAAGCATGAATAAAAATAAAAAAAACCCCAACCCTTCAGGCATTCTTTCATAAAATTGTGCCAAAATACCCACTGTCAGCAAGCACTTTGTATTTCAAATGCCACCTATATTATATGGTAATTTCATCTATAGATTGAGTTTATTGCTGGGCTTGAGGATTTTCAAAAAAACTTCAGGTGTTTACTTATGCAATACTAGAGTCATATGAAAAGGTGCCCTTGTATATAGAAATTAGTTGAGAGTATATATAAAAATTCAGATTTTCAGTTCTATAGAAAACACACCCACCCAAATATTAAAAAAAAATATATACTTTCTTTGGGAATCCATTAGAAACAGCAAAGAGAAAAACAGAAATTTCATGCATATGAAATAGTGTGAGAAAATGTGAGTTCCAGATTTTACACTCATAAGACAGGGTAACTAAGATGAAGAAATATGCATGAATTATACACCTTGCTACAAATATGATGTTTGCATACATACACACAAATATAGATGTATACTTGTATACACACACCAGAATAGCTGACAACTCTTCTATAGTTAGAAGCTGGTGTATACTTCATTAGCTCTGCCAAGTGCCAGCAATTCAGTATAAAAGTGTTGCCTGCTCATTTCTGTCTTTGTCCTGAAATTGTTATTTTCCACGGATAAGGGATATAAAAATTAAATGGACGTTTTAGGGAAATGGCTGTTAGGGCTTATAAAAGATCCTACCTGTTTTGGGAGAAGCCTTAATTGACAAGAAAAACACAGGTATTGTAAAAGGTTTTCATTTAACTAACTGTGCAGGGAGGTCTTGCATAGCAAAGAGAAGCACCTGTTAATTGCTCTGTTCCTTTCTGCACCCCAAACCTGCAGACCAGATTCTCAGTTCATGCAAATTAGTGAAGCTTCATTGATTTTGCTGAGACCGTGAATGGGTAATGGCATTGTACTGCAGCCTGAGAAAAAGTGGAGCTATAGCCCTCCTGCTTTCTGAGGGGCAAAAATCTCTGATGTAAAACTAGATTCCCCTCTGATTAGTTTATGGTACTGAAACCAAACTCCTCGACACAGGGACAGAAACCCATGCCTTCTGCTGACTTTTAATGTGTTTCACAGCCTTTCCGCAGGTGAGGACCTTACACACCCCCAATCCCTGGGCTAATCCATGCTCTGAGGATCTAAACCCCTCCTGACTTCCAGAGCCCAAGGGATGAATAGTGCTAGGAAAACCATTTAGATGACTTAAAAGTACTGTGTTTTGGAGTTACAGGCATTGGCATTAAAAAAAAAAAAAATGCTGTTCTGTGTAGTGCCTTTTCTAAAAATGTTTGTCCTTTAACTGACTTCTCATTTTAAATCACTGTTTCAGTCCCTCTGCTTCCATTCTACTTTATCCTTCACCATGATTTTGGGTCATAAGTATATTGGGAGAGTTATAATAATATTTTTAAGCTTTACAAAAAAGGAAATCTCCCTGCACATCTGGTTTTTGCTAGGGATCTCAATAGACACATTTTTCTGCTCTTTCCAATACAAATTGTCAATATGCTTTCCTTATACCCCTTCTCAAACATACAGGCTTCAAGATGAGATTCATATTATGTTACCACCTAAAAAGTACCCCTTTAGCCACCAAATGGAGCTGAACCTCTAAAACCCTGCTTCATTTTCAAGGGATGAAAGAGTTGTTGGTGATTAATCCTTGTCAGCAAATACTAAATCCCAAACACAGTCTGAATTGTCACAAGAAAGATGTCATTTCTTCCACATCCTGAAGGCTAGGACTGCCTAATCTTTGCTAAACACCAACCCTGTGAAGACCAAAGGTTCTCTCAAGGAAAGAGTGGAGAAAACACAGTTTAAACACTTTTATTCTTCATCATGGGCTTACATATATGTAGTAAATTAAGGTAACCTTTTAAACTTTTGCCAAGAGTTCATTTTGTCCTCCACCTATCAGTGACAACAGATTTGAAGATTAATGGAATAATCTTCAAATTTCAGACTAACTGGGCCAATCTTGGGCTTAGCATGCATCTATTAGACTTTGCAGGACGCTGTAATTTTTATGTATGTCTCTAAAATGGACTTTCATCATCTCTATTTACAGCTATTCATCTAAAATTCTCCAGGAGTAATGATTCAAAAAGGCAAATGGAGCAATATTTATTGCACCTTTTTTGACCAGGGCTAAAGAAATATTGACCTGACTAGCTAACATATTTTACTTGTCTGTTTCCTTTCTGTCAAGTTTTGAATACATCAGAAGCAGCTAAATCAACACTCTACAATAAACTTTTGCTCATGAAAATGTCTTGCCAATGCATAAGTTACATATCATACTTTAGGATACAGAAGATGGAAGGGAGAAAAAAAAAAAAGACCATGTAGAGATGATCAAAAACATCAAGAGCTGCAGGCAGCAGATCAGAG
This sequence comes from Nicator chloris, assembly GCA_013400495.1. Lineage (NCBI taxonomy): Eukaryota > Metazoa > Chordata > Aves > Passeriformes > Pycnonotidae > Nicator > Nicator chloris. Next base: position 15,775 of record WAAE01003179.1, read on the forward strand.
ATTGAATAAAGCAAGTAAAGCTGGGTTTGTGAGGTTAAAACATACTTGACATTGATCTTCTGCCAAAATGTTGACGTGGCATGGGATCAGCAGTGAACAAGGTCATGAAGCAACAAGAAGTTTATTGACATGAATCTTAACCAGACAAGAACAACAGGTCTCTTTCATATGAATCGTAAATGACTTTGAAAAATGCATTAAGAAATAGCTCAGGAGGATGACAAAGCAACATTTAACCTTTTTATTGTTGATTAGGGTTTACTCCAGAGTCAAATGCCATTATCATCAGAAAGCTCTAGGAAGTCCATTGTGATTTATTTTGGTAATCTTAATCCAGACATGCTGGATATATTTTCGTATCAGGAAAGTTAGTTATCAAATTATCAATGCAGCCAACATTTACTCTAAGTGTTTATTCATTCCCAAAGAATTTCTGCAGAGATTCATACTGTATCTTTCACTGTTTGTTCTGAGTGTTAATAATCTTCGTGATTGTTTGGATAAAACATAGCTGCATGTGGAAACTGATTATACTGCAAATTATTGTCATGAAAAAGGCACGATGTGAATTCCTTTTGGGACTTAAGGGACATTAAAAAAAAAAAGGAAAAAATAAAAGAAAGAAAAAAATCCTTATGCAGAATTTTTGTTTAAATTCTATTCTGCAATTGCAAGATTCATGATTGTAAAGTTCACGTGCCAATCTCCTAGATACTCCTCAAGCAGCATCAATTTGACATCAGTAAAAGTTTACATTAGTGGGACAAAAAATTTCCAATGTTGCACTTGTATTACCAAACAGATGTCATTATTTAACAGGCATAAGGATTTTAAAAGGACTTAGGTCACACAAAAGTATAAATACCTTTGAAAGTCTTCAGACATAAGAGCACCAGTAATTTAGACAATCAAATCATCCAGTACTAAATTAGCATAAAAACATAATAAAACCAATATAAATTAACTTTTCCCCAGACATTTATTAAATCTTCCTCATCAGTCAAAGGCTCTTGATCAGCTTCAAAAAAGCCTATTTTCAAACGTTAGTTCTGTAGTTATGTCATTGATGACAAAAAGGCAGATGATCAGTCTGCTAATTATGTTTATTTTTACAATATAATTATATATTAGAGTTCTGTGCTGTGTGAAATTTAAAAACATTCAAGGAATTACCATGGAAAAAAAAAAATAGATGTTTTGAGCCAATTAAATTTCTTCATGCAAGAGAATTTACTTTGAACAGCTCGTTTTGCAGAATTGAGAGATCACAGAAACGAGTGCTGCTTCTCTGATACCCAAACACGCTGTTACATTATTGATTTCTTTGGCAACAAAGAAACTCAATGGTTTATAAGGTCACTTACAACACTTTGCTTTCTTGCAGAGATAACTATTTTCTTCCTTCTTGAAAGCATCTGTGAGATCCTAAGACCTTACAGGAAATAAGCTGCCTGTTACACTTAAAAGCATGTGGTCTCACAGAAATTCTCAAAACAAGGTTGAGGGGGAAATGCAATGTTGCACATATTCTTTCCTTTTTCATTACCACAGCTTTAAACTTTCCTACTCAACTAAAGCTTCCTTCATTCTTAGTACAGACAGCTAGAGGTTGTAGTTTGATTTGCTTTCTAACTCAATCTTTAATTAAAAGAAAATCTTTTGATGGGAGATCTGTATGCTTTCATCCTGGAATCTAACATTTTGGAAAAGATAAGAAATCACATATGCTACCAGCTTGTTGTTCTTTTATAGGGAGACTTTGTTGCCCTTGTGCACAAAGAATTCTGTCTCAGAGAAAATACATGTAATACTGTTTTTTAAGTAAATTTCTGGTTGCCTATTTATTTACATAAGTGTGGATTTCTTCAGTTTTATACCTTAGCAATTTCAGCTATTTCAATATGGCAATGTTCCTTTTTTCCACTCTCAAGCTTCCCTTTCCAGCACCCGCTTTTCATTTTTCTTTCTGTCCTGGAAATCTTTGACAAGAGAAATTAATTTGTGCTTTTGGGGTTTTTGTTTATTTGCTTTTAGTGGATAACATTACTTCTGCTTGAGAGCTATTGAATTGAGTATTGTGCTACATCAGGTCAACAGACACTCGTCCTTTTCTTATCAGTTTATGCTCCACCTTCCCAAGTTATCTGGGAAAGTCTCCTCTAGTCGTGGCCTATTATTACTGTTCAATATTTACACCTTTCCAGTGGTATCAGGGTGTCAGCAGCTAGAAAAAATTAGCATCTCAAATAGCCAGCAGCTTTCACATTGAGAACTGAAATTATGGACGGCAAATGTGCATGCCTGTTTTGTCACTGAGGAAACTGTGAAGATGAGCGTATATTAAGGGGAGAATCATTGATGCCTGGCAGTGCTGAGCCTAGCTGAATGCCAAGAGATATATTTTAGAGCTAAAACAAGTTAAAGGTGGTAACAGTGTTGTACTCACCAGGTTTAGAAAGACATTGTGCAGGTAAGTGCATGAGGAATTCTGCAGTAGCAATGGAAGTGTAAGGGAAATTGGTGCAGTAATCAGTGTCCCTAACATGTCAGGTCTACTACCTATTATTATATAAATATTCAAGTCCTATTGTCCTCAATTTATTGATCTGATGTCAGGTCATGAAAAACACCAACTAGCACTTTTGGTTATATCATTGGGGGAGAGAATGCTCCTAAGACACAGATACAAGAGTGACAAGCTCTACAGATAATATGAATAAAAGATGTACTGATTCCTGTTCTGAGGTGAAAGAATCTTGAAAGAAATATTTTTTCTTGTCAGAAAAACAGCTTTTCTTGAGCATTAAAATGTTCAAAAGAATCTCATCTTTTTGATTACTCACAGCATTTTGAAGGCACTGTTCCCACCCTTGTTAATCTATGTGATTGACAAGGTCTACATTTGACTGCATTTTTTTCTTCATTAGACAAGTCTGCTTTTCATTTTAAATAGTGAAACAAATCCACTGCCACGTAAGTATTTCAATGTTGTCACTAGACCTGTGCTGCAGCAATTTAAAACTTCAGAAAAACATGTGGGATTGAATCCCATTCTTCTGTTTAAAAAAGCTTGAGATTAAAAAAAAAACAAAAACAAAAACAAAAACAAACAAACAAAACTCAAAATTTAACCTTAGAAGGACACTGTTATATACATAAATTACTCTGGCAAAGGCAGCTGAACAGTGGATCAGTAACTACTTGGTTTGTTATAACTTGTTATAATTAAAAGTATGCTTCAAAACTACATTAAATAGTAGCCATCAACTCATATAATTGTGCAATGGTCTGGTTTGAAAGGGACCATAAGGATCATCTGGTTCCATGGACAGAGACACCTTCCACTAGAACAGGTTGTTCAGAGCCCCTTGGACACTCCCACCGATGGGGCATTCACAACTGCTCTGGGAAACCTGTTCCACTGACTCATCAACCTCATGCTAAAGAATTTCTTCCTAATATCTAACCTAAACCTGTGCTCTTTCAGGTTTTTTCCATCCCCCTTGTTCTGGCACTACGTAGCCTTGTAAAAAGCCTCTCCATTTTTCTTGCAGACTTCCTTCAGATACTGGAAGGCCACAATTAGGTCACCTCAAAGCCTTTTTTTTCCAGGCTGAACAATCCAAATTCCTCGTAGGAGGAGCTCTATCCTCATCGCCCTGTGTCCTCCTCTGATCTTACTCGAACAAGTCAAAATTCTTCCTCTGCTGAGGACCCCAGTATGTTGTCTCATGAAAGTAACTGCTATTGCATTAATTTAAATGAATGATATCAGGAAATTAACCATTTAGATTATTTATATAGTACTTTTAATATAATTTTCAAGTATGTAAATATATGTTCTCATTCAACCACCTCCACTCTGAAAATCTGGACCTAGACTACTGTAAAATAACCCAATCCAATAGATTTCTGTATGCTATTCAGGTTGCAACAGGTACATTTTTGGATGCATTTTATGACAAAGGCTAGCATAGGACAAAGTAGAACAAACACAAATGCATAATTCATCAGGTGTCATAGGGAGGGATGAATTGCTCTAGCAGGTATTGCTCTCTTGCCATTAGCTGTGTAAGGAACCCTCTCCATCTAGCACAGAGCAGATACCTAAGCCAGACTACTCAGTCCAGGGGTTCTCAATAGGTTAAATCTGCATTCAAAGCTCCCCTTCCACAAACACAAAAGCCATGCTTAGCATCATAGCTGCATGACGTTACATCTGCTGCTGCTGTTTAGCCTGTCTCTGTTGGGGCTGGTTTGGCTTCCATGAAATGCTGCATCACGTTCTCAGCACTCTGCGCACACCTGCTGAGGACAACTTTTGGTGCTGTATTTTGCACCCTCTTCCCCTTTCAAAGTGGCAAATTTTCAGCCTTTGCAAGCTACAGTCTGGACTAGATGACCATAAACTCCCTTTTAAATTCTAATCACTTTGCCATTGGTGGATAAAAAAAATTAATGATACTTTGTTGCAGATCCCAGTCATGAGCTGCACCTTCATTGGCCACATAAATTGTGAGACTAGTTTTTCAGTCTTGTTTGGGACACGGAACATACTCTGTTTCCACCATTGTGGGTTTCATTCTGGAGCAGCAGCTGATTTTTCAGTTGCAGT
>WAAE01003180.1:0-20806 GCA_013400495.1 Nicator chloris
TTTTTTTTTCCCTTCCCCCAAGAGCTCTATTGCAGCAGAGAATGTTTGAAAAGTCACTTCAACCACATCCTGTAATCAGACCATCTGGAGCACAGATCTGCAATTAGTCATCCTGGGTACTGGACTTTATCTGAACAAATACTGTACAGCAATGAAGATGAGAGGATTGGATAGCATCAAGGAAAAGAAGCATAATGAAATACTGCTGGTGTAGTCATAAACCACTGAGGCGCTTAGCTGTGGTGTTAATTCTGTATTCTGTACTTTATGAAAGCATAGCAAGTTTAAAGGTCACAGGGCTGAAAGGCTAAACCCTGCTATTTTAGTTAATGTTGCTCTGCTGATGGCTAAAGCTGGGCTACAAACTACAGCAGCATCTGCAGAGCCTAACATAGTAAGATCATATCTGTGTGATTTCCAGTAAGTTCAGAGTAATGACAACCTAAATTTCATGGATACTTTATTTGAATGTCATGCCCTTTCTTTTCTTTTCATTATGAAATCATTGGTAAAATAAAGGTAATATTGAAAAAGAGGAACTACCGCCTTAGTCTGAAAATAGCTGTTTTATAGAACCTATTCCCTGTACTTGCATTACATACTCCCATTTGCATTCAAAAAAGTAGCAGCAATTATACAGTGAGGAGTAGCTCTTGGAAACATGGAGCTGGCCCATGAAGCAGACAACTTTTTAATCCCACCTAATAATTACTGTAAGAGATTTTCTTAATCTAGAAGGTTATCCCAGTGCATATAAAAGAATAAACCCTGCAATAACTGAAGAAATCCTGTTTCCCCATGAGCCCATGTGCTTAATACACAAAAGAACACAAGCTACTTCCATCACTGTCATGTCTCCTGCATCCTTTGTTCTGAAGCCTGATGGGCTGTATTGATTTGAGAAAATCATTGAACTTCTTGGAAAACTAGACTCTAGCTTATTCACCACCATCTATTTCTTTCTCATGAAGACAGCTGGTCAATATTCAGTTGAACGGTCAGCTAAAAGAAGCTCTGGTTTCATTTCTTTTTCCTGCCTCCCTAGCAACACTATCCTTTTCCAGCTTTAGTAGCGTAAGAAAACCCCAGCATGTTAGGAAGACATGTAGCTGAGGCTAGCTGAAATGACAGCTCCCCTGGACAAAGCTATGACTGAAATGCTGGGGGCAGGTTGGTTCTGGAAGATAGGACATCATCTAATCAAAGAGCTCATGTCCCTTATTAATTATAATGATAACTGTTGTATTTTTTTTTCAGTGCATATATTGCTTCTAAAGCTCATCTGCCTAACAAATAACCAGTGACCAAGATATAAATGCAAATGGAGAGCCAAAAGAAATATGAATGGTCCTAATCAAATACAAGGCTAAATTTCACACTCATTAAAAGACCAATAAAAGTCTCAATGAAAACTGGGTAATAACCCAGAAATTACACCAGGTTGGGTCCCAAATGGCTTGTTGATTTATCTACAGCTAAACAGTTCTACTAAAATATGAGCTACTTAGAGTGGTGATTTTGAAAACTATGAAGCCACAACAACCCACATATTTTCTCCTGCCAGATTTATATCAAAGTGATTAGAATTTGGCAGGACTAGGAAAACTTTTGGATAAACTGCTGCTACACCTCTTGAATGTCAGACCACATGATTGCAGTGTTTACAGTAAAATGTGCAATTAATGTTATTATAAACTAACCATAGGCTTCTGACCTCTGGAGTACAACTAGAGCTAGTTTTTGTGCAGCCCTTACCTTTTCTTTGGCCAGAGTAACTTCACTGTTTCACCGCAGCTTGAAAATAAAACTGCAATCTTATTTTATTTCAGCTGATACTAAAAATGCAAGTTGAAAATCATTTAACATCTGTGTGTTCTGAAGAAAGCCATATCTGTTTCAGACATGAAGTATTCTGTTTCTAGCAGATTTTTTTTCTTTTTACTTCAGTAATCACAACTGTGATTCCCACAGCCTGACACTGAAAAGTGTCATGGTCTTGAGTTTAGAAGAAGGAAATGGTGTTTTGTAATCCCCTGAGTTTCCCACTCATTTCTTAAGGAGGGTTATTTCAGCTCCTATGTTGCTGTCCTGCTGAACACATGGACACTCTTCTGACTTCTTGTAGAGCAAAACAAAAAGAAGCCCCACAATCCGCTGCCTTTGCTTGTACTCCAGGACCATATGTCACTTGAGATAAGCAACAGAACACAAGGGTTTTCAACTAATCTGTCACACTTGCTTCCTGCACTTTATATTAATTACAGGAACTCTTCAGCTACTTACTTCTCTCCCAAACTCTTTCTCCCTTAAAAGCAAGTAAATAGTAAAGCAAAACAAGCCTGGAGCATGGGGGAAAGAGCTATTGTTTCAATAAAAGAAGTAGGGCCAAAAAAAGGGAAAACCAAAACAATTTTTTCTCACCCAGACAAGCATTCATTCAGGAGTTCCTTTTAAGAATTATCTGCCCCATTTCTGTTCTTCTTCTCAGACACCAGACCACAGAAAAACTGTTTTCATCAGCAGACTGTTGAGAAACAGCTGCAGAAATGGGGAAGCTGGTATAAATTTATGCATGTATGCATGTGTGCGTGTATCTAAAAAAAGAAAAAAAACTGACAACCTCTTAAGGAGCTCAGCTATTTTTTTTTTCTTCTTAAGACAAGTATTAGGGCATCTCAATAGAAGTTTATCTCCCATCTCTGAACTCTGCTACTGTAGGAATTTGATGAGTAGAACCCAAGCAAGTAACAGATGACAAAATGCACCTATAAACCTTCAGGTGTCTTTGGTGATTCGTTTCCCAGCTCTGTACATCATGATAAAGAGCTGCCAGGTGCAAACACTGGTACAATTATTTATCGAACAGTAGAGTAGCTAATGAAACATAAAGAAAGGGAAGACAGAAGAGAGACAATTTATGGAAAAGAAACAGCATGAATAAAGAAACAATTCCAATCCCAAACCATGAAAATTCTTCCAAATCTGTAGACTGCAGATACCAGAATTGCAGTTGAGCCAGACAGACAATTCTGCTTAACCTCAAAGAGCTGCTGATCCATGTACCTCATTGGGACTGAGAGGCAGAGCCCCTTATAAATTATGATGCTTTATTTAAAGTCAAAGCATTTATTTGCTTTTGTGCCAGCTTTAGATCCTTTTCATCTCTAGCTTCCAGGCCCAAGAGAAAACACACTCCTGTGGCTCTGCTGGCAGCCAGCTGTGGGCCTCAGTAAATCATAAAGCCTCCTAACAAGCCATTCTTTACGAAGGCCAACTGCAGTTAGTAGACATGATAACTTCGCTATTATTCCACTCACAAGAATTTAAACAGCAATTTAAAGCAGTGGCTGAAAACATTGAAATCTGCTGAACTGCATTTTACATCTTTCTCTCTCTCTTTGCATTAAGCTTCACAGATTTCACGAAGACTTCATTGTCTTCAGCCTGGGAAAAGGGTAAGTAAACACCCAAGACAGACACATCCAAGACAAAGGGGAGGGAAATAAAAATACTTGGGATTTCTTCTGCAGAACTCCCTCAGGTTTTCTTGCAACAGCTAACAGGAGACAACTCTTCTTTCATTTAGTTTGTGGGACTCACAGAGACACATCCTTTATGTTTGGGGACATAAACTCTTTTAAGATCTTAATACAGTAATATGCCACCAAGAAACCTCATGGCAAAATACATAAAAATGAAAGTGGTGTATAGTCAAGCATTGGGTGTACATAGGAGTCTTACGAAAACTGCAACTGTGAATGATGAATTCTCCTTCTTCTAACTCTTTCCCACTCATGCACCAAAAAGGAAACAGTTTGGTGTGGCCAGGCCCAGCACTCCCATTTTTCCTGTCTAAAAAAAGCAGATCAAGAACCTTACAAATCTGGGGCTCTTCTTCCTACATAATTGCTTCGGTTTAGGATTTGGTACAACTTAATTTTAAGGTCTTTTGTTACTATAGCTAACAGCTTATAAACCAAACTATGCTTGACACTTTATCTTCTAGATTTGGAAAAATATTATGCATTTCCAAAGCTATATGCTACATAATTTTTGCAGTTCTTATACCACAAACTAGGTATTTTCTTTGAAAAATAGTAGGCAGTGCTATCCTTCCCATTATAAAATTCTTGCCATTTTATGGTGGAAAAGATGCCCCTAGCAGTCAAAAGTGTTTCAGTTACACACTTAAGATACCAGTTCAGTTTTGTAAACAAGCCTAATGAACTGTGACTAATAGTGTTCTCCTTGAGCAGAAGTAAGGTAAAAGGGCTTTTGTTATCACCTACTGAAGCGAAGTAGTCATTTTGCTGGGACAGAACAAAAGTGAGCTACTTGTCAGCTAGCCTACTTGAATGGTGTCAAAATTCTGCAGAGAAGTTTACCATGATTTTCTTTCCTATATTTTAGATTATCTTCCAAGTGGGTAAACTAGCAAAACATCTAGTTAACCAGCTGGCTAACTCCAAGTGCTCTACAATACTGAAGCAATGCAAAGGCAGGCTACCAGCAAAATGAGTACCCACTAGAGATAAGCACACTTTCTGTGAGACTTTCTTTCTCTTGCCAGCAACCAGTTGAGCAATTTTCCTCTAAATATCCTTTGTGCATGCTGTCCCAATTTCTCCACTCACTAATAGCAGCCTGGCTAGTTTATGCAGGCCTGCTGTGATCTGTGCCTCTACTACAGCTCCTCTTGGCTTTTTCATGCACTGGAGCTGATCAACCTTTGACCCTCACAGGTTTAGAAACAAAACTATTTAGATAGTGAAGACAGCCCAGTGTTGCATAGAATGTAGGCAAAAACTTAGGATGCTAGGAAACCTAATATAATCAGCTAAAAATCTCCATGTTTCTTTTGGCAATGTAACATCCCTGAAAGGATTATCATAGGCATGCTCTCCCTCATCTAAAGTAAAACCAGCATAGTGACAGAAACACATATTTCTATACTGGGAGACTGTTTTCCCATGTCACTAAAGCGGGGTGAGGGGGGGAGGGAAAGGGACTGGACTTTCAGACATGACTTAATTATTTCTTTGGTCAGACAAACAGTTTCAAGATAAAGCTTGCTTTACTCCAGAATCTACACACAAATTTCTGTATAAATTATTGACTGCACTTTGGCCTCATCTGAAATGCTGGCCCCTGAGGCTGATAAGCTCTGACCCCAGGTGACACATCCAGCCCTCTCACAAGAGGCAGGAACATTATTGCTTTGCACTGAAGACTGCAGCCCAAGAGCCAATCAATCAACCTCCCTGACAGCTTTTACAGCCTCCTCACATTAGGCCTAAGTCAAACTCCAGGGCTCCTATTGTTCACATTATTCTTTTCTTCCTCTGCTCTGATGAAGTTAGAGCAAGTCCAAGGCTTCAATGAGAAAGAAAGGCTATTATGAGCAGCTCAGATTTTATTGACTCTGAGCTGTACAACAATGGCCCCAAAGCCTTTTTCTTGAAAGCAACACATTCCTAATTGCTAATAATCATATGTAACAAAGACCAGTCATTAGACTCAGACTTATGTGAAAGAAAGGTGTAACACTGAAATGGACAGAATTGTCATCTTTACATAAAAAGAAAGATTTTGGCAGATAATTTTATGCACACCAAGAAAGATAACATTTCAGTCACACAGGACTGTCATACATATGTTATCATGTACCGAAATACAGCTTGTGTATTAGAAAACCAGTGACCATAACAGATTTAATTAAAAATATCCCTAGTGGAGTTGTGCTATGCTAACTGTGGGCAAATGGATATTTTCTTCTTTAGTCACCCTATAGTATTTCAAGATCAACATCACATTGTGCTCAAAATGGAAAAACACTTTCAGAACTCATGATGTCATTAATCATGAGAATCATTATCATGTTGATAATCATGATGTCATTATTTTTTCCTAGTGTTGTTCTGACGTCTCAAGATCATTTAAGTGGGACTTCTACATGTGTGACATGGAAGAACACTGACTTGTGTTTGAAAATATTTGCCACTTGCCCTTCATTATCACTATTAATTTTGAACAACTCTGTATGATTTCAGCTGCATGCATAAATCTTAATACCACCAACAGTGGTATTAAGATTTATGCTTAATAATTTATGCTTAAGGTGCTGTTGCTGCATACACTAAAACCTTTTTTTGTGTAAGAATTTCAACAATTTTGTAACAGGACTAGATTTTGCAGTTGGCAAAGTCTTCCTTGTTCTTTGGGGCTTTTTTCTGGGGTGGGGTTTGGGTTTTGGCGGGGGGTGGGGTGGAGATAGTGGTGGGGTTTTTTAATTAACTTAGCTGTAGCCTTAGATGATTCTGCCATTGTAACTTCAGCTTTTAGTAAAGGACCATCTCATTTTAAATTACAGACAAGAAATTGGTAGCCATAAGTGAAGACCTACTTTCTTAAACCTGAATACCAGTACTAAGGCAGTGAGGCGTATTTTCACTTAAACTGTTTCACCCACATATTTTTAGTGCTCCAACTTCGCAAGTGCACTGAACTGGTGTAAGACCCAGAGAGCTTTCTGCAAAGGTGCTGGCTGAAAGAACAGCTGTTTCCTTCTGCTAAATCCTCTGACACAGCAGCTTGCCTTTTCAGCTGTCATTCAGTCCAGTGTGGCTTTTCATACAAAACCAGAGGAGATCAAGTGCAGAGTAAAAGCTTGTTTCAAATGAAGGATTCACCACCCTCCCTGTCTTTCGGCTGAAGGCATATTTACGCCCTGAAGAATGAGAAGAACTCATAACTCATAGTCCATCAAATAGCTTGTTTTTAGATCGTGGTGAAGATGAAGTTTCACAGTTATTTTGGTGGATATCTGAATAAACAGAGCACTAAGCACTGGTGGTGCTGGAATAGCATAATAAAAAGTAAAAATACAGTGAGCCTTTTGATTTATTTATGTAGACACTGTGGATCAAACTGTCACAGTATTAGTAACTTTTTATCTTTATGAACGTTATTTCCTTTCTTTTAAAAATACCAACATTAAATTTCTTGTCCCCACAAACATAAAACGTGACTGAAAAAAACAGCCAAGCAGTGTGAAACAGGTAAGCATTAAACCATCTGGGACTGTACAGGACTTGTAGTGTGCAAAGATTCCTGTTTACAGTGCTGTCAATTAGCTTTCACTCCCAGGCACTGTGTTCAGCTTGAGCATTTTTTCTCTTAGGAAAATAAATGCAATGCTACTCTTGTCAACTTACAAAGCCGACAAGTAATGCTGCTATATTTAACCTAAATGCTGTTTTTCATGGGTACTCTGAATGATATCTAATTTAGAAAAATGACAGTGATTTTGCTGAGCTTTCCAAAATCAACACCCATTTTAGCTGAACAAAACAAAAGGCTGCTGAAGCACATTTATCTCCCTGATGATGTATATTCACTAAGTACAGCCCATAACCCACCTACTCAGCAGCTTTAGACCCTCACCATTTAATGAACAATTATAGCCAACAAATCTTTTACCAACAGCCTGATGGCTGCTGTTCCTTCGGACTCTTGGCCCAAAAGAGAAATTTGTCACAGCTTAAATAAATTTTACAGATGTAATAGGTAAACGTAATAAAGAAAACAGGGGTTTTATAAAACAAAAATCGACAGAGCAGAAAGCTGTTCCTCAAGACTGTGCGCAGGCGCACAGGGCTTCTGCTGAAGTAAAACAGACAATGAAGGTTAGGAAGCATGAAATGACAGCCTTCTTTGCTTTTCAGGGAACGTAAATTTTATTCACAGAACGTAAATCTCAAAGTCATGGTTTTCAATCTGCATGCATGAACACACAAGATTGATTTCAAGGAGATTTGGAAGTATTTAACTCATTGCTTAGAGATGCAAATCCCATCTTGTACAATCATTATTGTAAAAATAAGAGAAAAAAGATGGGTGACGTTTCAAGGGCTCTGCCTATACGTTTTCATTTTTCAGATAGTCACAGATCATTAAGCTTCCATTTCAAATATCGACATGTCTGTATTGAAGCACCCAAATAAAGCTGTGTAAGTTCTGCATGTATTAGGGCAGCTTAAAACTCTTAATGAATAATACAGCTTAAATGAAAGAGAATCCTGAATACGTTTGCCACAACATAAGATGCCCATGACTAAACATGTCCTCCCTAAATGAGCAGGAAAACACGGTCCAAATGCTTCAATAAACAGGGCAGCAGACCTAATGTGGATCCAGTGCTGAAAAATTTTTGGAAATGCTGATAAATATTTTTTGACTTTGGCACATCTGTTGCAGCTCAGAGTGGTTTTCTTATAATTCACTACCTCCTTCACGATATTTCATTGCTTATCATAAAACCAATCAGGTAGAAAAAACTGTTTTTAAATTAAAAATCCCAAACTACAGATTCTTAAACGTGGTGTGTCAAGTTAATACATTACACCATGAAAAAATTCTCTGAAATGCAGCCTTTTCTAACAGAAAACAGATCTATTCTCAAACACACATGAGCTTCCCCTGTGTCAATAAACACAAACTGATTCTGTTTAAAACACAGAGGAAACTGGTTAATTTCTATCTCAATAAAATTTATGAAGCAATAAAAACTTTGTAGTACAAGCTGTGTGGTTTGTTTCACTTCCTTGTCACAGGAATTAATAAGGAAAATCCTTCCCTTCATTCTGATATGCAGATTTGTGCTGGAGAGCAGAGCATACACTGACAAAAAGCTCCAAGGGCCCAATTCTGATTTCCACACCTCACTGCTACTTCTTCATAAATTTTGGCAAGAAGTATTTTCATTTCCCATCTTTGTGATGGCAGTGCTTGTAAACTCGATTGCCACTACACTGTGAATTGTGCTTAGTAATGCAGTATAACTGATGGAGGGGGAAAAGGGAAGAAATGTCATGTCTGAACTAGGGTCATACTAGTATCATCCTTCACTCTCTATTTATGATACTGAAAATATCAACAAATTTGAATTTTTTCAACCCCTGCCTAGGAGCAAGAGGGAGGGGGAGATGAACTGAATGCCTAAAAATATATGCCAGTAACAGCAGGAGCAGAAAAGACTGATGAAGACTTTATGTACAGCATTTAGTCAGATTAAGTACAACTCCTCACTCCATGTTTTATTGCCATTTATGTTCTTTCTGGCCACACAAAGAAAGCTGCTTCTGACAGGCCATAAAAGCAAGGCTTCTGGGAGTATTTTGTTCTTTCTCTTCAAATCCTCTGATGCATTAGTTTTCTGATCTCTCTCCTAATATAAAACTACAGCTCACTCCTTACATGATCATCTTTGTCAGAACAACTTCCACTCAGACAGCAGCTAATCCACTACAGCTAATGGTTTCTGTCAGGATGGAAGCAAGGGAAATGATGCCATCATTTACTACATGGAATAATCTGCATATCTCAAATGGACCTCCTCCTTCATACAAAAGCAGGGTGATGTATCAAACCCCGACAAAATCTACCTCTCTCAGTCCTAATCTGTGAATATGGTTTCATAAATACATTTAGCCAATGCATTTTTTCTTTCTTATACCCCTAGAGATTGTGGAGGTTCACTGGGGTGGATTTTCACCCTCCTACTGCCTGGGAGACAACTGCATGGTAAGACTGCTCTTCTGCTCTTGGCTCTCCACACTATTTACATAGTTAGGATCTTTCAACTCACCTACCTGCCTTATGGACTCTTGCATTTCAGGAGACAATGTCTCCTGAAGAGATGGGTAATCACCCACCACAAAAAGTTTAACGAGAAGTGCGGATTCTGTGGCTGGGACAGGACAACCCTGGATGTACAGACAGACAGGGAAATGAGAGGCTGGACAGAAGAAGTGAGTGCAGTAAGGGCCCTGTGTCTGGGCTTCCTGGTCTGTGAAAAATTGAATATTAGCCAGCAGTGCCCTGGCAGCCAGGAGGGCCAACTCTGTCCTGGGGGGCATCAGGCACAGCATCACCAGCCAGGCAAGGGAGGGATTGTCCTGCTCTGCTCTGCACTGGGGCAGCCTCACCTCGAGAGCTGGGGGCAGTTTTGGGTGCCACAATACAAAAAAGACATTGAGCTGTTAGAGACTGTCCAAAGGAGGGCATGAGGAGGGTGAAGGGCCTTGAGGGGAAGCCGTGTGAGGAGTGGCTGAGGGCACTTGGTCTGTTCAGCCTGGAGGAGACTGAGGGGAGACCTCACTGCAGTTACAGGTTCCTTGTGAGGGGAAAAGGAAGGGCAGGCACTGATCTCTCCTCTCTGATGACCAGGGACAGAACATGAGGGAGTAGCCTGAAGTTGTTTCAACGGAGGTTTAGGTTCAGTATTAGAAAAAAAGTTCTCCACCCAGAGGGTAGCTGGGCACTGGAACAGGCTCCCCAGCGAAGTGGTCAGAGCACCAAGCCTGACAGAGCTCATGAAATATTTGGACAATGCTCTTGGGCACATGGTGTGACTCTTGGGGTGTCCTGCATAAGGCCAATAATTGGACTTGATGATCCTTGTGGGTCCCTTCCAACTCAGCATATTCTATGATTTTTTGAAGATGACTGTCTGAAACCACAAAAGTAATCAGCAAAAAGTGATACTGTACTTGCTTTTTGTTTTCTTATGCTTCCTGTGCAGTATTCACCAGCTGATTAAAGCCACTTAAAAGGAAGGACAAAGTAGAATCTCTTGGATTCAGGGCATTTCATGAGGTAAAAAGAAGCAGCACTGACAAAGAAAGGGTGGCGATAGCGAAAAAAAGTCAGACCTCCATATGTCTCCACCCATGGGCTCCTGTTGATGAACCGCATCTCTGAGCAGTAGACAACGAAATGCAGTAACAACAGATGCCACAACAAGAAGTTTGTAACACTTCAGGAAGGTGTGAAAGGAATGACAGTTGGCTGCCTTTTTCAAATCTCTGGCAGAAACCTTTCCCTTCACCCAGAAGGCAGTGAAAGCTATGGCACCTTTTCCTCACAGTTTCACTGTGTTCAGAGGTTCTCTCAATGGTCTTTGAGTATTTTATTCAAATAATTGCTTAGATTACAGAGGCTGTGTTTCTTATAGACTTTCCCCTGTGACAGAGACAGAGAAGAGTACTAGAGATCAAAGTAAGGCCACACATTTGTTTCAACTGTTCCAGGATACAAGAACATAGAGGTCTTTTTACCTCTTTTAGGAACTGAACAAAATTAGGACTGGTGTCCACTGGTAAGGGGATGTTTTCTCCGGGAACACCTTTCCAGCTCTGGTTGAAAAACTTCTATAAGTGTAATTTTGTGAAAGAAAATTACAATTATCTATGAAAACGCTACGGAAGGAAGGAACTTGCCTTTGAAACAAGGAACACCAGTGATGATTTGAAGACTGCAGATTTAATAACAGGAACTGATATATTCTTGTTAACAAAGATCTGAAACTACATAAAATGGCTACCAAAGTACTCAAAAAATTAAAAAAAAAGGAAAAAAGTAAACTAGGATTTTAAAGTGCTCACGGAATACATTTGTAGAGTGTTTGTCTTTTTCCCTTCACCATACCAAAGACAGCCCAAATCCAGTTCGCACCTTACTTTTGAGAAGCCTTATTTCATTTTGCATAGGGCCATGCATAATCAGAAACATTTGCTTTTTTAGTAGGAAACCTCTTGGGCTAGACAGATAAAAAGACTGCTTGGCGAACTGAATCAGATTCCAAGGAAGAAGGCTGGAGGACACACAAGCGCAACACAAAAAGAAATCCACATCAAGTTTTTGTGATCTCTTTCCAGCTAAGAGGATTGGTAAGCTGGTAGAAAGCTGCTGCCTTTACCCTTCATTTGAATGTTTTGAAAACAGCAGAATTCCATCGAAAAACATCTAGGGCAAAGATTCTCTGTTGCCCAACAGATGCATTTTAACCTTTGTGTAAGATTTGCACGCTTATATTACTTTTAGCTACTGTCCTCTGAAAAGGCCCTTTTTTCCCTTGATAAAGCTGCTGACTAAGAACTATTTCTAAGAACACCAAAATCTGCATTAGTTCCATTAGAAACACAAATTTGACCAAAGAGTTCAAAAGGATCATATATATGTTGTTTACCCTGATAGGATCCTGAAGATATAAGCATGCTCATTAAACAATCTTTATTTCCTCTTAGTATGAATTTAACAACTATTTATTTCAAAAAGTTTCACGTTCTTTTTCTGAAAATTTTTATTACTTTTAATCACCTGTAGACTAGTCCAAAGACTTGACTCTCCTTCAGACAAAAAAAGACCAAGGGCAAATCTGGTAAACTTGAAAAACTGGCAGTTGGAAGTAAAACATTCTTAAACCAAAAGACTGTAAAGCTATTATTTCAGTAGCTAGACTAAGGTAGCTCAAAAATAATTCTAGGTAAAGTTGCATCCACAGAGTTTATTTCAAGTACTTTTAAATTTCACAAGTCAACAACCAGTGTTTCAGAAAAATTAAGACCATTTTTTCTCTGATACGTCTTTGTTTAGGGGTTTAATATACCCACTCCCAGTATATTTGGGAATTGCTGAAAATCAGGCCATAGACTTCCAAGAATAGGAGGCTGTAGTCTACAGAAGGCTGTCAGAAACATTCAGAGAGTAGAAAGACAATTTATTCTCTCCAATATTTAACCATCACATGGCAGTCAAGGAAGAACACTTCTAATAAGATTTAAGCCAATTTTGGTCTTTGTTTTTGAAAGCAAAGGCATTTCATAAAGAACCTTCCAAATTTATTGGTTAAAGATTTTTTTTTTTTAAGATTTTTTTATCTGCCTACACTATTAGAGAAGTATGGGGCTTTCTCTTGATGTCTGTGACGTAACATCCTCTTTCTTTTCGAGAGTGGACAGAGAAGAATGTAATGCATTTGTAAGCTAGTTGCTCACTGCCAAGGAGAGTCATGGTTAGATAACAAAACGGGTAATGACTGCTCTTTGGCACAGCTCTATGGCTGACCAACTGAGAAATTTGTATGAGATATTTAGAGTTCATAAAACTTCAGCAGTACACGGGAAAACTGTGGAAAGAACCCAAATGAAGGATGAATCAAAGAGAACATCAGTGGCAAAGCTCACTATTTCTCTGTCACAGGGAAATCAGTGACAGGGAAAACAACACAAAACTAGGAAAATCTTAAATACTATTACCACTGGATGGTAATACTATTATTATAATCTTAAATACTATTACTATTATTGGATGGTAGGAAGAATGAGAAAAGTGGGAAGACCAAGAGTGAAACTCTGTCTCTTTAAGGCTGTTTGTCAACTATCTTATGGATGGCATAAATGAAATAGATCTAGCCATATCTTTGAGACTTTGAAGGGTTGTTTTCTTTAGTTCTTTCCAAGCAAAACTAAGCATACAACCAATACCATAAAATGCTAATAAAGACTTACTGCTAGAAAAACATTCCATTGAAAATAAGTTTGATAAACTGAAGAAGAGCAGTATATCCTCATTACATTCCAAACTGAAACCAATAGCTGTCCTCACAGAAGGAAGATTAGTGTTATTTACATGCCTCCCTCAGACATGATGACATTCCTGGATCTCAATATGCTGTACTATGTTTACAACACTGCCTTCCGTCATTCTTCATGAGACAGCTTTAAGAGATTATGTTGCACAAATGCAAAGGTTACTGGAGAAGCATCCTTCAAAATGATGAGGTATTTACTAGCTAGGTACTGGCATGAAAGACTGAAGCTGAAGCCAAGCACAGGGGTAACTTTCCAGCAAAGAGTACCTGCACTCTCTCCTTATTCTTCCTTTAGCTGTATGGATTCAACAGTTGGTCTTCATTAATAGGCTGTCCTTAAGAGAGTTGTTCTCTGTTCCATATTTGGTTCAACAAGCCCTTGATTAATAGCTGTCTGCTATAATTTATATATAGTCCTTGTTTAGGCAGAACAATTTCCTTTTTATGGCCTTTTAAAAATATTTCACTAATGCTGTTCAGCTCATTTTTAATCTAAGGGAAAAAAAAGGAAGAAGGTGACACACCATGCCCTAATTTCCCATGAAATCTCCATGTGAGAAGCAAAAAAACTCAAACCAAACCAATACAATAAAACTCAAACCCAGAACAAAAACTAGATCAAATGATGAACTATCCTGCTCTCAGAACTAGACTACAGAGTAAAGAGGACTTAAGGAGTTGCCCAGTCTACCCCACTTATACTTCTGAAGCAGTATCAGGATCTATACTGAAAAATGTTCATACAGGTTTTTCTCTAGTGGAAGACTCCACAAGCTGATAGACAACCTACTCCACAGCCTCATTATGCTTGCTGTTAGAAATACTTTTCTAATATCTCACTTGAATCTCTCTTGACCACTTAAGATCATTGTTTCCCATCCTTTCTACCATGGTCACAAAGAACAGACCAACCTGTGATTAACAAGATCTCATCCAATAATATAACTTAATATCCTCTCCAAACCAAGTAAAAAAACTCTCAAAACAACAAAACACCAAAAACACAACAAAAAACCCAGACATGAAGAAAACCTAAATAATCCTGTGCCAATAAATAGTGTGATATATTTTCTAACCTATGCTGTGAGGTTGTTTTCAAGGCTGTGAGTCTTTTCCAGTCAAGATTTGAGTTTGAATAGAGCTGAGGGCAAAATGAAACTTATTAAATCCTATGATTAGGAACATAATGATATTTACTAGTCCAATATTATTTGGATATTTACTATTTCCACCAAACTATAAATGCACTGTGGCTGAGCCAGGCATTCTGTCATAAACTTTATACTACAGCACCAGTTAAGCATTACATATTTTCCAAGAAAGTATTTCAAGGAATGTGTGTGGAGGGTAGGGGTGTTTTTAAGGACCAACTAGGAAAGACTATTTTGCATTGCTTATAATAGAAACCTTTTGTGAGGTCTTCTAAAACCACAATTAGCAAAAAGTGAATGTGAAGCCACTGAATCAGTCTATAAGCCTTTTTTAAATTTTTTCTTTTTTTTTTTTTTTTTTTTTTAAAAAAAACAACTTTCAATTAATCCATTTTAAATGTTTCTCATTCCCCTTCCCCAGTTATTCTTATATAAAAACTCTCCCTCCCAACTCTTTCTTTTGGAAATTTGGTAACCATAGTTTCTGTGTCCTGCTGAGACTTGCTATGTAGAGCTGTATTCTACCTGCTATTTAGCTGCTGATAGCAGTGTTTCTGTTGCAATTTATGAGAAATGTCAGTTGAAGGCAGAAAGTATTGTACACACTATATTTTCCCAGCTGGATGTCTCCGTGAACAGAAAGCAAAAACATGAATACACATGCACCATACATTTGGGGGAGGGTAAGAAGGAGACTGCAGGGAAAAAAGGCTGCAGGTTAGATGTGATGTTGGGTGGTCTAAAGAAAATGAGCTTGTCAATGGGAAGGTACACCTAATATTACTAGAAAACATCAGAGGTTTTTAATGCAGTCCTTGGTGCTATAGTGCCAATACAAACACCCCACCGTTGACTCTGCAGATGCCTCTTTCCTTTACACATGAAGTTGTACTGTTGCATTTTGAAAACTGTCATATCAACTTCTTCAACTTCTTCAACCTGTTTCTCTGACTCAGGTCTGCAGGTTCTTCTGTAATGTTTAGCACAAGGACATCCTGAATACAGTTGAGTCACTTGTATTTATACTTGAGGATGTTTTGGGGGTGTCCCCAGAGAAAAATGAAAAACGAGTCACCAAGCACAGGAAATACAGTTGTGTCTCATCATGTTCTTCAGTTGTACTTAACTTACTACTATGATAGTGATATCATATGGCAATCTCTCCTTGGGAAAGTGTCTTTCCTGGGTAAGAATGATAGCAATTTTCATGCTGCCTCATCACACTGACAGCTGAAGGTGGTAAGACTTCACAACAGGGGAACTGAAGTCCAGTTCAGCGAAGGGTGAATTAAAGCAAAAGGTTGGCTCTGTCTCCAAAAGACATGACGTAAAAATAATTTTTTCTTCACCAGAAAGTATTGAAGATTTCAGTAGAAGGTATACACCAAAACTTACTAGTCTTCAAGCACTGCCTCTCTGAAGATCAGCATTTCATGGCCATGACATTTTCCTGAGAACATGCTGTATTAAGCCAAAAGTTTGCAGGCAAATAGTTTAACAAATCCCATAACCTATGTATACTTCACAGTCCACACTATACAGAAATATGAATCTGTCAGTAAGGAACTACTCTAGATGCAGAAGTCACCAGTAAAGAAGAAACTAATTATTAGAGCAGCAAAATCATTCATGGAGCACATGTTGCACAAACAGCCTATGTGGCTTCCTAAACTCTTGTCACTAGTAACTAGCTTCCAAATTTGCAATTAATCTTTGTCATTGCCCAAATCACCTCCTCCATTAGAAGCACAGAACTGAAAATAATGAAAATCCCAAGTCTACTGAAGCTAAAATACTCACAGTCAAACTGAGGATAGATCCAATTACCATTTAAATAACAACATGAAACTCTTTGAAAGAAAGGCCTTTTGATCTCGAAGATCCAAATACTAAGTGAGCAGTAAGAAACTCAGTTCTTTAAATTTCCAGTGGAAAAGCTACAAAAAAAAAAGGACTATGACTCAGGCTGTCAGTCATGTGCTTAAATTTCTAGCATTTTTTACTGTTAAATGTAGCCTTCTTGGAGTGTAATCAGTGGCTACATCATCATCAATACCACAGTTAATAAAAGCTTTAGTAACTTTTGCTTGCAGGCTGTTCTGGTGTGGAGGGGCCGAGAGTATCATGAAGTGGTGGGAGACAGACCAAATGGGAAACATGGGTTGTATTTTTCTTCTTTCTGCCTTGGAGCTTTAAATGTAGGATTTCCAAGTTTTTATCAACTCACACTTGGTTATTACTATAGATTTTGAAAATATGAATGTCTTGTTAATTTCAATTACAAAATAGTGCAAGGTCAAATGGTATTTAAAATCTCATTTGGTCAGAATTACAAGCCCTGTGCATTTTGAATGGCAAATAAAACCAATAAAATTGTACTGAACTGCAGTTCAAATTTTTGTCGTTTTTTAATTCTTTCTCTGGAGAGCTGTGAATGGAATGATGCTTTGAAAAGTGCTTTAGCCTTTGACAGTCTATGGAGTTTGCTGATGTCACATTTCCTAATTGACACAACACAGGGTCTGCATGGCACACTGCTACATTTGTTTTACAAGTGCACGTTTCACAGGAAGCCAGTGATTAATTTCCCAAAGACTTACAGGCATACATTTCCAAAAAGGGAAAAATAAAACTGTTACATATCCATACAAATCAAAATTTACAGAATCGTGGCAGCCAGCCAGCAAACTACTTCAGGTCTGCTTCCCCCATCTGTTTGGCCTGTTAGCTGAAGAAAAATAAAATCAAATTGCTCCTTCTGTAACTAATTCTCAGCACTCCCAAAAAACCCCAACTTCCATGATACAATTTTAATAACTCAGAACTCCTTACAAAAATCAGTAAACCTCGTTAGCACTGTATAATGTAGACACAATAGCTCAGAAAGGGGTACTGAGACAAGAAGAGTTCCCTCCTCCCCAGGATTGAAAAGGTGCCATGCCAAGCCACTACTGTTGATCACTAAAGTGACCTCTTAACCATTCTAGCAAAGGGTGCCCTCCAGCAGACCAACATGGCAAAATCTTGGTGTAGTGAATGTTACACCCTCCTGTACATCAGCTCGTGCCCCCTGCTTGAGCCTACGGACCTTGGAACAGGGAAGGTACAAATAAATGTGCGTCAGATCCTTCGTCACCTGCAATCACAGCATTAATGTAAATGAAACTAGTGCTGGCTTGGGCAGGTCTGTGAACTTGCTGGCACTGGGAGCATGCACAATCCCCACTGCTGCCTGTGCTAAACGAGAGGCAACTTAGATCAACTGGCTGAGCAGCTGAGGTCAACAACGCCTTCAGCTATTTGTCTGCTGGAGCCCTGACAAGTGATTTTCGTTTTATGGCAATGTACCATGTCAAAATCATTACTTTTTCCTTTTAATCTTTAATTTATATATTAAAAAGCCGTCGTAAAAACTTGCACAGCTTTTTTCTGTCTACCACTGGAATGGTATACAGTAATTAATATACTACAGGTTTCTACTTCACAGATTAAAAAATAATTTGACTAGGAGCACTTTCAACAGCTGCCCATAAATCAGCCCACTCTCAAGAGTTCAACTCAAGAGTTATTGTGTCTATTGTGCATCTTAAGGTTCAAAGACAGATTATTCATGCATTCATTCATAGCCAAGAATGTATCCCAGCAATGAAATTTACCCTTCAAAGCTGACCCAAGCTTAACCACTGGATTGACTAAATAATTTAATTGCTCAATGATGTGCTATATCCCTTTACTGAAGATTGTCGTTCTGATGAATTGAGCTAGTTTTAAACCAGTGGTATATTAATGGCACATACTCCAAAAGTGTAAGCAGCTGCTGCCCACCAACAATGCCAAACTGAATAATAGGAATGCAAACAAATCTCCTGGTGCACAGTTAGCTTTTTTTGCAGTACTTAAAAACTGTAGTGTTACAAAATTACTTCTGTGAAAGAAAGAGGCAGAAAATAGATGAAAGCAAAGCTATTATTTACAGAGAGCGCCTAATAGCTGAGTAATGTTGCCATTGCAAGAACATTAGTTCTGTCACCTCCTTTTCATACCCCACAATTTATTTTCCATTCTGCTTAAAAGGATTTCTGCCACTAGATGCAATGATGAAAAGAACAGCCAGTGTTCACCTCTCATATTACAAAGTCAAGAGTGCTGGAATAACTTCTCCTCACCTGTTAGAGTAAGCTATCTGGTGCAGCTAATTCAGTCAACATTCCAGCCCTCTCCTAGCCACATTAAGCCAATGCATCTAGACTGAAGATTAAGGGGAAAGGAGACAATTACATTGTGTGTTACTGCCAAAGATGCAAAGACACTAAATCTCCTTGAAGCTGAAAACAAATTAGCAGCTTTGCCCCCATCAAGGTGTCTGTCCAAATGGAGGTTTCTTTTCACAACAGCATTACTAACTGTGCTTCTCAAAGATAACGCTTTGGGGATACAAAAACATTTTCTCTAAGTTATTTCCGATCACTTGCTT
Organism: Nicator chloris; assembly: GCA_013400495.1. Taxonomy (NCBI): domain Eukaryota; kingdom Metazoa; phylum Chordata; class Aves; order Passeriformes; family Pycnonotidae; genus Nicator; species Nicator chloris. The sequence goes on from WAAE01003180.1 coordinate 19,058, forward strand.
GTCTAGACCAACAGAATGATTTGTAATGCAAACACCACCTACTACCTTGAAGCGAAACCAAGTACAGATTTACTCCTGCCCCTCAAGAGTCCCTCTTCCCCCTCATTTATACTAATTTCATGTGCCACTTGTGTGGGCAGAATCAAAGTAAATAGAAACGCCATTAGCCTATCCATTCATATTTCATACTAAAATGCATCAGTTAATAAATCTGGACCTCTGTGCTGCCTTCAGTCTTTATCCAAGGGAGAAACTGTCATTCTTGCAGAAGAACCTTCAGTGAGTATCATTAAATAAATTACGAAAATGTTATACAACTTCATCCCCACTGTCAACAGGAAGGGGTTTGCAGGGGAGGTGTAGTCATTCAAAACCCATCCCAAGTCAGCTGGCACCTACAGCTTCCCTGTTCAGCAAGTGGCAGTACCTTGGCACAACAGCGCAGTGGCTGAGGCCCACAGAAGTTTTGGTGCTGGAGTAAGGAAAGTTCAAGGAAACCAGTCTGTCCAGCTTTTGGGATACACACACACCAAAAAATCTAGGAGACTGCTTTCAAACAGGATGTGCATGCTGGCCAGAGAAAGCTCTTGGAGATCTCCAGCAACACTTCCACCACCAATACTGCTACCACCTTTTCTCCCAGCCCTGAAGTGTGTTTGGACATTACCCCAGATAAACCTGTTTTTAACCAACCTTGACTACGCAGTTTAATGAAAAATAAACTTCTATGTAATTATGTCTCAGACCCCAGATCTTTCACTCCCATCTTTAGCAGTCTGCATCCTGAAAGAAATGGGGCCCAGATGGGGTATGCAAAAAATAGATGTGAAGTTGAAAAATCTCAGAAATTGTAAGGACTAAATTATTTTTCCACTTAAAAGTCACAAGTGCTTAAAAAGGCTGAATTTTAAACTTTTGTAAAACTACCACAGAATTTTTTTTCTTTCACACAATAACAGAAAAATTAAAGACCTTTTCAAATGTGCACAACTATGTGGAGACGCCACTCTCTCTTCAACATTCAGCAAAAATAATCTGATCTTCATTAAAGTAATGAACATTAGTAGCATCTATTGGCCTTCCTTCTGGTTGTATCATATCTAAATAAAGGTGTTCTGGCTGGAAGTTGCTGGAATCTGGGAGCCTATTTTTTTTTTTAACATTTTTAATTGCTCATTCTTGTAACCAGTGATCCTTCCTAGTCTGAAGCTACATGAAGTCTACATACAGCTAGACTTCTGATTCTTCTGGATGAAACTGGCCTGGATGCAGACAAACTTGTACTGCCTTCACTGTCAAAGCTGAATGTGACATCTGAACAAAATCTCTCAAGAACCAATATTAATTTGTTGCAAGACTTTCTCCATAGAGCCCATAGTCTTAACTTTTAGGACTTTGAGAAAATTGTAGAGAATAACCTATAAAGCAAGCTTCTTTTTAAAATCTGTAACACACTAGAAGTCATACTCTGCTAAAAGTTGACATCAGTTTCTCTCTTCCCTAAGGAAAACAGCTCCTTTAGTGAAACCTGAGACTCTTCTTACTGTTTCTAAATCCTAGCTAGAGCGGGTCACATAGCCTCAGGGCTTTCAAAGATCCACAAAAGCCAGCTCAATATGAATGCAAGGTTAAGAAGTGCAGGTTCGGTCAATGCCGGGGAAAGTAAACAGGCAGTAAAACATAATTACTTGCTTCAACCTACTTAAATGAAGAAGTTTTAAGTGACGGGGAAAAAAAACCCAAAACAAC
>WAAE01003184.1:0-21757 GCA_013400495.1 Nicator chloris
CATGGACATAAGGTCCCCAACAAAATGTGATGATTTCTGCAGATATGTTCCTAATTCTTCTAAATGAGGAAATGAGGAAATATTGCCAGGTATTCATATATATTCCTTCTAGATTTCTCTTTTTTTTTCTTTTTTTTTCTTTTTTTTTGACACTAGGAAGTCCCTGGCTGCAAGGCAAGATGTCCAGATTATATTCATAAGTCTGTAAAACTTTTTCGGGGGAAGTAGTTTGACAGCAGCAAAACTTTTCATCTATAAAATGGATTATAATACTTGTCTAGCTTATAAAGATTCTGGGAATACAAATAAATAAATGCTGAAACTACTTTAATGAGAGGCATAGTAAGCCCACACAAAATTAAAATTTAAATTTTGTTTATCTCTCCTCATGTGTATTAGAATACTTGAAGAGGCAAATTTCTATTTGCAAAACTGTTAGAAGAAATCACATACTTCAGATGACAAGAATCACAAAGAGAAGAACCACTGCTGCCATATTATTACATAGAAAGAATATCTAGAAGTCCAGAGAATAAGAGATGCAATGGAATTTATGGATTTAGAACTAACTTTTTAAAAACGAAACAGTGAATACTGCTTGGTATTTCACATAACAGTTGCCTCTAACTTCAACACCCAAGATTTTGGGTTCTAAAACTGCAGAGCATGGAAGTGTCTAGCTCTGTCTTGCCCATTACTGGAATGGTGCAGGGTTTCAGGCATATCTTTTATTGTATCTTAACTATCATGGGTGGAACTATTCCAGCATGAGGGGCCAAACACTTCCCAGACCTGCAAAGTGTGAGAGACCTTGTGGACAAGTGCAAACGCTCCAGTTCTGCTGGTGAGGCAGGAAGCAGGACTGTTGAAGAGGCAGGTGAGCAGGGTTTGCACAATGCTGTGTCAAAGGTTACACGCTCTGCAGTGCTCAGAGCCTGGCTGAAGGCAGATATGTCTGCAAATAATTACTATGTGGGGTGTTGGTCCTGCTGTGGGACACGTTCTTGAAAGCGAGGCAAGGCGGAATCTAAAAAATACATGTCAAAATTTTCGTGAGATCTAGTCTGTGGATGCTTAAATAAATGTATCATCATGAAAACAAAAAGTGAAAAATCAGCTGAATACCAGTGTTAAAAAGTCAGTGATTACCTGTTGAAACACAATTGCATTTGGTATTTTGGGGGGTGTCGAGTATCTGCTCTTTTGAAAATAATATGTATCAGTTGTGTGATAACATTTCACAGGTTCCTGAAGGTTTCAACATTAAGACATTTTTAGGAAATTTCTTCTGGGTGAGTTTTTTTTTCAGTTTCTGAATGAGTTGAGCCAGTGTTTTCACTGTGACACCTTTGAGCAACACACTTATAAATAAGTTTACTGTCAACCTCATTTTTCTCCTTTGGTGAGCCTGGGTTTTTTTGTAAGCAGTGAGTATTGTAACATGCTGGAGGCTACGTTAAGATGTAATATTTATGTAAATCAGCATACACATGGAAAGACTCAAGACCAGCTCCAGTTCTGGGGAAACCTGGAGATACAATACAGAGTCTTTTAGAAACTATCTTCAGTTTTAAAGTCCTGTCATTAAGAAGTCCTTACTGATGCTGGGCAGAATCAAAAGCCTTCTCTATTTTAGAGGTAAGAGGTTTTGTAATGTCTCATTTTGTAAGTCTGAAGACAGAGTATTATCAGTATTTGAGGTGGAAAAAAGGCAGTGATACACGGCACATACACACTATTCAAAAACTGGCAAAAGGAGAGATAACACTGATATCTAAGATTGCCTGGACATGCAAGTAGGCTGGACATGCAGCATCCTAAAAATAATTTCTTGAAAAACCTTCCACTTTGTTTTTACTAAAGTTCATAAAAATCTAACCAGCATTTTTATCCCAATGGATCTTGAAAATTCCACTTAGAGGTTATCCAAGTCAGTATATAATGAATTATAATAAAACTGAATCACAGATTTTAACTGATATAAATAATAAATATCAGTCTGTACTGATAGATAATTTTTAATTTGTGTCACAAAACTACATCCTGATTGCAAGTTCTGTTTTACAATAGGTGTAATGTCCTGACTTGCTGGTATCTGGCACACTGTGGAAATCTACTGTTTTGCTGAATTTGACATGCAATTGCATCATCATAAGCTGAACACATAGACTGCTGGAAGACTGTAGTATTTTATTCTGATAACTGTACTATTTTTTAAGTGACAATCTTCACAGAACTACAACTAAAGCATGCCTTTGATTTAAAAAGTTGGAAAATTTACTTTCCTCATAACATGAATTAATAAAGTTATGCTGTTCTCTGTTGTGACTTGCTAGACTACTTTATTGCCTTGGAAAAAGAGATATATTCTTGCAATAAAATCCGTCCATCTTTGAGTGCCAAAAATCAGTAGATATGGAAACTACAGGACACCATTCTGGCCTGTGTATAGATTTTGGCTTCCTCATTTTCTTTGAACAGCAAAGAGGTAAATGAAACTGAATTACATTAAAAGTATTTCAGTGCCAACACTTTTTGATGATGTTGGACTAATAGCAAAGAAACTTCGTGTTCATTTAAACCTTAAAGCACTTCTAGACCCATGAAACAATGTATAAAGTCTGTTAAAATGGAGGGAGAACTGCAGTCACTTTTCAGTCAGCCTTACCAAAGAAAAAATTCTAAATTACCCAGACTAGTATGGACTGAAATACCCCCTTCATTGTCTTCCATGGTAAGAATGTGTTGATAATAGTTTCATGAAAATAAAGATAACCTAAGTGTTTAGTAAGACCCAAGGGATTTGTTTTTTTAATTGTTGAATAAGACGAGAATGATGTGAAAAAGAATTTGGGTCTTGCGCTTTCTTTATATCAAAATGTTATTTGAAAGGAATGAAGAGTTTCTATTTTGTCAGAGAAGCCTTGTAATTTATTAGACCCTTTTACCAGATGCATTATCAAAATTAAAAAATTAGACACACCAGGCACACTTAATATAATTCTTTAATATTTAATCTTGTCATGTAATACTGTTAAACTATTTAAGGCTGAAATTTCATCAGACCTTTAACAGGATTATCTAAGTATTGGTTGAGAGATTAATAAGGGTTGCTTCCCCACCATTTTCATTCCCAGAAAAAATGTTGGAAGTGTTAACGGTTCACTAGGTGTCACTCTCACCTCTATGAAACTGCTGATAGAAGACAATTCCAGCATGGCAGGAGATATTCCCTTCTGGAAATGCTGGAATGTGAAGCCATAGCCCTGGTAACTTGTAGTCATTAAGAAGTCCTCACCTCTTTCAGATGGCCATTGCTAATCACGTGGTTAGCATAATTGTATTCTTGCTTATTTAAATATTTTTTTTAATTTAAAATCAAATATGATTCACGTGTCTTTCTAAAACCAGTATTGGCATATACACTCACCTGCACTATTCTTTACCTAAAGGCACCATTTTTAGTGGTTAAAAGCTTATATCAAGAGAGACTGTACCTCATTTAATGATGCATTAAAATATGTAACCCTAGGTAATAAATACTTTATAGGAGAACACGAGCACAAGATACATGCCCCAGAATGTGGCTATCATTGAAATAGTGAAATTATGGTGTGGTACTTTTTACCTCTCCAAATTCCCACAGTGGGGGGTGGTCTTTATATAACTAGTAGCTCCATTCCAAGGGAACTCATTCACCACTGAGGTGACTCAGCTCAGCCTTCCACCTTTCAAAACAAAAGTTTATTTGGTCTCACTGTATTCTGCCAGACCTCTTCTTTGCACGGATCCACAGAGAATATTTCCCTACCTTAGTTTTCAGAACCATTTTAAGGCAGGTAAAGAAATGTGTGCTCCAGTCTTTAATATCTATTTAAATGTTAAGCAAGACTGAGAAAGACCCATCCAGAAATGTATTCATCTGTTGCTTAAGAAACACCAGACTTGGGGTCCAGTATCCACATATGGGGTTAACACATTATTAATAATTAACATTTTTATCACAGCTATTAATGTCATTAAGGACTGATCAACTCTGCTCCTATTCTGTGAATTCAGCCTCTTGTTTATTTGGCCAATATTAGGAGGACTACAAAATGAAATATTTTTCACTGTAATTTACAACAAAATAAAAGTCCAGAAAAAAACATTGTTTATGGTCCATTTATCTCACTGTCTATATTTTCTTAAAGCAAGATAAAGACAGGTTAGGCTTGACACTGAGGTTGTTTAGTCTGTTGTTCATGAGGCTTCAGACAAACTGTCCAGATTTTTATTTGTCCCTTTTTGAATTGTGACATACACTGGAAGATTTTTGGACTGAGAAAAGACATTTCTGTTAGGTTTTTACAGTTTTAACTTATTACTTTTTCAAATCATGTACCGTGTTCCATTAATGTGACAGAAAACAGATTTGTGGAAGAAAGTAATCTACATAATAATCAAGTTAAGACAGTATTGCAAAAGAACAGATTTTATTTGTAGAAGTCTTCAAATAAAATGTCTGCATTATTGATTCTTTTGAGATAGTATCCATAGAACTATACAAAGATTTATGTTTCTGCTTCCTGTTTGCTGCAAATGTTTAGAGAGATGAAAATACTTTTCTCAAATGTTTTAAATCTAAACCAGCTTGAATAGAGAAAGAGACAGATAGGTAAAGGTTAAGAATGATGAAGGCTACATGTCAATTCAATTCTGGTTTCTCTTATTTATTCTTTTAGTACAGGTCTACATGTCATCAAATAAAAATGTAAAGACCGAGTTATTTTGCTGCTCAAATAAATGTGAACATTACCATGGGGATATTCTCTTCATCCTTTCTCTTTCACATTGTTTAATGTCACTCCACTGTTCTCTTATCACAAAAAATGCTTCCAGATGTCCAAAATTTTCTCTAGATGTAAGTATCTCACCAATAAGCCAGGACAAATATTGCAGGTGTATTTAAGTATCCACTTGTTAGAATGGATGTAGAAAAAAAGCTTTTATATTTTAGTTTTGTAATAACTGGTTAAAAAGATAGGGAGATGTTGAACCCCAGTAGATGTGCAAGAATAAAGAGGTAGGAAATCTTTGTTGCTATGGTGTTCAAAACTCAAACCTTGGATTTGGGAATTTACAAAGAGGTCAGTGATGTATATGTTAAGGAATGAGGTCCTGCTGGAGGATCTTCACTTAAAAATGAGGTGATATGGGGCAGCTGATGATCCTATATCAGTCTGAGGCGAATCACACCAGTTTTATCCCCTCAACAGATCCACTTCCATAATAAAGTTGGGAATGACATTATGAAACTTTTGTTCAGCTGCAACTATTAATATAGCTTTTATTAATATAGCTTTATCTTTTATTTAAAAAGATCACCAGTAAGTTCTAAGCTAAATATCTCTGTAAAGCCTTCATTGCACATTGGCTAGGTGCTCATTTCTGAAACATGGAAAGTGAAGAAATCCAAATTGGTTTAAATAAGCTTTTGACTTTCTGAAAGTCTATTGCAAACTAAGTATAAAAGAACTTTTAAACTTCTAAAATAGTTCTGTTAGTTTGATATTTTTCTGTAAGATTCTGGAATCAGGAAAAATGGCAGCAATGACATACCTAGTTGCTTCCTTCTTCATATTGAACATTTACAACTTTACAAGGGGATTCTGCATAATTATTTCAGCTCCTTGATTTGCTTATAGATAATGCTTTCAGTTTAGTAGTATTTAAACTATTTAGAAATAAACTTGTACATCTCTTACACTGCTCATTTATTGTGCTCATTTACAGCAGAGACTCTGTTGGCTGCCTAGAGAATATCTACAGCATAGTTTTCCTGCAACACTTGAAAAACTGTGCAATGTCTTAGCTCAATATTCATAGCTGCTAAATGCTTTGATTCACTTAGGAAAAACTGATGTGATTTGAACTTTCATTGTCTGTTTGTGACAGAAATCTTGGTGACAGAAAAAACACCCCTGTGTAACATAACCAGAATATTCATTTAAAGTGTCATCTGAATACTGCCAGAAACATTTTCAGTATTTACCTGTCTTGACTGAAGATTCAATAATGTTTATTCTTATGTAAATGTGCAGGTTTCTGTGTGCATCTCGACTAATTGAAGAGTTTTGTTGTGCAGTTTCTGTTGTGACAAAACCCTTGTGCTGTGAGTCACCAGTGTCTCAAGCATCTCATGCATTGTGGTCTGATATACAGGGGTCTGATACACTGGTGCTTTTTTTTTCTATCACAGAGAAAACAGAGCACTGTGTAACTTTTCATGGCAGTAAACCTTTAATGCTTGAACCTGTTTTTTTTATCTTTTGTGCTTTACCATGAAGAGCACAGTTTGAACTTAATAGAAGAAAAGATGTTGTGTTTTTGTTCTCAGAATCACTAGCTCTGCCAAGAATACTTTGATGCCACTTTAAGTTGTAGAGTGTTTTCATTCTTTCTTCCTTGCATAAAATGCACCTTATTCTCATTAACAGAGTGAGGAAGAAAGTGTGCCACTGACATACATAGTTGCTGTAAATTTAAAATATTGCTAATGTAGATTTTTGTGCAAAAGTTGATTAAAATACTGAGGCAAGTCCTTGAGTTCCATTTTGCAAACGAAGTAAGTGTTAAGATTAAGAGGAATTTCCTCCAGCATGTCCTGGAACTCACTAATTTAAATAGGTTGGTTATCAATAAGCTACATTCCTGACACCTTTGCTCTTACTGGTGGTGTGGCCAACTTTTTTTTTTTTTCCTCAAACGTAACTAGCTAAAAGTTACTGATTTATCTTATTTTATGCTAAAAAAAACTTACTGTGAAAAAGATTGTATAAAACCAACATGTAATTGCAGCTGCAAGTACTGCAATAAGACATGTTCATAGTGTTCTGACATGAAAAGTATTATAATGTGGGTATTTTTCATTAGAATAATCTTTTGCAAATAAATGTCACTGCATATTGAAAGCTCTATTATTGCATAAATGACTGATTTCAAATTTTCTGTTTTATTCCTGCTTTGTTGTCTTCTCAGATTAGTTAGCTCTCTTCCTAAGAGACTGGACTGGATGTGACTTTGAAAATTTACCTTAAGATTATATTAGTGCAGACCAGATTTATGAGATTGGACTTGGAGTAGAAGGCTGAATTTTCTGTGTGAAAATTTGTCTGTATCAGATTTATATAGAAAAAAGGTAAGATTTACTTCAGTTTAGACTATGATGGATGGTATAACTGTTTTATTTGTTAGATAATAGCCTATATCCTGAATAGAGTATACAGCTACTTAAAGTACAGAGACTGACAGCAGAGCAGAAGTCAGTCCATTTGCCTTGTCTACATGAGGCAAAAAACATGAAACAAGCCTGGCAGGAAGAGAAAGATGAAAAGAGCAGAGACTTAAATCTTGAGATGAAAGAAGGAAATACTGTAAAGGAACCAAAATGACCTGTGTATAATTTCATTTGAATGAGAACTGCTGGAAAGTCAATGGCTTGGAAAGCAAGACCAGAGGAAAGTGGGACTGGTGAAACTGGTATTAGATTCACTTCTTTAGAGCACTCACTTCAAAAACAAAATTTGAAATTTCAGCTCAAAACTGGCTGCCTTGAAGTCCCATCATGAAAACACCTGACAATACCTATACAGCACTTCAATGATTCAGCACAAGGTTTATTCTGGTTATTGACCCAGAAAGCATAGAGAAATGTGAGAATAATGGATTTAAGGCACCATTACATTGGAGTAATAATTTATAAAGTGTCATAAAATATTAAATTTGGCAGAAAATAGAGCACAATCAAAAGGTTTATTTACTCTATTATACATTATATCATATTTCAAATAAGAAAGACTGAAATCTACTACATTCCTTTTTCATTTTATAATGCTGTAAGATTATGCATGTGCATTGAGATAGAATACTTATGCCCTGAAGTGAGAATTTTCGTGCTTGAGACAGATCTTTACCAAGTTACTGCTTAGAGAATGGATATTTTAAACAAGACTGGTACAGGCAGACATGTAGCAGGTTTAGCAGAGAATCATAACCTGGAGGGGCTCAGCCTCACACAGGGGGAAGATACCAGAGAGCAGCAGAACAGTAACATCTTCTCACTGTAAGTGGCAGTGCCTGTTGATTCCCTGTAAACACAAGTGCATATTAATTCTTATTTGAAAGAAAAATTACAGGGTGATATCCCACTTTTAAAGGGTTGCAAGGCCATAAAATGCATGTCAATGCACAAACAGGCATCCATGGAATTAAATAGAACAGGAGAAACAAAACAGAAGAAAGAAAATGTTACGTTATTTTAAGTTTTAAAAATGAAAAATACAAAACAAAAACAAAAACAAACCAACAAACAAAACCCCTCAAAACTTAAACTAGGGCTATTTTATCTTTTCTTCTTACCTTATTTATTAGGCATAAATAACAGTTGAGTCATTTGTATTCAGATACTACATTTCAATACAATTCTGTTTGTATATTCATTATTTATTGCTTTAAGATCCAAAACTCTAATTTTTATTTTTCCAAATAAATAAATAAATTATAATAATTGCTGTGGTGAAGTATTCTAAATTCTCAAGGATGCTCTGTTAAACAACTCATAGCTTGAGAATAGGTGACTGAAGGCTGAACAAAGGAGGTAGGATTCTTATTCAATACTTTGATTTCATATTCCAAAAGAGCCTTATCACTTAGCTGTGGTATTTTTTATCTGTTTAGCTATGTTATCATGTACTGCTATCACATCAGAGTCTGTTACAAATTTTAGTAGTTTTTACTGAAATGTATTATTCCTACAATGAATGAAATCTTATTGTTTTTATTCAAAGTTTGAAAAAAAAGCTGAAGTAGTGATCTTTAGAAGTCTTTGAAAAATCATGATGGCATTTGCATTGGTATTCTTAAAAAAATACTTTGATTTCCATATTGTTAAGAAGAAACAAAAAATGTTTTGTTTAGTACAACTTAACACTAAATTTCCCTTTTGTAATCTGGTATATTGCCTGAGAGCAAGTTTATACTTTTGGGAAACATTAGAATGCTGAGCTGACCCCAGATGATGTATTAATATCTATTTGCCTTTGCAATTTTATGGCAATGTCTACTTCAGTGTCTGTTTAAGTAAAAGAAATGTTCTCTCTGCATTAATAGTAAATGTTGAGGTAATTTTCAGTGCTGAGTATTCCAAGAAACTTGTGCTTTAGTTTGTTTTTTTTTACTGAAGAGGGAGAAACAACCCCTACAACAAAAAAAAATTGGAAAAAATATGATTTTGACTAGTATATGTAATACCCTTTAGCAAAGCAAAGTAATTTAGAGATAAATATAAGCATTTTGTGAAGTCAGGTGAATTTATCAATATATTGACTGTCTATAATGATTTAAGGTCTTACTGCTTAACAATATCTTTATGCATGCAAGAATCTCTTCTTGATGAAAAGATGTGGTACAGCAAATTTATCAAGTGAATTATTTTTGACAGTTTTGTTTTTGGAAGTCTGACATTACCTATTGCTGCATTTTTATAGGATTGCTATATTTATGCTAAAAGTCTCTGCAAAAACCACTTTTCTCTTTCTTTCTTTCTTTTCATTACAGTGGTTCCAACAGGATAGAAATAGAACTTCAGATATTATTTCATTCACACCAAATTTTTTGATTTTTTTTTAAAATTTCCTCCACATAGTCCCAGATTATAGGGACATACATATGCTCACAGTGTTGTGTGGGTAATTTCACTGAAGTCAGTAGGATAACTTATATATTTAGCTAAATGAAAGCAAGTATAAGATCATGTATTAAAGATGACTTTCATTGATGTCATTCACAGGCAGAGGTTTTGGAAGACTAATCAATGATAAATGAAGACTAAGGAAATAATGGTCCATCTGGGTATCTACAAAAACAGCTGAAGCTAAGAGCTACTCTTATTCCTACTGAGAAAATCCTGATGTTTCAGTAAAACTTTTGCTGGAAGCACACTTTGTGAGCAGAGGAGACAAAGTTCTTAGTGATTCAAAGCCAGGGGCAACACCTCACTGCTTGCTCTTGCTGAGAAGCTTTTCTGGAAATTTCCCTTCATAATTATGATTTAAATATCTTGTCATAACCAAGTGAGGCCTATAAGTAAATAGATTTGATTTCTCTTCCTGTATCTCCAGATCAATTTTCATTTTCCAAAAATGCTTTAGGAAACTTAGCATTACCTGTTAGCATAGAGTCTCTATCAACATATTCATAAATGGCAAGACGCAATTTGCATTATTAGTTTTTAGAATCTGTTGCCATTGCACAGGAGGCTTGGCATAAGTAGTCACAGTATACTCCAGTATAAAGTCAGACACAAGTATTCAAACTGTAGCCCTGCACTCTCCTATACAGCATGAAATGACAAGAGCAAGTATTAAAATTTCTAGAAAGCAGAAAAAATAGTAATCTGATGTAATCTGAGAGGGACAGGAATTTCTGATTCCCCACAAGGATATGTAGTATGTTTTCCTTCTTTTTACTGTTGATGTGTTTTATTTTTGTTTCATTTTTCCTTTCTCTTCTGGTTCTGATTTCTGTCACCATGTTTGGTATGCACATCTGTGCTTCTAGGCTGGGACACCAGTCAGTGATCAGCGGGTGACAGCCTCTCCCAAACAGTGCTATGCTCTACACCCGTGAGCTGCTGTTACTTACTTTTCCCATTTTGGGCCCCACTTGAGCAAATCTGAGTGTGAGGTCCTGAGATCTAGTTAATAGTGGGATTTATGGGGTTGAATTGGGATGACATTGTAATTAAGAAAAAAAGCCAAAACAAAAACAAAACCCAAAAAGGAGCACAAAACACCACCACAGTTGACAATGAGCCCATAAGAAACAACCCCTCAAAAATATTTTTGAATCTCTGACAAACAAAGTATTTCAAAGTTCCCACTAACTGAAGGAAGAAACAATTGGGACTTTTCTTCCCTTTTCTCTCCCTCTTTATTTTTTTGATGAGCAGTTCATAGATGTCTGTGAGCATTTATTCCTATTTTCTCCCTTATACCACTGTGAAGTGCAATATTCTCCTGAGCCTTGATGCATTAGAATTAGGACTTGCAGGGGATGGTTTCAGCACATAATTTCATGGATCTTACTTTGCTGTTTGTTCTGTCTCTCTGAGCTGCCTGTATAACCAGTGTGGGGAAAAGATCTCCTTGAGAGAATGCTTCAGTCCAGAAACCCAGCAGAATGCCCTGGATTTCTCTTTGGAGAAGTCTGTCTATCCATTGGCTATTTTTGGAACACAAGAAAACGAGATTACGTCTCCTACTGCCTTCTCTTAAATATATGATATGAATAATATAGTCTATATAGAGAATAGGTATTAAAATAAATATTATTATATATTTTAGTTTTTCTATAATAAAATCATTGCCCAGATCATGAGATCCCTCATTTGAAGACTTAGAACAAATGCCTCAAAGCTTCATGTTTACCTGGTGTTGCAGTGTGTAATTTGCTTTATTCGTTGTAATTTGGTTTATTCTGTGTTTCCCCTCAATGGTTTGTTCCCAATTGTCAATCCCCAGTTCTCCTCCCCTGTTTCCAGTGTGTTCCCTGTCCATCCTGTTCCCCCTCCCCTGAGCCCCTGCCTGTCACTCGACTGCCTCTCCCCTTCTCCCAGAAGGTTCCAGGGAGGGCGTCGAGTGGTTGGCTGAAGGCTCAGAAGTCCCTCCCTATTACCTCCCTAATGGCTGCCCTGAATGTCTATCCCTTCCCCGACCCTCCACCCCCTGTCCCCTATTGGAGGGTGGTTGGGTCCCTCCCTAGTTCCCTCCCCCAGTTAAATACTGTTGTATCCCTTTGTTCTGGGTCTGTTGCTGGTTGTATCCCTTGGGTTGAGGAGCTCCCCGGAGTCCTCCAATAAACCTGACTTGTTACCCCAGCTTCAGACTGCCTCTGTCTCCTGCCGTTGTCAGCGACCTGTCTGCTGCCTTGGGGACCCTGGTAAAGGGAAAAGGACCCAAAAGCGCCGCCTGGCACTCCTGAGCCAGTGACAGCTGGGAGCACTGGGGGGTGCTTCGTATATCTGCCGCTGTGCCACCAGAGCTAGCCGGGGTGGACAGCTGGACGGAGTCCGGCGACAGGTGGACCGCGACAACCTGGGATAAGTAAGCCAAACTCAATAACAGCTGAAGACCTAAAGTCCAGTCCAGCTATAAAGACTGCTTCTTTCTAGCCACAAACTAATCTGTTCATTCAACAAATAGCAGCAGAAATTTTTCACCATAACTGCTTTTTCCAATAAGTATTTCAGGGTTCTGAAGTGATTGGCAAGATTTAGACCATTCTATGGTTACATTTGGTATATACCATGTAGTGTTAGCAACATCTGTCTTCTCTTTGGATGGCTACCAAGGAGATCTAATACTTGATGCCACTCGAGAACAGGTAAAAAGAGCTACATACAGTAGGACATAACAAAGATCACAAAATATTTGCATTTTGTAAACCATTCTACCAGATGATATGAAAAGATTTGACATGAAAATAACATAATTTTTGTAAAAACCTCCCCGTATCTGTTCAACTGACTTTCAGGTTTGGCAATGAATTTATATATAAAGAACACAGACATATTTCAAAAAATATTTTAGAAAATATTGAGGTCTGTGGTGTTTGAAGCACAGGTGATCTAGAGGCCAACATGTCCTAATATTGACAGGTCAAAGGTGGCCTTTATTTCATAAGATTAAGCCCCATAAATACATGACAAACTTCAGTATGGACAAGGAGCAATTCCATTAAAGCCCTTTTCTTTCTTTTTTGGCTTCTTAGGCCATTTTATAAATTCTGCCATGACTAATAGCTTGCAAAGCCAGTGGGACCTGGGGCTCTACACATTACTGAATCTTTTCTGGGTTTGTACATTTTCTCTCATCAGAGAAGTGTAGTGGGAGCCTGCAACAGCAACAAAATTACGAAGAACTTCCTGGGGCCCCACAAAACTGGTTTGGTAGCTGAGGAGCATAAATAAGAAGCCAGGAAATTACAGATGATGAGGGAAGTAAAAAAAAAAGGTTCTTGGAAAGCAGCCTGTGGTTGTTCAGCATGGAATGTGCATATCTTTGTAATTGTGTTTAATTACCGTATTCTTACAAGTGTTCATTTTAGCCTGGAGAGCAGAACTGAATTTGAAAGGCATTTGGATATGGAAACAAATGCAGCTGAAAGCCAGCGCACAGGCTGCAAACCTACAGGATTGGGGCCTATTATGTAAATAGTTTAAGAGAAGGCATTTGTTCCTTCACCCAGAAAAACAGTGATGTGCATACTTAATCATGAATGCTTTTTACCATTTGTACCTCAGTGCCTCACTCAGAACAGGGCAAGTAAAAGCTAAAGATCATACATAAGTTTAAATGCTTTTACAGTTCAGAGTCAGAGATGGTGTGTGTTCTAGACCAAATCTGGGATGCTTCAGCTCTAACGATTGAGTTAGCAAAGTGCGGTGCCACTGAAGGTAGTCCCAAACACAGACTGAATTACCCCTTGGCTGCTTCAGAATGTGGTACTCTTCCCATGGAATAGGTAAGAGTGTAAGAAAGAAAGAAATAAAGAGAGTAAAGAAGAATGAAAATTAAGAAGTACATGGTTTTTGTGGTAGTTGGCAATATCTGATTTCGAGCACTTTAATTACAAGTTCTAAAAAGGAAAGGAGTCCAGACCCCAAATATAACAGTTTGACAAGCCCTTTATATGCAACACTCACCTGACAACATGATAGATTCTTTGTGAGAATGAGGACCAGCAAAGTTGGACAAGATGCTTCCGGAATGTATTTTGAGCTCAGAGGAGAAAGTTTGGATCCTCTCTGAGGTCATTTGGCACATACTTCAGGGTGACAGTTTCAATCTCCAGAGAAAATTATGCATGGTCTTTCTCTGTCATTCTTACCAGTGCACCACTACCCATTTATTCCTCATTCTGTCTAGTGACAATCCTTCCAATTATCCTTCACAGAGGTAGAAATTTTGGAGTGAGACACAAGGAAAATAGGCAAATGATGCATAAAGGAATGTGCACGTACAGAATAACGTCTCTGAGCCACCCAGGCTCTTTAATATTGGGAAGACCCCATGGAAATATGATGGCTGTCCTTTCCTATTGGCCTACTTACACCTTACAGCTGCAAGACAAGCACAAGCCCCTTCTCAGAAGGCTTTGTCTGTGACCAGTTGGAGCATTCTCTTCAAAAGTCCTTGGGTTGAGTGAGGTTTCCTGTGGCAAGGCCCAAAATGGACAGCAAAAATATTTTGATAAGTGAGCTTGTGCTTCCTCACCATTGCACCTCACAGTTATTAATCCTCTCCATTTTGTTCTTCTTTCTGAATACAATAAAAAGAAGAAATTTCAAGCATTGCAAGGAAGGCAAAAACTTTTTATCAAGATATTTTGGATATCTAATAGCCTCTCTTGATGTCATCTAGACCACAACAGGTTAGGGACAGCATGGAGTACATCTGCATCAGAAGAGAAGAGAAGAGAACGGAGCACATGTTTCTTAATTGAAATGATACTTATTCTTCTTGCGTTTTTTTTAATCTCCTAAGAACAGGAGAGCGTGTGTCTGTAAGATGAGTTGTTCTACAAACATGTGAGCCTGGATGGGATACATATTTTTTTCCCTTTACTGTCCCTAATAGAAAACAATCTTCAAAAAAAGTTCATTAAATTGTAAAAGTACAAGTATTCTATTAGAGTTGTGAGCATGGGGTCTGTTTTCTTTAAACCTCTTTGTGGTTCTCTGTTTAAAGAGACTTCGTTAGGTACACACTACATCATTTCAGTTTCTCATCTGTGAAAGCATTCAGACACAGCATTTAAAATTAAAATAATAAATCTTTTGCTTTGCCCAGTGAATAGAGCTTCACTGGAATAGAAGGGGTTTTTTTACATCAATAATAGCTTTGGAGGAAAAGAGGAGGAGAGAATGGAAAAAGAAAGGGAATGGTGGTAGAAAGTACAGCTATATGTGGGTTCACATCAATGTCAACATCCTGAGAGTAAGGAAAGGATACATTGATGCTACATCACAGACAGCATTCTTCAAAACAACTAAGAAGATTTCTTACTTACAATAGAATAAAATCAAATCAAAACCTGGTATTAGATGCAGGTCTGTTCCTGCAATCAACTTTGTCAGCAAACATGATATCATCAGAAATAGGTGGTCCTGACAATTCTGGAGTTCCATCAGCAAAAGCTTTAGTCATGTGATTTATTTTCATGCACCTCTTGACAAAAAATCAATTACCCAAACTGTAAATATGTGCTTCAGTGCTTTCCTGGATGAGACCCAGACTCCTCAGTATCTTTCAGAATTGAGCCCTGGGTGCCTCCAGCTTGTAGTTTCTCCTGTGCTATGAATTATCATGTTACTGAATGAGCCACAGGTAGTAATGAGCAATACATGCCGTGTGCATGGTAAGCTCTTAAACTGTCAAAGAAACAAGAGAAAGTATCTATAACTCAACACCAAAAATGAATATTAAAATTATACTAAAAAAATAATAGATTGAAGCATCAAATTAATCCTAAATATAAAATATGTCATACTGGGATTGACCAACTGGTTGTAGGTAGATGATGTTTTGTTATATGATATATAAGGTTACAGCTGAGAAAATTATAGACATTAATGGAAGAACTAAGGATTAAACTAGGAGATCAATAGACAGAAGTCTTTGCTTAAATCTTGGGGACAGAGTCAATACTACACTTTCTCTCTGATATATTCCCATATCACCTTCATTGTCATAATTTTTAAAAACAACACTGCCAGGTGTTTGTATGAGTTTATTTTCCATTTCCCTTAAGATGCAGATTGTTTGGAATGACTAATTTGCTTCTGTTCCCTTTTTTTAAGTAATCCCTTGGCTGCTCTTTGTCAATACTTACTTTGGCAAAACCTTCTCGATGCTTGTTAGGTTCAGACCTCCAACAGCAATATTTCACCAGTTTTTTAACTCTACGGATATAAAATTATTCAGTAGTACATTTAGGATTTCTTTAAAATATCCAGTGTCTCCAACTAGAAATAATTCACACCAGAATTACATTATTTCCCGCTGCTCTCACTAGATTGTTGTTTTTATCTTTCTAACCATAGCACATTCTTTCTTAGTATGAATTTTATGCAAATCACAAGTACATTTGCTCTATTTTTGGTTGCTCTTCTGTGTGTCACTGAGCATTGAGAAGTAATTTGCTACTTGAAGTTACATCTGAAGTTATATTTAAAAACATGCAGGGCTTAAATGATGGAATTCTCATTATTATTTCAAATCAGCATACTGCTCATACATATGCGTGACTTTAGGCTCCTGTTGATTCTAATTTAAAGACAGCAGGGAAGAGTTTTGTCCTCAAATAACAGATGTTCTTATCCGAGTAGAGTGACCTTACCTATCTGTTTTGATTATAAATTGCTTTGAAAGTAAAAATAAGGAAAACAGCACAATTAAGACAGTGTCTCAAACACTTACTAAGTTTGGCACGGTTCATTCAGGGTCTGTTTTTAAGCTGCTACTAACTTAATTATGGTTCTCTCTGACTAGTATTGTGTACCACTCGGCTACAAATTAAATGTAGTCTGTTTTAACAATTAAAGCTGTTAGATGTAGATACTGAAAAGTCTATAATGCTCTTGTCCTCACCAGTGGGTTAAGTTCACCTACCAAACTCTAGGTTTAAACTCCCAACTCTCTGACACTCTGCAGGATAACTCAAGACCTAAGACTTCATTAAATGTAGTAACATGGATTACTGCTCTAGTGCTCTAAACCCAAGTCTGAGCTTATCATTTGTGTTTCATTACCCACCTGCTGCTCTCAAAACACTATTCTCATGTTTAGCTCTCAACATGCAGGACCATGTGGCTTCCGGAGATTGTTCATCAGAGGGATGAAACTTTCTTTCTTTCTAGGGTTCAAACACCCACAGGCACCACTGATGCTGGGACAGCTGTCATGCCTTGGAGGAGCAGGTTGGGGAAGGAGAAGGCTCTTTGCAATCCTTTTCCCTACTTCTGAAACGTGCCCATGTACAAGTGTGCCTAGGATAAATGACCCATTTCAGGTTTATCACCATTCTGAAAATACATACATGAATTTCAGAGACCTAAATAATGAAAGAAAAAAAATTACTACCCTGTTGTGGTCACTGTGATTTATATACACGCTGGGACATGCACTGTATGTATGAAATTTCCATTATTTGCCTGATATTCTTCCTATGTCACTGATGATAAAGTTCTACTTTCTTTTAAATCTATGTGAATCAGCTCACACAAAGTTAAAAGAATAATCTCAGAAGATAACCCATGACTGAAAATCTAGTTTTCTACTTTGTCAAAAGTTACAGACTTCCGAGTTTAGTGGGGTTTTTTCCTAAATGTTTATAAACTATACTTTGCACAGTGCATACTATGGTGGCACCAGTTTATGGAAAATTCCACACTGTTTGACTCTTGCAAATTTGCCAGCTTGTGGCAAGGTTCTACCAGAAATATGACTCAGACATAGGGGATTTTTCCAACCTCAGAAAGTCAAGCATTTATCCTCACATCAAGCATTTGTCCTTCATATTTATTTATCAGAAAAATAAGCCTTTTAGGCCTTTCACTTAAAACAGAATATATAAAAATTTTGGTTTAAAAGTTATTTTTATCTGAAGAGAGAATTCAGCCAACATGTTAGAATCAAGAGAGAGTAGAAATCTGATTATCCAGTCTCTCATTTTTGCAGCTAATAAAACCCCCCGAACATTTAGGTAGTTTCACAAGATGGTTTATGTACCGTGTTGCCTAGCATTACAATGCCTAATTTAGAAGCATACCCACTGAGACTGGAATCTACAGTCAGTGGTAAATCTCAGCTCTCCTCCTAAGCTGGGGAAGCACATGGGACTTGTCAGAGGATCACAGCAGTCAGCCTGTCAGATTGAGGGCTACCAAACTTGGCCAAGAGGAGATGCTGAACATAAGGGTGACTTTTAAATCCTACCATTACTGGATGCCTAAATTCTTTAGACGACAATAAGACAAGTATTGAATTCCACAGATCAAATACCTTTTAGCACATCAAGACCAGTAATTACTTCTGTCCAGTACAGTTTAGTGTGAAATGCATTTCAAATCCTTGAAAGGTAGATGCCCTTCCTACAGACAAGGGCTTGAGTCATCAGGTTACAGAGTTTTGACTCCTTGCTTGCCTAGTAGCCCTGCAAGCTTCTAAACTGTCTTCATCAAGAAGAGCAGTGAATTATATACTCCAGGCCCCCCAATACATTTTATTGAAGGTAATTAGGATGATAGTACAGAATTTGGGAACTGTGATTTGAATCTTTTCAGGCTAATTAATGCTTCTGACTTTCTGGGAGAGCACTTTTACAGCTGCTGAACCCATCTTCAGGGCACTGTACGAAAAAATTGCCATCCCGTCCTCCTCCTGATCTCTTTTTTCCACACCTTACTGTCCTCCTCACTCTGCTAGTTCAGTTGTTCATTCAGTTGTTCGTGTGTTAAATGGTCCATTTTAAGTATCAGAATCAGATTTTGAGGATTAGCTTTGTTCTAAAATGGACAATTTCCCTGGTCCATTTCAGTGGATGATCATGCAAGGAGTAACATTGGCACAGCTGAGGATCCTGGGCTGCATCAAATGAGAAAGTGGCCACCAGGTTCTGGGGGGTGATTCCACCCCTTGACTCCACTTTGGTGAGACTCACTGAAATTTTGCATCCAGCTCTGGGGACCCAGCACAAGAAAGACACAAACTTGTTGGAGTGGATCCAGAGGAGGGCCACAAAAATGATCCCAAGAATGGAGCAGCTGTCCTATCAGGAAAAGCTGAAAGAGTTGGAGCTGTCCAGCCCAGAGAAAAGAAGGCTCAAGGGAGGCCTTATTGTAGCTTTTCAATACCTAAAGGGAACTTAAAAGAAAGATGGGGACAGACTTTTTAGCAGGGTCTGATAGAGCAAGAAGTGTTGTGGTTTAAGCTAAAAGAGCATTAGCTCAGACTAGGTATAAGAAAGAAATTTTTTACAGCGGGGATGATGAAATATTGGCATAGATTTCCCTGAGAAGTGGTTGATGCCCCATCCCTGGAAACATTCAAGATCAGGTTGGATTGGGCACTAAGTAACCTGATGTAGTTGGAGATGTTCTTCCTCCTTGCAGGGTCATCATAGATGACCTTTAAATCTCCCTTACAACCCAAACTATCCTATGATTCTGTGAATAAGGAGTGAGAGGATGTAATTAATAAATGGTTCTGGGCAGGAAGAAGTAGAAGTTCCTTTAAAAATTCTCTTACAGGTAGAGGATTTGCAAGTAGAAATATATCTGAAAAGGTAATGCAGATTCTTCAACAAAAGTATACACCCAATGACATCTATGATTATCTTGCTGATGGCAGTTCTGACTATGTGAAAATTCTACCTATTTCAGTCAAATTAGGTGCTGGAGAGAGGGTATACTGTTGAAAAAAGCCAAAAATGTAGTCTACTGAATCTTCTTTTTGAAGCCAATATAGCAAATGTCCAGTTGGAAACACAATGTCTGAAACTGAAATATATGTATTTCACTCTTTCTTCTCTGATTTTTCTACAGACTGAGACGTTGCCTTATACTCCTTCTTTATACTGTAGAAGCCATACAACAATTCTTCAGTGCAACTTAGTTCATCAGGAAATCTAGTAGCAGTTTACAGATCCTGCTGCTGACTTCCTGTCTGACATTCTCTGTCGTCAGTTCTCTGTGGGTATTTCACATCAGCTTGAAGATTTTCCCCTTTCAGCTTTTTGCCAGATGTTCTTATTACTTTATATCCATTACCTCTAGCCAGTGCATTACAGAACTGAGTCCATTAACTTAGATAATAATTTCTCTTTCTTCTTCAGGGTAGGTTCTAAAGCTCTCCTTTGCATCTTATATCTTGACACTTTAAAATGGCAGTTGTTAATTATAAAGAAAACCATTGCTAATGCTTTTATGCTCTTATTTCTAGCAAATTAAAAATAAACAAACTCATTCTATATCTATTTTTATACTAATTTTATACCTTAGCACAGTGTATATGAAGAAAACTTAGTAATTTTAGGGTATGCAGCACATAAACAATGAATAAAGAATGGTTAACTTTTCTAATTTACTCTACACTCAGAGACTTGTCAGACAAGCATTCATATGTAAATGAGAACTGAAGTGCAATAAGTACCTGCATATAGCAATCTTTTGGCAGAACTGCTCTGAATTTTCAAAGCCTTCTTCTTCTTTTTATATTTAGTACACAGAGACAAATTAGAGGCTGCCTTTACATCCCTGTCTATTTGATATCAATACAAGTGATAAAAAATTTAAAAAACTAGGTCAGCTTGCTTCCTGTGCATATAAAATCACTTTTTATCTAGGTGCCACAAAACCTTGAAGCTTACAGTGCCCTCAAACATCAATTATGCATTAAAACAAAGATGTGATTCTTAAACCTGAAAACTGTAAATTAGAGTATAGACTACAGTGTTATGGATACAATTAGGAGCGAATGTTTAAAAATTATCCCACACTTCACAACAGGCATAGGGAAATTTTGCACCTGTGCAATAATTCAGATAGCATTTAATAGGAGTTGCAAAGGAATAAATTGGCCAAAAGTATTACTGGAAGCTAAGGGCCCAGAGGAAGGATTGTCTGGAAAATATGTGCCATCGGATTTTAGGAGATTTAGATGAATTTAAACTGTATTTGCAACTATATTCTATAATCAATAAGGATTTCACGAAGAATCTTTTTTCTAATTGCTTAGTGCTTGAGTCCTCTCCTGGATGAAGACCAATCACCTGCAGTATGAGATCAGTGTTCAAAACAAGCCTGTTCTTCCTTTGCTACACAGTGCTCTTTCTCCAGCAGGGCAGAGATGGCCAGGCAGTCTGATCTCCCCGCTCAACCCACATTGCTCCATCTTACAGCCACACACAGCAAGTGGCACAAACACTCTGAAAGCAGGGGAAAAGACAGACAAGTAAAACCAGCCCTGACCAGGGCCCCAGTTTGCAAGCTCAGCTGATTTTAAAAGGTTTCTGGGATGTACACTGCAATGAGTTTAATCTCCAAACCTCTATGTAGAAGAGTTTAGAACAGGCTTGTTTCACCTTCTTAAAAGAAGATGATGTGTAGCTCCTGAATTCAATGTCCAGGTTCATATTCAGGCCTACTTATCGGAGATTTGTAAAATAATATATCTACAATAGCTTTTGGGTGATAGTTCTTTAATCATTTGATTGCTGTTTGTCTAAATGATAGGGGCTTATTCTTCTCTTACAATTTACTTGTGAAAATGATGATTAAGAGAGAAAAAAGGTGATGGCTGTAAGGAAAATTAGTGGCATGTAATATAATGTAATTTTATGTAAAATTAGTTTCTAATTTCAAGAAAGTTATATAAAGTCTGGCAAATAGATAGCCTTTCTTTGTCAATTAGATAATCTAGACATTTAAAACAAAGTCTACAATATTGGTTTTTTTAAATGTTTTTACTCTTCATTCAGAACTTTTCATTTTGTAAACCTTGCAATTAAATACTGCAGCCATATTCAGAACAGATTATACTGCATGTATAAAACTCTTACTTCCCAGCAACATGACTAATTCTTAATTTTGCTACCCATCCTACTGCTTCCTCAGGAGGAAAAAGTCAAAGCATTAATGATGTCCATGTGGGAGCTT
>WAAE01003186.1:0-16960 GCA_013400495.1 Nicator chloris
TCTGACCTGTGTATTCCCACAGTGAAGAGCTAGTGTTTGTACAGATAGGTTTGGAAAAAAACACCAACTTTTCAACAGAAATTACACAATTGTGCTTTGTTCATTGCTGAGTTCTGTAGCTAAAAATTTGCATTTTTATGGGTATGTGTCTAGTCTTTGTTTGCCATGCATGACTTGCTTTTAAAGATACTCTAGGCTGCTCACCTCACACAACCTTTAGTGCTCACCTATTTCAGTCAAGGTCTGTGGTCATGTTTGTTTCTCAGTCTGTAGTTATTTGATCTCATCTGAGGGGGTTGCATGTATTGAAGTATTTTCATTTTGATGCATAGTACTCTAGCTTTTTTCTATAGATTGGGTAACAAAGCATTTGATCTCAGTCACATGAGATGTGGAGATGGTTTCACCTTGATCATATGCTTTCTTCTGAGAGTTGTCTGCCTGTGAATTAAAATATCTAAGTAAAGGTTTGGCTGGTAGTATTACAGGATAGAGATAACACTTGAAGCAGAGACTGCTTTTCCAGAAACAACAACAATGAAAACTTGGTCATGATTATCTAGAATTTCACAGGGTTTGGACCACTTGGCAGACAAAGGGAATGCTGAACTGTTCCAGCCTGTAGTAGAAAGTTTATCATCACTGCAAGACTAAAGCTGCTGTGTAGTTTTACCACAAATGATGACTGCAGGGAAATTCAGCGCTGAGACCAAGAGCAGAGTTGATGCCTTTTAGTCTGTTCCTTTTACTTGTTTTACATAACTTCATTTTATGCTTTTGCAGAGTTTTTGGAGAAACTGTTAGGCCCAGCCAGATGCAGTCATAACATGTGTGCAGCCTTAAAAGGCTGTGGGGTAGGTGGGGTGATCATGAAGCACAGATAGGGGTTTATTTTATGAGAATCATGCTTTCCAGAACAGTTCAGTTTTTCAAAACTGTGCAAAGTCCACTGATAGTCTATTAGAATAGCCTACCTCCCCTCCAGCAGAACAAAATAAATGTTTTAATACATAAATACAAATAAAAATAAATAACTAGTGTTTTCTGTTGCCTTATTCTGTAAAGTGATGAATCACCTCTTTTTGAATAAATTCTGTCTGGCACTGAGTAGAGCTGATGTCTCACCTTGAAAAATAAGCCAGGGAGAAGAGAAGCTGCATTTTTTCCTACACAGCTAATTTGGGTAAGGGAAGAACAGTAGTCAGCTGCATAACTCTTTTCATCACCTCTTAAGTAAATGGATTTAGGAGTACAAGGAGTATTAGGAGTCAGTGACATCTTTGAGCTGAGCATTAACTGTATCAAGATTTAAATACTGTTAATGATCACGAGGTTATCTTCGGCTTTTTCAAAGGTTTTTTACAAGGTTCCCAAGAACAAGGAAGATTGTCTTTCAGGGGTCAGTTTATAGTCCAGTTAAAAGCTGTCTTGCACAATAGGACCAAAATCAAGCTGCCAAATATGCCTCCTTTCATGAGGGGGACCCATGCTGCAAGTAGTTAAGTGCTGTGAGATCTCCAAGGGCAAGTAGCGCAGCTAACTGGGAAAACAAGTTGTATCAGATACTGTAGTGTTAACTGTTTGGGAGCTTTTTACTGGGCAATGTAACTAGAGAACTGTGTGGTAGCCCAAAGGTGCTTGTGTCTTGAGGCCATTGGGAGATTTTCAGCTGTGAGCTGAAGGTAGAGGTTTTGTCCAGAAATCCTCCTCTGCCCATCCTCACAGGTTTTTAAAGAGATTACTTTTTTTCCCCCCTCTTGTCACATTGTTAGGTGATATAATTGAGTAAGCAACTATCTCCTTTATAGTTGGAGAGTGTCTTTGAATGTTTTCTGCTCTGTACAGAGCTTATCCATCATAAAATCTATGAAAAAAAGAGTCCCATTTACCAATTTAACCTTGTCTTAACAAGGTAATTGACTTCATTGAAGTTCACTGTTGCTCTTTGACTTTTGTCACTATGTATGAAAAAGGCCAAATACGTTGTTTATGGCCCAGGCGGGAATTTGGTTGCTGTGGTGAAGTAGCTGTCAAAGTGCCTGGCTAATCATTTATGAATCCAAGTAGAGATTTTGTAGTCCCCAAATGAAATAAATGGCATTATGAATGAGGCTCAGTTAGTAGACTGAGAGCACAGTAGCTGATTAAATTCTGCTTTGTGTCCCTTTTTTAAACTGTAGCATACCCTGCTAAACCCTAAAAGGGTGCAAATCTTTAATCTTGAACCCTTTGATGAACTTGTTCCTTTGATATGTTCTGTAATGGCAAAGAAATGTGATTTATTTTTCAAGCAGAGTATCTCCAAAAAGCATATTTCTCAACTTTTGGCAGTTAAGAATTATTTTTACCATATGCAGACTCTTAATGAAGCATGACACTTCACTGCTGCTTTTAGATGTTCAGTCGCAGAGATATGCCTGACTTTACTGTCTGCCCACTGATGCATTTCTGTCTGATACTGTAGTTTCTCAAAAAGAGACTTCATTTGCAGATAAAAGCTTTTGGAGACTCAGGAGAGGCAGATTTAGGCCTGGACAGAGCGTGGCACTTTTAAGGTGGAGGTTGATCAGAGGGCTGGAGCACTTCTACAAAGACAGGCTGAAATATTTGGGGTTGTTCAGCTTGGAGAAGATAAGGCTCCAGGGAGACCTCATTGCAGCCTTCCAGGGGACTTAATAAAAGAGAGAGTGACTTTTTTTAAACTAATAGACAGTAGGTTTAGATTAGAGATTAAGAAGATCTTTATTCAGAGGGTGGTGATGCACTGGAACAGGTTGGCAAGAGAGGTTGTGGATGCCCCGTCCCTGGAGGTGTTCAAGGCCAGGCTGGATGGGGCCCTGAGCAACCTGGTCTAGTGAAAGGTGTCCGTGTCTGTGGGGTATGTGGGGTTCCATCCCAAGCCTTTCCATGATTCTTTGATACCAGAGTCCACAGCTTTGTGAGACAGTCCATGGGACTTCTATCTGAAAAAGTAATTGCATTTCCCTGTGATGGCATTTCAGGAAGTGAAGAGCCAAACAGAGAGAAAAGCTAGCTTTGTGCTAGGAAAAAAGAATTTTAAAAGGCAGGTAATGATGGATAGGAATAGTTTTGCTTTCTCTGGCACTCCTGGTTAACCGGAGTTTTTCTCAGATGGAAAGAAGCAGCAGAGAAGGCAACACTACTGTTTTGAAACTTTCTAACGTGTTTTTTGTAGAGTTATATAAACTAAATACCTGATAGGAAATTGTGCTGTGAAGGTTTATTATTTGCTTCTTTGGGACAAATCTACATTTAAGGGGAATACACTTAAGGGTAGAGTTTGGCTGCAGAAAACTGCAGTAGAGAATAGCTTGTTTATTGTAGTGATTTTCCTGTTTAGAACACATGGATATCAGAATGTGTGCTAATCTTGAACACACACAAACACGTGCGCACAGAGTCACCTTATCCTGTCCAAACTGGGAAGTGCCTAAAATTATTACCTTTTCATTTTGCTACCCTTAGGAAGGAATGACCAGGGCACTTCATCAGGAAACACTAAAAGGAAATTCTAATAGAAAACTCTGTAGGCTAAAGAGAAAACAATTAATTTTGCTGGCTGTGGATTCTGGGTACGTTCCAAACCTATAACCTCCTCTTAGGCAGAGCAGAGTCTTCCTGGGAGACTCTTACATGTGCTGTGTTTAGTTTGGGTGGCAACACATAACGTTAATCCAGTGCCCTAGTTCATACCAAAAGTGCATGTCAATACGTTTGAAGAAATGTGGGAATAATAAGTTGCAGCATAGAGCTGCTTTAGCACAAAATGCTTTTTCTCCTTTTCTCTCATAAGGAGATACACAGTAAATAACTTCAGGTGTGGAACTGAATTAATCTTGAACTCCTAGGATCCAGAAATGGAGGAAAGGTGCATACTCTGTCATGTTACTCTCACCCTCACATACCCACGAGCACTTACATAAGCAACAGGGTAGTTACAGTTGGTATGGTTGTGCTGGTGATTGGAAGTTGAATCCCTGGTCATAGACTTCTAGTTTGTTATTTTTATTTCTGAATTCACCTTATAGAGCTCTGTGACCTCTACTGGAATCCTAGTTACTTTAGGGAATGTTTAGTATTTTGTATTAATACTACAGTAACGTGTAGTATGTTGTCCTGCATTAGCTGTTCTCTGGAGATTAGAAATGGATATTTATCCAGGAATTCAAATTATTTGCCCCTTGCCCACAATATCTTTGGCTTGATGGCATATGCTTAAGCTTGTTTCCTGACTTTATACTAGATGCTTTTATGGGTTTGATGCATTAGGCAAATTAGATTGTTATGATTTTACCGTGGCCTTTTCTCCCATTAAATGTTTGTCATCAACTGACCACTATGCTTGCTTTCAGTGATCACTTTTGCTTGGAAAAAACGGTCATAATTTTAAAAGTGTACTTATGAAAGCTATCCTCAAAGGAGTGAAGTAGTTCAATTCTAGGAATATGTGCAATCTTGATTTGATGGTTTATTTCATCCAATGGTATTCTCTGACTGGCTCAGTGTAATATGCCATTTGTTTTCATCTTGTGTTAACATTTGTATTGCTGCATATGAATTCCACAGCTTCAAAAGAACAGCCTTCAGAAGGAATTATTGTACAAACTGTGTAGAACATATTTAATCGATTCTTAAGCAATAGCTCAGTGTTCCTGCTTGAGAGAGATTTCTCTGATCAAATTCCACTGAGAACACAGGGTAGCAACTTCATTGTTGCAAAGAAAGTTTCACCAGAGGATCTTCTAGTCTGTCTTTATTGTCAAGTTATTGACCACATTTTCTGCCTAAGTTGCATGTGTTGGTGTTTGTGATTTCTCACATGTACCACAGGACATTTCTTGTAAAAAAGTCTTCCTTGAACGTGATTGTGAACATTTATCTCCTTTGTGAGAAACTGCAAAATACTTAACAATGAATAGCTTTTGCATGCTTTTGATGCAAGTTGGTTTATTTCCATCTTGTTGTTCTAGTTATTTTTAATCTCCACTTATGAATGGGCTTTGAGGCCCTGGATATATTTTACTCTGTGTTATCTGAACCTGCATAATACCATAAGGGTAGGAATAAGTTGAAAATACAACTGGTTAAACTCATCATGTCTTGGTAACTTCCATTTTACTTACAGCTGCTCATTTGGCAAGATTCACTAAAAGGGAGCAGACATTAAAAACTTTTGTGAGAAGAAAAGAGAGTAAAAATAGAAACAAGTAACAAAGAATGTAAGTTGAAACAGGTTGTCATAAATGTATATCTTCTTTTACATGTTTCTGACCTGTTAGATTCTACATAGTAGCAAGTGAAATGTACCATTAGCCATAAAAAGCAGTTTCAGTAAAGACAAAATGTATAGGGACAATGGTCTGATGAAAATGCTTAAAAATTCCTTTCTTTTAACAGACTAGGCTCTATCACTTAGCTTGCAAATCTGGCTTGTGTGCTCTTACTCAATGAGCTAGAAAGGATGCCAAAATTGAAGAGCCAGGAACTTTGTCATGTTAAGGAAACCTGACCATCCAGGAGCCACTGGCAGTTACATTCTCCTCACTCCAGACTTCTGCTGCTGCAACCAAAGCCCCCTTGTGGTGGGGTGGCCCTGCTTGACTCCCCACACACACCACTCTCATGCAATCAGACAAGTTTCCCTCACAGTCTTGACAGAAGATATCCCATAGCTGAGTGTCAGATGTCTGGTTACTTTAAGTAATTTAATCATGGTGCAGCAGTATTATAACGGCTCAAGCTGGGTTCCTGGGTGGGGGGGAGTTGGGGACAGGACCCTGAACAAAGGAATCACTGGGGTTTTGTACCATTACAGTCTCTATACCGGGTCCTCGTGGTTTTCATACCCCTTACACTTGCCTGTTGGTCCAATAGTGATATTTGATCTGAGGCTTTGTTGTTGTTTGTTGGGTGCCCCTCCATGGCCAGCACTGCAATGCCTGTGCCCTTTGTTAGGCAAAGGGTCCTAGCAAAGGGCTGCTGCCAGGTCATAGCCTCTTGGCTGTGACTTCAGCCCTTTCCCCCAAGCCAGGACACAACTGAAGCTACCTGCACTCGAAGTACTCCTCAACAGTAAAGGACCCTAAATGTTATTAGGAATTTTCAGTCCTTATATGATATATATAAAAAAATGTTCCTGAAGGTGCAGAAGCATCAACAGAGTTGGAGTGGTATGACCCAGAAGCTTTGATTTTTTTGCTCTATGCGTTCTTCAATTTCTTTTAGGTACAAAGTTCAAAGTGAAAAGTTGTAAAGAGGAACCCTTTTTGTTATTGTTTACTCATAAGGATTTTTGTCAGAGAAGACGTGGTTACATGCAACTGTCATAGCTACTGACTACTTTTAAATCAGGAAGTGGATCACTGAGTGGTTTGGAATCATTCTGTCAGGTGTATGCCACAGGAGAAACCACTGCTATGTGCCCTGATAAACTCTGACAAATTCATACAGTAACAAATCCAAATTTTTAATGAGAAAATATTACCCCTGTGAAAGAGAGTAAGTTCAATTCCCATTTGTGGTGCATGAGCCCCCAGGACAGAAGCAGCTTGCCCAGGAAAGGCTGTTGGTTTACCCCCATTCATGAGCTTTGCAATTCACAGTGAAGGGAAGGCTTGAGCCTGCCAGCTGTAATTGGCAACCCACAACCTCCCTGTGACTTGGATACATCAGTGGGCACCAACCCATCCAGTGCCTGCTTGCAGGAAGGCAGGTGGAGGAAGTGATATCCATTTTCTTGTAGTGCCTGTGTGATTGTTTCCATGAAAACTGCTGTTTGCTCTCAAATTGCAGCAGCAAAATTTGTAAGTTGACTTTGAGAAGCTGAGCCTGGGAGCACAGCCACGTTTGTGAGTCTGATCCACAGTCTGTTCTGTGACAACACAAAACCTGCAACCCAACGCTGGCAATAGAAATTGATGGCAAAAACTAATGCAGGCTTCAGTAAGGGATGAGGATCTTGCCTGGGGACCCTACTCACTTGAGAAAGCATTTTCAAAGCCTCTCTTGAATCCACTAAGTACTTCTGGCATGGGGGAATGGATGAGTGTTTAACCCAACTGGGATGGTGCTTCTACCTCAGGTGTTTTCATTCCTCCTAAATGCACTGGGGTAGCATGTGCTGTCTGTATCTCTGCTTGTATTTCGCATGCAAACATATGCAGTCAATTCTGCAAAATGCCTCCTTGAAATGGAGATACTGCATACAAATGTGCTGTGACACTGGTTTTAATTTGTCCCTTCTAAGAACTCGGACAAATGCCAGAATTTATTTTTAATATTTTTATCTTTTGTATATAAATATTTGTGATGGCTCTTTTTTCTTTCCTTACTCTTTTGAGAACTGTCTTAAAAAAGTCAAAAAAGACCAACAGCAACAATGCAGGACAAAATTGTCTCTCTCTCTCCCCTTCCCCTTTTTTGTAACAAAATGATCTAATGCCCTGTGTCGGTTGAAGGCTGTTGGGTTCAACACAAAGTTGCTTGCTTCAGGGAGCAAGCAGAATATCTTTACAGGGCTTCTGTGTTCCTCTTCTGCCGACCAAGAGGGCTATCTGAAAATCTAATGTTTCTGACATCATAATCTGTATGTATCTTGTTTTGGTGTTAGTGCTGTCTTGTCTTTAAAAGAATATTCCTGAATGTGGCTCTGGAAAGCTGCATGGTGGGCAGCAACTTTAACACTTAATATATGTATTATTACTATTAGTCTCTTCTAAACATTTACCTAATTCCTGTCCCTAAATCTTTTTTGCAGCAGTTCTTGTATTGTCAGCCTTGAAAATCTTGCAAAGGCAATAAAGGTAAATGCTACTTGATAAGGTTCTGTAAGTCTCCTGTTACTGCTTTTCTGACTGACTATCAGTACTGTTTGGGAGCTGCTGCTCACACATATGCCAGAGACACAGAAACCACGACGATTCATCTTTGACTTCATCCAAAAAGTCAGTGGGATTATTGAAGTGCAACAGCTCATCTGCTTTTCATGTTGATATTTCCTAAGACCTAATTGTCTCTTTAGTGAGTGATTGCATCAGTCCGAGATTTTGGATTGTGAGCTGTTGCAATCAGGAACCACCTCTGGTACAGTCCTTTGTATAAAGGAGTCCTTTATATAAAACACAGGAGTGCTTATGGCTTATAAACAGCCACGGGGACAGTCACCATGATGGATGAGGAAATTGTAAGTTTGGGATGTTTGAAGGGTTGTTTTCTTAAAATAGACATCCTCAGTATAATCCAAGAGTATAGAAGCTGTCTAAATCTTTTGAGAAAGCAGAGTTTAGACTGGACATCCTAGGAGAGGTTGTCCTCTCTTGTACCTCAGAGTTATGGCTTGTCTGCAGGTGCATCGCAGGAGCATTTCTGAGACTGTATGTAGGTACTGTTGTCCTATTAGTTCTAGTTAGAACCAGAAAAAAAAAAAAGTCAGAAATAATTCATATCCTTTTAAGAAAAAGAAAAATCCAACACTTGAAAGGCTTATGTAAATGTATATGTGCTATATTTTGATACAGCTGCAGTCTATGCCATCTGAACAATGCCACATTGAGGTAGCTGAGGATCAGGAAATGAAATCAGTAGGTGTGAAGAAGAAATGAAGACCATCAATTTTGCGTGTATATATATATATATGTGTGTGTCGTATGCTTCTAATGTCAAGTTGCATGGACTGTCTAAATGAATTTAGGGTCTAATTATGTGTTTTTAATTGTCATATTTGTCTCATCTTCCTTTCCAGCTTGTTTTTTTTCCTACTTAGAGATATTACATGAGTATTACAGGGAAGTATAGTCAGCCAGATGTTTATGCTTTGTGATGTATTTTGCAAAGGAAAAAATATGTAAGAATGATACCTGGGAATCTTTACAGGAAAACAAATGTTGTTTAGCATG
Organism: Nicator chloris; assembly: GCA_013400495.1. Taxonomy (NCBI): domain Eukaryota; kingdom Metazoa; phylum Chordata; class Aves; order Passeriformes; family Pycnonotidae; genus Nicator; species Nicator chloris. The sequence continues at coordinate 8,916 of WAAE01003186.1, forward strand.
TTGGTTTTTCTGTTACTAAGTTGCTTCTTTTTCTGCTGCACTCCTTCCTCTAGTGCCAGGCTGGATAATAGGTGTAGGCCATGAGACAAGTGTTGTGTAGCAGTTTGCCAACAGCTCAGCATTATCCAAAATGAGCTTTATTTATGATCCTTGGAGAGGTTAGCTTAGATTGCCAAGTCAGTATGGCAAGCATACTGACAAATCTACACTCTCCTAGGAGCTCATTGGTTGATGCTGGACCTTCAGCTGACTCTAGGCTTTGGCAGATGAATTTCCCATACCTCTATTGCAAAACACTCTTCTTTTAAAACCTTTTTGTCAGTTGACAGCTATCAAAACTCCATCTGTAACTACAGGTTTCAGTGTTTTAAGTGAGTGTGCTAATTTCCTTCATAGTTACTTAGTTGGTAATAATGTAGTTATGGAGCAGTATGATTAGGTTTTGCTTGTTTGTGTACCACTTGCAATTTTTAACAGATGAAATATTCTTGTTCAGTTTTGTCCTCACCATTGCTCTGTTCTCCACCCTCAGAAAAGTTTTTCCTTCTGAGGTGTTGCAGGAACTTACTTTTGTGGATGCATACTTCTGGAGTGTGGGTATGCAATACAGGACTAAATCAAGCTGTGGGCTGCAAATAATTATTTTAATGTGCACAGTAAACAGAAATGATAGAAGTTTTGACTCATAAGACTGATCCACTGGACAGATGTATGAAACTAACTCAAAATATGTTAGTTTCATACCCGTGGGAAAGGACTTTGGGTCATAAAGTGTCTGTACAAACAAATCTCTATTTTTACTTTAGTATTATTTCCACTAATATACTAACATTTTGACTAATATTTACAAATTTTTCATATGCATTTTCAGCTTATCCTTCATTTTATACAGTAATGAGTGGGAATAAACTCCAGTCACTTGCGTAACTAAGCCTTCTGCTTTCTCTTTTTCTCTCACTTTGGAGCAGATTTGTTCATATGAAGAGAGAGGGAATGATGCTAGGGTTCATGTTATTTTAATTTATATATATATTTAATGTGCAATGACTATTTAAATAAATCACCCCTACTCAAAATTGCTTTGAAAAACAAAGCCTGTTTAGAAGGAATTTTATAAGACATCTTCTCTAGGAAAGGAGAAACAGTAGTGGTATATTATAGTAGCATCTAAAAATGCCTAACAAGACACAAACTTTTACTATGCTAGTCATGAACAAAAGGATGTTTAGGAACAGGCCTTTACCCCTTGCATGTGATAATCTGTCTGAACTGGTCTTGCTTTGCTAGCTTGAGAATTGTTGCTGGATAATCCAAGGAAGGAGAAGTCACTGAGGGAAATGAGAGATGGCTGCAGCTCTTACATGTATCTTTCTACTTATCTCAGTAGATCCCTTTCAAGCCTAGGTTTTATGAACACAACTGAAAGAGGTAAAAGGATCCTTATTTATGCATGATTTTTGCCAGCGTCATGGTTTTGGTCAGTTCGTCACCTGAGGTTTTTTTCTGCTTGGCTCAGGGAGGCAAGTCATTCCCCTGCTACACCATGAGGTCCCTTTCCACGGGAGACAGTTCTCCATGAACTTCTCCAACCCGGTTCCAATTTCATGAGCAGCAGTCCTGCCAAAACTGCTGCAACATGAGTTCCTCCCACAGGGAAGAGTCCTCCCAAAACTGCTGCAGTGTGGGTCACTCTTCCATGGGGTGCAGTCCTCCAGGAACAGGCTGCTCCAGCCTGGAAGCAGGGGCCCTCTCTCTCCACCGGCTCTCCCACTGGATCACAGCCTCCTCCAGGCACCCACCCAGTCCAGCATGAGCAGTTCCCCCACAGGCTGCAGGTGTATCTCTGCATCCCCCGTGGATCCCCATGGGCTGCAGGGACACAGCTGCTTCACCATGGTCTTACCACAGCCTGCAGAGGAATCTCAGCTCCAATGCCTGGAGCACCTCCTCCCCCTCCTTCTCCATTGACGTTGGTCTTTCCATGTTTGCCTCACATGTTCTCACCTCGTCTCTGGCTAGAAAACACTATGCCCCCACTTTGTTTTGATTTCTTCTTAAATATGTTATCACAGAGGCGTTACCATCATCTCTCATTGGCCCAGCCTTGGCCAGCAGCATGTCCTTCCTCAGAGCTATCAGGGATTGGCTCTGCCGGACATGATGTAAGCTTCTAACAGCTTCTCACAGAAGCCACCTCTGTGGCCCCCCGTTACCAAAAAGGGCTGAGCAAAACCAACACAACCAGCCAGTGGCTGTGTACTGTGGCAGTAAACCAAGCCCCCAGAAGTGTTTGCCACCATATACGAGAAGAATATACCAGGCCCCTCATTATGCAGGCAATGGTGAGCAAGAACGTGAGTGGGGCATTTGTAGTCACCACAGCCCGTCAGGAAAAGGGCAGCTGCAGTGTTTACCACACCACCTCTGCAGCTAGATAACATGGGTGGATGGATTTTATTTGTTAAGTCTATACTACAGGTAACTGAAACTTTTTTATCTTCTCTGTGTTTTTAGTTGTGACTTTTATAAAAGGTGTACTGGTGTTTTAATGTTGTATTCACAAATGGATCTTTTTAGTTGGCAGCCCTCAGGTTTTTGTCAAGCAGGTAGAATATTCTGTTTTAGCCTACAAGGAAGTGGTGTTTTTTCCATGTAATCTCTTTCCCAAATAGTGCAAAGAGAGTAGGCTATTATACTGAGCAGGTTTCATTCCAGCTCAGTCATTAAAGCTTCTTACCTCATACTACTTTAGGCCTTGGAAGAAAACCGTGATTCTACTTTCAGGGAAACATAGCATGACTTAAAAAATTTTTATGAGATTGTCTGGAATAAGATGCCAGCATTGGTAATCTGAGAGAAAAAGTGACAGCCTGTTCTGTCATTAGGCTGTGTCTTGGTTTGAAAGACAGGTGTCTGCCAGGGGAAACCGGAGCCTCCATTGGAATAGAGAATGTAAACCCCCTCTCTCTGAATGATTATAATTTTGAAATTAAGGGGCTTTCAGGCAAAGATATGGGGATAGGAATAACAGTTCTTTACTAGGGACAGTACAAAACAAAACAAACAAACAAAACAACAACAACAAAAAAAACAAAACCAAAAGAAAGAAAACACTGACAGAGTCAGAATACAACCTGACACCCTGTTGGTCGGGGNTTCCTCTGAAGATCCAGTGGTGGTGAGAAGGGTACAGTCTTCCTCTGGGAATCCAGTGGGAACCAGCTGCCTTGGTGTACTGGCTCTCAAGTTTTATCTAGATAGAAATGCTTGGCTCCTCCAGTGGGAGGAGCCATCTCACAATGGGATGATGTCATTTTATCAGTCATGGGAGAGCCTTAAATTGCCCATTAACAGAAGATACCCCCTGGAGGGAGGATGGGTGGTGAAAGACTTAAAGAAACACTGCCCAACCTGATTTTAACAGCTGGCCCATTAACAGAAGATACCCACCCCCTCCCCCCTGGAGTTATGAGGAATGGGTTATACAAGAAATAAAGAAAAACACCTCCCCATCTGATTTCAGCAAATGGTAAATAGAATACACATTTTTGGTTACATATTGCAACCCAAGACAGGCTGATATGCATAATAGCTGATAGTCATCTCATCACCCACCCATCTGTTACTGTTCACCTTTGGTTGCCCTTGCTATTAGTGGCAAGAAATAAACATTTTTAGGACATGAATCACTTGGGCCACTCCATATGTGTGTTTTAGGGCAAAACAATTAAGACTCCATTGACTAGGTCTTTACTGGCTCACAAAAACGCCAAAAGTAGCTTACTGACATCTGTATTACAGATGTCAACATTTAGCCAAAATAATCCCACTCAATCCAGTCCAGTGTTGCCTGATATTGTTTACAAATTAAGAAGGAAAAATGCCCAGTTGGTAATAATGAATTGATCTGTTTCCAGTATTCTGTTTATTAATTGAACCAGATTGAATTTTAGCCAAAGCCTGGAATGGAGAAGTAGTACAGTCAAACCCCCATTTTTCACTCTACCCCCACCCCTTGCAGTCAGATAATAAGAAAAAAAAACCCGTACTTTTCAGCTGGAAATCTGAACTCAGCTTGGGGACATATACAAGGTCTAACTGAGTGAAAAGAAAGCAAGCAGAGTGCAATTTTGTTAGCAGATGATAAATTTTCTACACCTGGTGAGTTAACACAATGCTTATTCTTCAAAAACCACTGGCCTAGGGAACTGCAAAATGCCCATGGTGTAAGAAATAGAACTGGAAGTTCACTAGCCCCAGTGCCCTGGTAACTTAGTAGGTCGGCTGTAGCATTGGGGTCCCTGATCACTAGGGACCATCAAAGAGACCCCCAGGATAGAAGAGCTCATACATAAAGGGGAGAGAAAATATGTTAATGATTTGTGGGAAAATATTATATATATTTATTCTGGGACATCAATGAGTATGTATGTAAAATACAGTATATAAACAGAAACTTTCTCGTACTCAGCATGCATGACTTTAGGAGGAGCTATCCCCCTTGTGCAGCTGGCCAAATAAAGAATGCTTGCTTTTCAATGCTGCAATGGTATTAAGAAGATTGTTGTTTTGCTCAAGTTTTTGGTAACAACTCTGTCCAGTGTTCCTGTTTTTTTCTGTTTGCTATTCATGGGATAAAAGATATAGGAGTCTTTTATGCATCTACATTCTAATTCTCTTCAGCTTTACTGAAATGTGATCTGATGGATATCCTGTGTTACAGCTGGGTATTCCACCCTGCTTTTAAGATGGCAACCTGTCCACGTGAGAGGTCATCATAGCCTTTCTATTGAGAGTTGTAGTAGTAGCTGGATCAGAACCCCAACAAACAACTCAAAAGCTGTGAAAGATGTTAGTTTAAAATAGTTTGTTACTTTCACTGAAGTGCTTAGACATTATTATGTCTACTTCTTTTTCATGTTTGAAACACCCATAAAATTTACCTTGTGTTTGGAGGCTGTCATATTTTATACCTTATCTTTTGAAAATTGTGTGGGCATAGGGGTAAAACCTGCTTTATTGGAAATGATATGTACATGAATTCAATAGTATAACTCTCTTGCCATTTGTGTCATTGTTTAACAATTTGGAGAACAGTCTGTGGTGTGTAGAAGGCAGATGGCATAGTATGGGAATGCTAGTGCAGGGTATATCTGAGATTTGTGTTTGCACTCTGTTAGGATTAAGTGCCATCACCTTTTTCTTCTTAGCAATGACCACAGCTGTATTAAACACTTTTGTTTTGTTGAATTGTTGTCACCTATTTTGTTGAACTGAAAGAAGTAGATGTTGAACATCTGCATAAGAGTAACACAATATTGATTGTACACGTGAAGGCTCATCTCTTAAAAGCTTCTGTGGGGAAGTTGATTCAAAGTGTCAGTGGAAAGAGTGGTGCTAATCTGAAATGGCTTTTGCTGAGTATTGTGAGAAAGTGGTTGTACTTGCTGGTGGGTAGGAAGGCGTCATGAACAGTAAGGAAAAAATCATTGCTGTTCCATAGCAAACAACATTTTTGCTGAGAAATTGCATTTTTATTGCAGCACATGTACTTCAGTCTCAGTTTTGTTGTACCAAAAGCAAAGGACCAGGTTGCCTTTGCCATGGGAAGAGGAGGCTGGAGAATTTTTGTCTTGCTGTCAACAGGCAAGCATAATAATTGATAAGCTGCAGCAGTGACTTATGGTGTAGGCAAATTTATTGCTATAGAGCTGCAGCAGCCTGGATTTCAGTGACCAGGAATACAAAAAAGGGACCAATTTGTTGCATCCTCTGCTGTTGCGGCCTATGTCACATGCAGTGCCCATGGATCATGGAGCTGGCATTTCAGACATATGGTAGCAGATGTGAAAATGACTACAGGAAAGGTAGAACTTGGCCTTATTCCATGGTTTCAGCTCACACCTGGGAGATGTTTTTGGAATTTTTTCCTCTTTGTGAGATGTACTCATGCAAATATTTTGTTAGGATGGGCTATGGTGGATGTCTAATGTAGTTTTGCATGTTCTGAGTCAATATAGTCATAGCTGGTAGCCATATTGTTGTATGCATTTATTTTTACCAGGGTTTCCAGTGCTTTTCTTGGCTGATGTGATTCACAGCCCTAAAAATTTATCGTTCTCTGGTAAAGACTGTGTATCTAAGGATTATTGGCAAGGTTGAAAGCTCTCGCATATATAAAAGTACTGTACCAAGTAGTGCAGAAAATTTGTAGGAATTACGTGAAATTAGATGTGAACCAAAACTTCCCCTAGCATACACAACTGAGGCAGGACTTCTTTCTCTCTGTCCTAGAGCTATGCCCATAGCACACTTCATCAGTGAAGCCTTGACCAGCCCTTCAGCTAAAGACTGTATTAACCAAATTTTAGAATAAAAATGCGGAGAGATCCATTACACACTGAAGACCAGATTGGCTCACAAAAGATAAAAACATCTGTTCTTTTAATATCTAACAGAATCTCAACATTTAATTCAAGTATCTTTGTTTCAGGTTACTGCCTTGCATACTGTGGGAGGTGGGTCTGCCTGAATTGTCCATAGTACTGCCCTGTTCGTTGTCTTTCTTGAGTGGTAGCCAACAATATAAATTAAATTATTCCTCTGAAGTGGTTATTATCCTAGCTTTACCAGAATAAACTTCATGTGTCCCAACTATCTTTTCCCTTTTTATGTGTTTCTGAATTTCATCACGGTCTTTTCTAGTTTGGGCTAAACTTAATAAATTGCCATCATTTGCCACTTCAGTGGCTTGTTCATTTTACTCAATCATTTGAAATTGTATTAAATTGTGGTCTTCACTCTTTGAATGCTAGACTGCACTCTTAACCTCTTGCAATGTCTCTACTGTAAATGGTTTAAGGTGATGAAAATTCTGATGTGAGTCATCTAGGGAAGGAGAATGTTAATGTGAAAGATAATGACAGGAGTGTGACCTTGAGGTTCATAGAAATTAAAGCTTTTAGAAATAGTAACACATCACTATAATACTGCTCTCATTAACCTCCCCACCCTGAAAAAAAAATGCAAACCCTTTCCCCCCTTACCCCCAAAACCCAAATGGAAGCCAATAAAACACCAAGAGATGCAGGTAAATGCTTAGGTTTTAAGATTGATTTTTATTTTTAGTTTTTTTTCCACAAAGAAGTTACCTTCTTACCAGGAAATGGTGAAATAATCATATTTTTCTCCTCTTAAGCAATTTCCATGCTGTATAAATGATTTTGGAAACACTGAAATCTCATAATTGAATGTTTAGAGATAGGAAGTTACTGCTTGTCTCCATGCTTAGGGTGAATTCACGTCTGGTCTGATCCTTTGCCTGGTCTCCCTCAGTATAAAAATAGACTCCAAAGTGTTCAGTGGTTCCTTCATGGGCCCACTATGAAACAGAGTAATGTTCCAAGCAACCCCTGTTTAACAAATGCAATGCTAAATGTGCCTGGGTGGTTACCATCTCCACTAAAGAAATCCCAATGTTTGATCTCCAAGGCAACGATACCATTTGAACTGAAGGAATCACTTTATTAGCTGCTACTGTTAGCTGCTTCTTTGTGAAGCAGCAAGCAACTAACCAATGTATGGCAGGCACTCCTGACCACCCAGTTTGTTGTTTAAAGTTTATTTATTTTCAGAGAATTGAAAAAGACCTGGCCCTTGCACCAACTCCACCAAACTTGGCACGTTTTGCTTGAAACTGTTGTTGTTTCCCTAAGAGGAGATGTTGTATGTTTGAAGCCTTGGCCTGGGAGTTCAAAAATCTGAGTTGAGTTCTCAGCTGTAAAGCAGTAATCTGATGTGAAGCTGGGACGGCACTTCACAATTTTTCTTTTGGTTTCTCATCTTTGTGTTGTCCTCCTGTCTTGCCTTTGGGTTGTGATGCCTTTTTGCTCCATAGACTCTTCACAGGACAGTCAGGACTTAGGGTAATAATTTGTTTTATGTATTTTTGTATTACTGTAACACTAATCCTCTGAATCTGGCTCAAGAGTTCAGAGTGGTTCTGCCACAAATTCATTTGCATTTTGGTTTTTTTTTCTTCTTTT
>WAAE01003192.1:700-25711 GCA_013400495.1 Nicator chloris
TTACTGTCAGCAGTACCCCTCACAAGAATTGATGGTTCAGGTTGAATGCATGTTGTTATGCTATTTTTATGTGTGGTTATTGGGATTGCTTCTTGTTTGTGTGTTGGTAGCTGCCTGCCAGCTGGTGGCTACATTCTGCTGGACAATTAGCAATTTTCCCCATCTGGTGAATAGGTTTGCTCCACGTGCACCTTGCATGTGACAACATCTGAGGTTCAAATAGAGATGTTTTGGTAAAAGTCTGCTCTTCCCTATCTACAGTAGGGCTTTCTGCTCTATGCTGTTCATGTTTTCAGAGGACTATGGCTTTTAAGAGTGATGGAAGTGTGGTTTAAGTGGTTTGTCTGCTCCAGTTAGGCCCTGGTGTTTGCAATTCTCCTAGAAATAAAGCAGAACTACAGAAAGGATGTTCCTAATTTGATGAATAATAAATATGAAGGATTTTTTCCTTTTCACACAAACTTTCTTCATAAAGAGCCTTATTTTTGGTGATCTGCTTTGTTTGCACCTCCTGCACAGCTTCAAATTAACAGATAATGTGTAAAACCTACCACTGCAGGATTGAATTGTTTCAGAGTCCACTTCACTACATCTCATCCTACCAGATTCTAACTGATCGTAGGAGTCATGCTGTGCACCCATTTAAATTGAAAACCTTACAGGCTCTGTTGGGCCATTTCAAAGTTTGCAGAGATTTAGCTTTAATCCTCTTAAAATATTAGGGCATGTGACCTTGCATACCATATTGTCAGTGGGATAAAGATCCCTTTGATTTTTATTTACACTTCTTCACATGGGGGGAAGGCAGGTTAATTCATTTCTTCTCAGTGCCACCTTTGGCTCCCCATGCCCTCCCTAAGTCACTCATGTGGATGCAGGAATGCTTTGGCAAGTAGAGTTTGCATTTTTCTGCCTCTCTGTGCTCCAGTAATTTCTTCAGAGGCACGCTTACGAGATGTCAGCTTTGCAGGCAGATAAATTGTTTTATTTTTGCATAAAAGATGTCCCTCCATCTATCTTTACGAAATGGAGTTTTTCACTACAAATGTTTCATGCAGACAATTTCTACAATTCATGTACTTGCTTTTGGTTTATAACTTTTCAATTAAACAATGGTTTCTGAAAGCTGGCAATTGTTTCAACCTGCTGTTATGAATTTTGCCTTCAAGTTTTGGGATTTTTTTAATGTTTACTGTGTAGCAAAAAGAAGGCATAAGGACTAGAGAGAAAAAAACACGCTGTAACCATGGAGGATAATGGATTTGAAAAAACCCTGAAATCCCACAGCCCCTTTCTTCATCACTTTGCATAGCTATTTACACACATGCAAAAGCAGTAAAAAGTATTGATTTACTAGTGTCCTTGGCTAGAAAACTAGCTTCCATGGAAGGAAAAGTATAGGTCTTTCTGTCTAGAAGAGGGAAGGGCAAGGCATAGTTTTCAGAGATTATTTGAGAGAGCTCTGGTGCTATTCAAGCATTTAGTTATTTTGACAATGACAAAAATATTTCAAGAAGAGGAGTACTTTCTATGAAAACATTCCTTCAGCCTAAACCTCATTTTTTCCATCTAGTACTACACTCAAAATTTGGCTAAGATTGTTTCCCTATGGTCTTCCAAAGTCCAGGGAAAGGTGGTAAAGCAGTGATGATTTCAGGCCTAGTGCTAAAATTATACAGTTAGTTCATAAAGTTAATGAGCTCAAATTCAAAATATTAACCTGTCCTGCCATCTGCTATTCTAACACCTTACCAATATTACAGACTTTGTACATTTTCTCTTCCTACATATCCTTCCTTATGGAAGAAGTAACTCCTGATATTTCAGTGACTCAGAACTTGCCAATGCTTGATGAAACAACAGGACAGTTTGTAAATTATTTAAGCACACACAAGTCCATTAAACAAAGAAAATTTATCAGGTGATCTAATTTACCAGACAACACTGATCCAAACTTTTTCTCTCTAGTTACATTTCCAAATGACAACGACCATTTCAACAAAAAACTGTACATTCACAGCCTTTCCCAGTGGTGACAATCCATGAGGATTTCTATGGGATTTAACACCCTGTCAAATGTGCAAAACTCTATTCTAAAGAAGGACATCTTCCAATTTAAATATCACCTTGATCTAAAAATTTTCCAGCTTTCATTACTGCAAGTAGTATCTATCTACATGTTCAGACCAGCAAAGGCGAAACAACCCTGTTTTTTAATTCTATTGTATATTTTACACATTTAAACAATGTGTCTTTTTTCAGGTGAGTTTACCATACATAAATCTTTAGAAGAAATACTTTAATTTGGGGGGTCAGGGGCAGGAGAATGAAGCTAGGCAGATAGCTATAGCAATTTGAAGCCTCAGCTCAATTTCTGACTGAAAAGAAAGAGGTCACATTTAAACCATTGGGAAAAGTCTATAGGCTTTGGTTCACTTTTCCTTTCATATATTTTAGCTGCAGCTAAACTGATTACCTTCTCCCCACCACATCCACCCCCAAAAGCAGGACTGAGGGTTGTAACAAGGGCAGCTAAATCCCAGATAGATGATGAGTCAGAGGCTTCAGCTGTGATTTGTGCAGCCTGGCATATTAATGTAAACTGATAGCAGCTTATAATGAGCATCTGCTATTGCCTCCTGTTAAAGATGAGGTATTGGACTTGCTGGACCTTTGATATGACCCAAGTACAGCTGCTCTGGTGTTCTTTATAAAGGCTCAAACCATTAGTGCAGCCGCTCAGGAGAAAAAAAAAAAGGCAAGGGATGATTCACAAGTTCCTCAGACATCTCTGTAAATTGATGGAGTTTGAGAGTCCAGTTCCAGAAAAGTTAGTATTAGGGATTAATTTCTGGGGGAAGAGGGGAGGGCATATAAACAGAGAGACTCAAAGCTGCAGATGAACTGCAGCCCTGGAATGGGGTTACATTTTTTAACCTAAATTGAAGTTTGGGTTCTATTTGGACTCTGAAGGCTTAAAAAATACCAGATGCAGAGAGATGAGCTCCAAACAATACTGTGAGAATGAGTCAAAAAGGAGGTCAGCCTGTGCTAGCTATATGTAAGAATGATCACTCACACAGCTCCTTCCTGCATAGTCAGTTTTAATTTATCTTGCATGTCTTATAGTCCAAGAAAGGTGATATCTGTGAGAAAGGGGAAAAAAGGTGTCTGAAGAAAGCAGAGGTTGAAAATTCGCAGAGAGATTTGGGATTGGATGTGAAAATTGAGTTTCCTTTTAATTAATTTAAAATATCTGAATGGTGAGTCAATGGTATTTCTCTAAATGCGTGGTTATAAGTTGAAAAGATACAGAGCACACATCAGGGCATTTGATCTGTAGATCACTGCTCGGGAATGGTATAAAACCTGAGCTGAAAATTAAATGTCATCCCATGTTTAGTATTTGATACAGTGAAATATGGCTTTTGAGACCTGGGTAGAGAACTGAGGACTAAGTGAATACTTTGAGATCCTTCTGCTGCCACGTGAATGAGGAAGGCAGACGAAAAGCTCATGCTGGAGTGGGTGGAGGTGCCAGAGCCTGTTCCTTGCAATGAATTGACTGGATTAGACAGTTTCCACATAAACAGATGTGAGGAAGGTTATTACTCTCTGAAAGCACTAGTGTGAGGCAGCAGCAATGTGAGAGAAGTGCCAGGTTATAAGCAGAAAATTTTGTCAGGATTCAAGCTGTTTCTTTCCTATTTTTCTATCCTTTCCCCCTTCTGAGAGATCTGATGAAATTATTAGTTGCTGTGATAGGTGGTAAGTGGAGAGAGATGGGAATGACACCATCTAGAAATTCAGAATGGGCTTTATTTTTTATTTCCTTCCAAAACTGCTTCTTGCTCTTCAACCCTTCCTCGCTCTTCCTCTGTGCAGAGGTTGCCTTCTCTCCCCCTTCTCCTCTCCTTTTATGCCCTTATCAGCAAGGTCTCCCTTTGCCTGCAGGCAAGCAGGGCCCTGCTGTCCCACCTGCACTGAGCTGCATTCCCAGCTGCTGGCTGCACGGCAAACCACACACCCAGAAACGCAGCACAGGCCCTGCCATGCGCTGCTGCAGCTGTCCTGGGAGCAGCTGGGCACTGGGAGGGAACAGTCTGGTTTATGGGGTGAAAAAAGAACCGTGAGCAAAAGGGAAGGTAATTTCCTCACTGGGGATTCTGGCTTATTTCGGGAAGCTGGATAGCTGCATGTTTTGTTATTGTGTGATTTATTCTGTGATGTGGTGCAGGGGGGAGTCTCACTTAAGCAGTACATGAAGTGGGGTTTTTTCATTTGGAAAAGAAAACAAATTCAGAGTTGACAAATATAAAAATATGCCCCAACATCTGTGATAGAAATATGGGAAATTAAAAAGAAAAACAACACTAGATGACAAATTTATCAGGTCCTGGACAGAATGACCTGTGAAGAACCACTTCCATGGAGAGGGAGTTGGCAGATGCCCCTTTAACCCTTTGATATTCGCAACCAAGCAAAGAAACCTGGGACCAAGGAAGTGGAAATGAGTGGAAACCTTGAGATTATATTCTAAGGACTGAGAGGACAAAGCCCACTGGAGATGGAGGAGAAACAGTAGAACGGAAAGAGCTGTCAGATCACACACACTGTTGGGGTAGGAACCCATCAAATTGTGCGGTAAATGCTGCCAAAGAAAGATAATTAGTCAATCCTTGCTCTAGCATAAACATCACCCAACAGGCTCTCAGGAAAAGGAGCAGATCTTAGAAAAGTACTTTTCGCCTTTGACTGAGAGTGGAAAGGGCTATGGGTATAACAAGCACAAGCTGTTTTAATCCAGTGCTGCTTAAGAGGTGATTGCTTTAAGTGTAGCAATGTCTCCTGGCTGTACAGGAGTCCCTGAAATCTCTTGAATTGGCTTGAAAATGAAAGGTGACTGTTGTTCAGTGCAAGGCATTCTCCCTAAAGTCCCTCTCTGACTGTTTCAAGGAAGCAATGTGATGGCTGAAGCAAAATGTTCCAATAAACTCAGCTACTCAGGGAGTGAATCCCTGTGGCCAGCAAAAACAGTGCCCAGACTACTGCGTCGGAAGGTGAAAGCAGGTTAAATTATAAATGCAACCATAATTACAGTGTTGTTGAAAACAATTTCACTGAACATGAAAAATTCAGATGATACAAAGCAGTCAGTAAGGCTGTGAAAGACTGCTCTGAGATGTGAGGGTAAAAACAAAAAGACTCTCAGCGGAAGAATACTGGGTCTAGAAAAACTAATGTGACAAAGCAGCCGGTCAGCAGTTTCAGGGAGAAGATGCAGGCAGGCAAAACAAAAAAAAAGAATAAAAGATAATGAAAGATCTGAAAGGGAAGAAGGGTATTCCCTGTCCTTGGGGTGAATGAAGTAATCACTGTGAAACAGGCATGCTAATGAAAGGCCTGGGAAATGTGTGAAAAAAGGTTCCACTATGAGTAACTAAACAGATGCTTTTTATTTATGCTCTGCTAGAAAAAACAGACAGCATGGAGAAAACTCAGGCTCAGGCTTGGCTAGACAAGACAGCTTTAGAAGTGGTGAACCCTGGGAAAGCAAAGTAGGAGTGTACATGGCTGTCAGAACACACGGGAAGGGCATCCCTGTCTGGGAGGGGATCCACAGTTCTGTGTCTCAGAGGCAAGGAAACATCTATGACACCTCTTCCAGAGGAAGTGTGTGTTTTTTCCTGCTGATTTAGTTACCAAATGGGCAAGTCATTACTGAGACCTGTTTGCTGTGAGCTGAGGTGCTGGTGGTAGTGGTTTGGGATCCATGGCACCAGTAACCTGTGCTGCTGAGGCCAGGGAGCTGCTTGAGGGAATTTATGTCTTGCTGTGACATGGCTGCATGGCTCTTCTGCAAAAGCCTCTTCTCCATTGTGGGAATAATGGACCTATTGTTCTTAATGGCTGTGTTGCAGGCTGCAAGTCTGATCCACTCTAAAGATCCTGTATTTCTATGCAGACACCCTTCTGTTTAGAAAAAATGAGGGATTAAATATAGCAGCAGACAGGCTTGGACTGTGTTCCTTAATTCCCTGACTGGAAATCTTGGAGATTTTACAGCCCCACACCAAAATGCTGAGCTATGGTTGTACATAAGATCAAGAGTGGTCAAATTTGACAGTGCTGAAGTAAAAGTTCTCTGAAAATCCAGAGCCTGTTTGCATGATTCCTGAGAAATATCTGATGGCTTTTCCAGTTCATCTCACTGACTAATGTGTAAGCCAGGAGGGCATGGCAGGGGTGGCTGCACGTGCTGTGTTGGAGCCCCACATCAGAGGGGTGAAATGGAGGTGCCTGGCTCCCTTCTCACACCCCCCTTTCTGGCGACAGACATCCCCACCTGCCTGCACACCCCGAGAGAGGTGCGAGCACCAGTTGGGGTGCAGGAAGGGATGAGTGGAGGAAATGGGGAGTGAGGGTATGTTTTGGTGGGTTGCTGTGCTTTGTAAGTGCAGCCTCACTTCATCAGCTTCCCATCTTTAAAATGGAGGGAATATCAACTCCTCTCTAATTTAAAGATAAATTAACTTTTGCTTCTGAAGCATTCAAGTGGCATATTGAGAAACACCACAGGAGAGCCCATGAAGAGATAAATTATTTTATGCAGAGGGATGGGATTTGGTTCCTGTACAGTTAAGCTGGAACTAGATGGTAAGTGAAGGGAATGAAACAATACACTGCACAGCTGTGCATTGGCACCATCTATTGCACTGAGTGAGGCACAGGGTTTCATCAGAAAAAATAGTATGTGGCCTTATAATGAAAGGCTGTGTTATAAGTGAAAGGGGACCAGAAAATCTTAAACATGTCATTTCCTAACTTTTGAACAGTTGACTTTGCACCCACAATGTTCTTTCACTGTTGTTAGTTTTACATGTAGCACAATACAAAGCAGAAAAGGCTTTTATTATTAAACAGAAGTGACAACAGGATGGATATCTGTGGCACTGGGCTGCACAGGAATGTAGTGGAGTCAGCAGTTCAGTGCATGATTGTTTAATCCAGGATTTGGGCAGTCTGCAGGCAGTAGTCCAGCACTGCACAACCGATGTTCATCAGTTTGCAGACTAGACAGGAGCAGCTTGGGACTGCATCCCTGTATTTCCCCTCCTATCCCAAATATTTTTTCCCCACATTGTACCAGTTGTGCCACTGCAAATCAGGTTCATACACGAAGAGGAAACATTTTGCTTGTACCTCAACACACTGTTCAAGAGGCAAGCAGAGTATACACTGACTTCAGCATATGGCTTCCACCATTGCTTTGTGCTCTCTTGCAGAACCCTTTTTGTGTTAGACAAGGGTGAAATGTTAACATGAGGATGGTAAAGAAACAAGTTCACTTTTGGTGCTTAGAAGTAATAATAGATGCTTGCCTCGCTTTGAACTTTGTGTAACTCAAGTTTAACCTTTACATGCTTGTGTAGAATAAAAGGTAGATTAAGTTTGCAGGAGAAGTGAAGGTTAAAAAAAAAAAGAAAGACTTTAAATCCCAAAGGCATGGAGAAGAAGCCAGAGGTCTGATTGCATTGTGTCAGATGGCAGTTGTTCTCCTCTTTGAAGCAGCACTGATACACACAGGATATTGCAATGCCACGGTGTTACAGCCTCCTCTATTCTGTGAACCCAGAGAAAATGTCTTAGAGGAGCAGGAGATCCTTGGCAAATTTAAGCCTACAGCAATATCCTCAGTTTCTCAGTCTATTATTTTATGTTTGCTTTCAGGCAGTGTAAGACCAGTACCACAGCCAGATGAAGCTGTGCCATGCTCAGCCTTCTGGTCCTGCCTCTGCATTACCTTCTTTCTTCCATCCTATCAAAAGATAAAATTACATGGGGGTGGAAATGAAAAGCCCTAGTGGGAAGACAGGTCTGCTGCCTTAGTAATTACCTGGTGTCAAGACAAGTTTATGATGACTTAAGCCCTAGACCACATTTGCTTTGTGGACTCTCATTAAGTGATATAAACCACTAGGTCTCTACAGATCATGGGATGAAAATTGCTCTAATGGATGGGTCAGAAACAGTAATGAAGAGAATTTAGAAATAAATTTATACATTAATGAAGTATCCCCAGGGTGATAGGTAAATGCAGCTAAGGGGAACTGCAGGATTAGAGGTTAACAGGCAAAACTAGTGCAGTTGTCCTTCTGTATCTCCCAATACACCTCTCCTCTGGGACTGGGGCACAAACCAGCACAAAATCCTACACTCTTCTCAGTGTTATCAGAAGCCTGGTTTTAGAGTCTGAGCCAGACCCTTCCTTCAAGGTGAACATTTGTTTGCATCTGGAAGCATGAGGAGACCCTAATATGTTGAGGTGTGGGGACTGTGATGTGTGTTGAAGTCTCTCTGTCACCCTAAAGCAGTGTAAGAGTAGGCCCTGAAAAGAATGTAATGTTATGAACATAAGCTGGTCCAAAACAGAGCTGCTCAGATTCTGCCATCCCTTCTGACCCCAATTGTATATTCCCTCATTTCCTTTTTTTTTGCTGCTGTTTGTACGGTCATGGCATGAGATCTGAACTAACTGAATACTTCTGAAGGTTTTTTCTTTAGTTTTATACAGTTAGTTTCATCTCCCCAAGCAAGCTCTTCATGCAGCAGTGTGGATATCAATCTTGGTGCAGGGGAGTGGGCAAGATCACTGTTGGGGGCAGAGCTGCTGGATGCGATGCTGGGCTGGGGCACAGCTGACTTGGATCAACCTAATTTTCTAAGGAATCACACCTTTGTTAAATATTCTCCGTGCTTAATGTTGTGTCAGGCCTGGGAGAAGTGAGCTATATATAGCCCTTGATTACAGCCTATGCCTAAATAATTGTCTAGTCCAGTGACATGCCTAGAAAACTCTATCACTCCCATTGATCCAAAATGAAAAACCCCTTAGATCTTGTCTCCAACTTACAAAGAAGTCCTTGCAGTGTTTGTTGTTGCTTGCAAGTGTTAATGCTCATAACAGCTTTGAGCCTTTTCTACCCCTCATGTGTGGTCCTAAGTGGCTGCAGTATAAATGTATGGCAAACTTGTACTACAGGAATTGTGTAAATTAAAACAAATTCCAGGGAGGTGAGGAGAGTAAAAGAAAAAGAAGACAATGAAGAACTAGTGGAGGAAAGAACACAAAAAAAAGTCCAAGCCATCTTTATAGATCAACCAGTATATTTACAGCTCCTGTTGAGAGATGAGTTATTGAATGATACCTGTTTTCACCCTGGCCATAGATTTCAGAAATGCATGCAAGTACAATTATCTTCAGCCGATCGGTAAACATTGGGACAGTTTTCAAATCTAAATGTTGTTTATGAATTGATTTTTGCCTCCTTAAGTTCAGCTCAGCTATCCCTGCAACATCCCAAGTGTCATAACCAGCCTGATGGATCACACCGGGGTGACGTTTTACATCTGGAATCCTGCAGCACTCATCCTGGAGAGGTGCTTTCAGACATCAGCACTTGGAGTGGGAAGAAAAAAACCAGTCACAGGAACATGTACCCATCTTTCCTGTAAGTATAAACTAAAGGCTGTGTCCTTTAAGGGCAGTCCTTTGTTACTGTGCAGATAACTCTAGGGTTGCTTCTGTGTTTTCACTGTTTGTTAGTTGCATAAGCTCTGAGGGTAACAGGATTTCAACATTTTCTTCTAGGCCAAATCCCATGGTCAACTCTCAGTTTTAACTTGTGCAAACTGAATGTCAAAACTTCAGGGATTTGTCTGCATACAAGCTTTCACAATTCCATTGGCTGTAAAATCATTTATTATAAGGACTTCACTCTCTGAAGAACCTGTGCTGGCTGCTGTCAGGGACAGAACATGCATTAGATTGGTGGAGTAATCTGGTAATGCAAATTCTTCATATTTCATCAAGGGAGCATTTACTCTGCAGTCCCAAATGCTTCTTGGCAAAACAGACTGGCAGCACTGATCTCTGGCAAGATGGCAATGCTCTTATTTCTTCCAGAAGGCAAGAACTAAACTACCTCCCCTCCCCTCTGGGAAAGACTATAAATAGAGGTCTGCTGGGATCCTGATCTCACATTCACAGAGGCAGCTGCCATCTGGGATTGCAGTTGACCCCCTGTCCCTTCTTCATCTTCTCTCTTTCTTCTTTGATGGTATTTATGTGATTTTGAGGTGAGCTGGTCCACGGAATTAAACCAACTGAAAAGTAATTACGGGAAAGGAAGAGACTGGTGCTTGCACATATTGCACATTGCTTCCTCCACATTTCTGGCTACTCCCAGAGAAGCTGACTACCTTCCACAAGCCTTACTGAAGTGCTGGCCAACAAAATAAACAGCATGCGAGGTGACTTAGGGATTTAAGCTTGATCCACTGTCTGAGGAATAAACTGCCAAAGAAAGGCACATATTCAAACTGGAAAACATCAATCATACACTATTTACTAACTTCAGTCACAGTTACTATTTCTGTACCAGCAAACCACAAAAAGAATGAAACCTTGTAGGTTAAATTAATGGAAACCAAGACAGACAGCAAAACAACTGGCTCAGAACTACCAAGCTGTACTTAACCCGAGTCACCCTGAACTCAAGAGCCTCAGCTGTACTCAGCTTTCTTGAAAAAGTTTCTGTGCAGGAGAGGTTGTGTCCTCAGGGAGGGACACAACCTAAATGAGAGCAGGAATGCCAGTCTGGGAAATAAGCAGTGCAACAGATGTAGCCAGCTATGAAGATGTATCTGTTGCATAATTTTTCTCCTAAATATTTAGCCTGTTAAGACTTAGAGCCTAATAAAACTGCAGGAGGTTATTTTTTAACTGACCACTACTGCATGTGTTGGAAGAAACCTTTACTAAAGATGCCCCTGGTGCCATGTATTTTGCTGGAGGGACCAAGTGACATCTGCTTTATCAAGATGCAGGAAATGCCATTTCCTGTCTAGTCAGGGGCATCAAGCCAAATACTGGTCTCAGTTGTCAGCCAGACAGTTATTTGATTATGGATGTACAGCCAGCTTGTGTTTGTAGATCATCTTCCAGCTAGACTGCAAAGATTACATATACATTTGACAGTCAATGTGGGCTTATTTTTGGCTTAAAATCATTACTTATTAACACAGAAGGCCAGCCTCATGAAAGTGAATTGTTCTCTACTCCCCTGCTGTTAAAAAAATTTGATGTGCACTGATGAGTTTGCTCAGATCCTCATTCTGTGGTTTTTGCAGAGAGAAGAATCAGTTTCTTCTTCTCAGTAAGACAAAAGAAGTAATATTTTTTCCCCTATATCCCAAAATAAATTAAGGTTTTCTGGCAGTAGTGCTCATTTCACCCCTTGGTTTTGGGAAACACTATTCATCCCGAGAAAACAACTCTCTGTCTGTTGNCTATATCCCAAAATAAATTAAGGTTTTCTGGCAGTAGTGCTCATTTCACCCCTTGGTTTTGGGAAACACTATTCATCCCGAGAAAACAACTCTCTGTCTGTTGGCTTGAGGATCCAGCTGCTTGTCATGTTAAACCATGTGGAGGCTGCATTTGAGTCCATCTGTATTGCCAGGATCAGTGCCCCGGGGACTCGGCACAAAACCACTTTGATCCCTCCCAGTGACAAGGTTTTTGCTAACAAGCCTCCAGACATTTCAGTTGGTATGTCATCACCCTTGCTAAACTAGAACAGAAGGATGAAACCAAAGTATCTCCAAAGACCTTTAATAACAATCAGTCGAAGGGGAATGAGTAAAACATCCCAGGTGAGACACTTCTGTAAAAAGCATTAGCATTGGCCATATGATTGTAACGAGAATGGAGAGGCTTTTTCCCCCACCTTTTTTCTTTTTTCTTGTCCTTTTCTTCAGAGATAAAAGAGAGGATGGGAGCTATGGACTGTGAATTGCAGGGAACAAAGCGCTTAACATCCTTTAAATAGCTTGATAGGGTCAAAGTAAGGCAAAAAGTCTAAAACGCATAGAAGAGAGAATGAACTTGAAAAGTCCTAATGTTTTATACCGAGGGCCCCCCTGCAAATTGTGCCTCTTAGTGATGGCCTGATTAGTCCAAATTTTTCACACACTTAACAGCAACTACGGTACAAACCTCCTGTACACCATGAGAGGATTTATGCTTTTAATTCCCACCATTATAGAGCTGCAAATATACCCCATTGCTTTTACCTTTTAGAATCCAGACTGCATGTGCAGTGGGCATGTGATTTGTGCAGCCAGAGTTGGGGATGAGTGCTTCAAAATAGCAACCACCTGATGCCTCTGCACTAGGGCAATAAGTAAGAAGCTAACTAATGCCTTGTGTTGATGAAGCACTCTGGTCAGTGAATAACTTGCAGGTAGAGTTAAATTTTGTGCTAAACAACTGAGACCTAGGGTTTTTACAATCTAAGTGCATTACTTGAGCAGAAATCAGATTGTCAACAAGGCAGTATCAGTGATTAATATCAGCAAGGCAACTTTCAATAGATCATGTAAATGAAGCAAGGAGGGCAGCAAGGCCAAAATCCTTGTCTTAATTAACAGAGAGCATACTTTGTAGATGATTTTGTTGCTTAAAGAAAAAGAACAGTGAAGGGAGAGAGAGCATAAAAATGCAAGGCTTTATCTAACATGCCCGACAACCTTCCTCCCCCTTCTGCAGAATAATTTTGCAGAAAAGAGGCAATTTGATCTGAAAGCCCAACTCTGCATCCAAAGGCATGGGAAGTTTTGCCACTTGGAGAACGGACCTTTGTGCAGACAAGTAACAATCCAGCATGACCTAGTGGAGCAGAAACATTTAAGTAGCTCATCAGCTAGGCTATGATTCTTTAAACATATGGTATTAGAAGCACCCATTTCTGAAAAAACAGCTACCTACAAGTCTAGGAAATCAAGGCACAGGTATCTTTCTAACAGTGTGATAGGGTTGATCAGTTCATCTTGTCAAGCACCATTCAGTAGTTACCTTGACTACTTATGTAGTCACAATGTTATTCTACTTTGTGAGCATTGAAATATACGTAAACTAAGCTTTAGATAATTTATCTCTAAAAAGCTGATGTTTCTGGAAATTTACCTTTCATCTTATTTCCAAGATTTTTATTTGAAAAATTATTTTATTCTTTTTAAACAGCAAGCAAGCAACCAACCCACCTACCTGTTTCCTCCTCATCCTCACCAAAATATTTTTTCCTCCTCAATATCACCAAAATACTTATGTCTCCCTTTTTGCTGCAATATGAAACTGCAGAAGAGAGAAAACTCCTTGAAGCACTTACTCATCCTCGCCATGCAGGGCAAAAGGAGTCCATGTTTCTCCTGACACTCACTGGTTTTGGCTCCTCTGTGATCTCATTAACATTCCTTTTTTCATCCAGAGCATCTCTGTGTTTTCAAGCTGGGTAATGTTTGCATTATGGTTAAAACAACCCAGAAAATCTGGATTGCTTGTTTCGTGTATTTCTTAGTGAGTGGCACCCTAAGAAACATTTTCCTGCCAGAGCTCCCAGCTGTCCTCTTGACAAAAACTCTTGTGGCAATGAGTGCAAATAGCTCAGTAAGTGGTTCTAGGCTAAACGTGAAAACTCTCCCCCATGCCAAAGGGAGATTTCTCAGGAGCATTTCACAATGTCACTCTCCACAAACATCAAGCCATGCCTGATGGCAACCAGGCTGAAATTGCCTCGGTATTCCTCTTCTCTTGAGAGTACTTTGACAGACTGTTTAGTTGTGGGGTTTTTTTCTTTTATTTAATGGCAGCTTTGCAGGGTTCATTTATGTTGGCTAAGTAACAATGTGCCCACTAGTGTGTTAGCCAGTCTTTCCTGCATTGACAAAGCAGAGATGCAACCGGCTCTGCTGCTGTGATTATGGTACATCCTGATCAGAGTTTGCTTCCCTGTGGTTTTATTGCGTATGATTACACCTGGGAATATGGGTACGTATCAATCGTGTCAAGATTCCTGAAGACGTTGTATCATCCTTGCCTGTCATTTTGAGCTGTAAAGCAAAACAGCATCATTATATACTGCCCTTCTACATAAGTCAGGTGATTCAACTTCAGGAAACCCCTAAAATATATCGATCACATCGCTGAGCTGTCCCATATTGTTTTACAGCTAAAGAAGAAAAAAATTGCAGCTTAAAAGTCAGATTCATGTGTCAAATGACCTTCAAAAAGATCGTGGTGACACAGAGAAGAGAGGGATAGTTACATTTCCCTTGCAGGTGCACCTCATCCTTTGGCGTGAATTGAACAATACCCACTCACTCGAAGAGTCCTGAGCTCATTTTCAAATGCTATGGATGGATTTTTTAGTTCCCTCCTGCTTGTTCTAGCCTATTGTCACAACCATCAAACAGCTCTGGCACAAACAGAAAGCAAGAACCAAGGGGGTTCCTCTCCTCCCTGTCTCTAATTGGTGTAGATTGATGCCCTTTACCTCTTGGTTTGTACCCTGAAGACACACTTTGGAGTTTGCTCAGTATATAGCTGAGGAACACTTGCCTATTGTCCCGTTCTTCAAATTGTGTGATATGCATTAGGTTTCCTTCTTTCAGTGAATGAAGCAGAACTCAGTAGCTTACTGCCTGTCTGTGAAGTCTTTCAGCAGTAAGTCACTGCTTTGCTTCCTCCCTTAGGTTCTGGTGAGTGCTGCTATGTTTCTCATCATGGTTTTGCAGGAATCAAACTTTTTTTTTTTTTTAATTGAGTATTCTGAGCATCCTTTGGTAACAGTTGTGTTTATAGACAGTAGCTGAGTCAGCTGAAATACTAGACAATAATAACTGCAGGGAATTTGTATTAAACTAAAAATTATGTGAGCCAGAAAAGATTTTTTTTTTCTTTCCCCTGAAATACTGTGCATGTTCTCTAAGTCTATCCCTGAGAGAATCTAAATTTACTCTTTCCTGGCTTTTGAGAAATACACAGCAAGACATCAGCTGTTGCTGGGTCAGATAGCTCTGAAATGAGGGAAGAGAGAGAAGCTTACAAAGGAAAGTTGTGTGTCTGTATTAACTTGTTTGCAGTGGTGGTCTGCAGTGTCCCTGGGGGTGCACGGGCAGAGCTGAGCCCAGGAAGTGCCCTGTGCTGTGGGCAGGCTCCCTGCCAGTCAGCTGTCACATGAAAGCCACGGAATTCATCACACACTTGTCACTCTGAGTGTGGCACCACACAACTGGTGTTGCTGTGTGCCTTCGTAATGGGAATGTGGCCACGGCTGCCCAGGGCAAAGCTCAGCACCCCGTGCGTGTGGGGAGGGCCATGCATGGGATGAACCAGGGCCTTGCACGTCTTTTGCTATCCACAGGGCCTTTGTGAGGAACTTTAACGCTGGCCTGTGCCAACTTCTGCTTTGAGACTCCTTTCTTCTGCCGCAGTGGTGCAAGGGCAGACCTTCATTTACACAGAAACCTCTGTGAGCAGCAGGCCCCGACTTTCATAGGGGAAGTGCCTGCAGACAAGAAAAAAGGAGTTCTACTTTTATGCTTTTGTGTAACGTAGGCTTTATTCCTCAAAGGCCTTCTCCTGCCGATAAGAACAAAACCCTAGACGCAAATGGCTATTTCTGCCACCGTCCCCAGAGGTGACATCTCCTCTGTCTGCTCCTGGCTCAGGATGCATGGGCTACTGAGAGCATGTCATCGTCACGAGAAGTGCAAGAGCTTCCTTGACCTGTCAAGCTGGTTACCTGCTTGTGAGGACAAGCTGATGGGGAAGATCTTTGCAGAGAGATTCTGAGTGTTAAGCTTCTCCTTCTTTTTAGTAATGGCTCGATCTAACTGAAGACCTGTAATTACTACAGATTTTGCAAACATCACTACATTTTTCTGAACTTGTGGCAAGTTGCACTTTTTTCTTTTTCATTTTTTGGGGTTTTTTTTTCTTTTTGATTTTTTCCTCTTTTTCTTTTTCTTTCTTTTTCTTTTTCTTTCTTTTTCTTTTTCTTTCTTTTTCTTTTTCTTTCTTTTTCTTTTTCTTTCTTTTTCTTTTTCTTTCTTTTTCTTTTTCTTTCTTTTTCTTTTTCTTTCTTTTTCTTTTTCTTTCTTTTTCTTTTTCTTTTTGTCCTTTT
Organism: Nicator chloris; assembly: GCA_013400495.1. Taxonomy (NCBI): domain Eukaryota; kingdom Metazoa; phylum Chordata; class Aves; order Passeriformes; family Pycnonotidae; genus Nicator; species Nicator chloris. The sequence goes on from WAAE01003192.1 coordinate 16,729, forward strand.
CTTCTTTCCTTTTTTTCATTTTTCTTTCATCCTTTTTCTTTGTTTTTCTTCATTTTTTCTCTTTTCTTCAAGGGAAAGATGGCTGCGTTCTTCTCACTCTTGAGTCACAATAGGACAGTGGTACAAAATTCAACAGACTTATTTTACTTTCTTTCAGGCAGTTGGCCCCAAGTAATTTGTTTTACAGATTCTAGAGCCTTATTTGTTTACTCTGCTTTAACTCAGCTGGTATAAGAGCTCCCTTTCCCAAAAATGTGGACATAGATGTATGAAATAAAGGCCCTACACAATTTTTGAATGTATCTCTAGCGGCATTTCTAACTACAGGTAAATCCTGTATTAAGTGGTAGTAGCAGCAGAAAAGCCTAAGGGATAGGGCAAGGATATCAAGGTTGTAACTGTCCTGTTGGGATTTTACCGGCAGAACCACCTCAAGTACAGGATGTGAAAGTTATGGTGATATAGCATGCTTCACCTCGAGCAATTCCAAGAAGATACAGGACTCAAGGCTTTGCAGCTCCAAGCACTGAAGAGTGACAGGTTTGATGTGCTGCAGCGATTCCACTGTCCATGAGAACACCGTTGGTTGTTCCCAAAAGCACAGCAACGCTTACCTGAAATGTCAGTGATGATAACCTCAGCCACAGCATGAACTTAATGAGAGCTTGTGGAGCTGGAGAAATACTGATGTCAATTTATAACTGAAGTTGGATGCAAATACGGAAGTTATTCCTATATACTGGAAATACTAATCACGCTATAAATAAATGAAATATAAATAAATGAAAGAGGTCTCTGTTGTCAGTGGCACAGGTGCCAGCAGATAAAGATATATAACTGATTTACTTTCTTGCCCATGAGGGAAATGCTCTATTAGTATGACATTTAACCGCATTCAGATTGAAAAAACAGTGCTGGTTTTAGTCCATTATAAATAAAGAGCCTATTATAGTAGTGTAGATGAAGATTTGAGGTTAAGACATGCTGAGGGACAGAACATCACTTGTATTCTCTCTGTAGTTAACAGAAAACATACACAGAAATGAAATCCTGTGCATTAATAATTTCTATTAATTTACTATGTCAAGTGCAGAATAGAAAGTCGTTATATTTCCACTGTACATCACTCTAGCGTAAAAAGTTCATAAGCCATTAGGATAATGATTTCTACCATTAATTGTCAGTAAAGTGTGAAAACATTTTGTTATCACCCATTTACCTTAATTTCAACATGCATGCATTTCGTCAGAAACACGGACTTTTTGAAGTGATTGCTTCCCATTGATTAATGTAGCCAGAAGTTTCCTGATTTGCCAAATGTCACAGAACATTTCATTAATGGTGCCTGTTTTGTGTATAAAGCTTTGCATCAGAAGAGGTTTCATCTATAAATTAATAAAGCTTAGAAATAATCAGTTAAACAAGAAATTATTTCTAGTGTGGTTGCTGTGTTGGGGACTCTCTCCTAATGCATACCAGTAATGATCTTCTGCCTTGGGATGAATGAAAAGTGTGACTCTTAGAGGCAGAGCTTATGTAGTCTCTACGGTAAAGAACCATTCTGATATAGTGAGCCATCTGTATGCAATACAGAAGCTGTTCATCTTCTTCTGAGAAGGAACAAGCCCTGCCACGCTTACATCCATTCGGGACTGCATGTCAAAAGCCACAGGCAAATTTCAGTCTGGGTGTAAGGAGACGATGTTCACATAGCTCACCATCTTCTCCCTTTAAAACAGCACCTTTCTGACAAAACTGGTTTTTGCTGGGAATTTTTGATTCTTCAACACTAAAATTTTTCAAGGGAACAAGAAGGAGTTTCCAGAAAGAAGAAGGCACATATCCTTAGGGATATGAAATAACCCTATGCTAGAACAAGGACCAGGGATTAAAATTTTCAGGGTTTGACTTATCATTTCAAATCAGTAACAGAAACTTCTGCCACCAGCTGTGTTGTGACAGTATCGACTCAGCTCTTCCTGCAGCAGCTCTGTTTTGTAGAGTTAGAATGGTGACTGAGACTCAACCTGATCCCTCATAACTGGGGACCCTCATTGCCCGTTATTGAGGCTTCTTTTTCATCCTGGTTTGAAATGTTTTCTTTCCTCCCTAACCGAGAATAGGCCGATATTTGAAACCTTTGATTGGAGGCAGTAAAAACATTTTCTGTTTATTCAATGTAACATAGAGTGAATTGAAAGCAACAATATGTGCCTCTACTCCTTTTGTTTTCTCTTTCTGTGAACATTCAAGCGAAAAGGATTTTGTCCTCCGCAATTGCAGAAAAACAATTTTTGCAATTTATTTAAAAGTGCCCTTGGTAACCAAATATTATATTTTGCCAAGGCAAGCACTGTTGCTCAAGGAGCTTGAATATGCACTCAGCTGGGTAATAGGAACAACACCATGTGACTAATAAAATCAATGTCTGCTAAGTAATGTGGTTCAAACTGGAAATGTTTTCGATCAATCCAGGGGTGTATATTTTTCCTGACTGGAGAATAAAATAGAACTAGTCTAACAGCAGATATTTTCCTATAGAAAAAGTTAATTTATATAAAGCAGGATATTAATAGATCTGAGTAGCTCACTGTGAAGATAGCGTCTCTGATTTGATGCTATCTTAACTTTGTCAAAGTAACATTAGCCCTCGCCTTCATATAAAGCGTTCAATTAAGCCAATTTCTACCCTTAGTCCTGACATGGCTTGTTGTTACAATGCACTTTTGAGTATTGAAAGGCAGACTAACCTGTCATTAAACATAGCTGGGAAGAGATCTGGCATAATTATATACTTTCTTATTGCTGCAGTGATTGCTCAATAGTAGCCCTGCAAATCACTGGCAAACCATGAGGCATTGGGGCGCTACAAATGTGCAAAGGGAACCTAAAGGAGTAACAGTAATAGAGTAAAAGAGTTCAAAAGCTTTTACAAAGTCAGGTGAGGGTTTTTCATACCCAGGCTTAGATGCCACTGTGTGCAATGTGGCTGAAGAAGAGGCATTCCTGACCTGTACCAAGGTCAGAAAAACAAGCTAACAGCATTCTGCTTTGATTCACTGAGAATCATCTGGAAATAATATTGCTTCAGAATATGGGGGTTTTTAATTTCTACTCATCCCTCCTGCTAGTAAAATACACTAATTTCAGTCCAATTCCCCCATTTAAGGATTGTAGTTTTTATTCCCATGAAAGCAGATGGAGGCAAAATCTCCAGTGTGTAGAAAATAAAGCAAGCTGTCCAATTAAATCACCACACTGATTCCTAATTCCACTGTGGCCTGTCTGAGAAGGCCATTAGGAACAAAAAACCTCTCTGAGGAACATTTTTCTGGCACTTCACACTCATGAGGAAGGTATCTGCAGGCAGCCAGGCATGCAGAGTGCCTGGAAAAGGGGGAGAAGATTAGGAAACAAGTTCTGCAGCACTCTGCAGCATTTCCTTGCAGTGGTAAGGAAAAATAGAAATTATTAAATAGATCAAACTATCCTAAGCAGGAACTGCTGTCATTAGGGTGAGACTTGAGAATACCCTCAGCATCAGACCCCCGCCTCTTTGGTGCACTTACACAAGGCTGTGTGGTGCCCAGCAGGCAGGCAGACAGGCAGGCAGCTGTGGGGCACAGGCAGGCAGCTGTGGGGCACAGGCAGGCAGCTGTGGGGCACAGGCAGGCAGCCATGGGGTGCAGGCAGGCTCTCCATACTAGGCTAATGAAACACTCCTTTGTAACTGCATTGAAGAGGGCAAAATAGTATTTTCTTACCTGACTCCGAGGCTGCAGTAAGTGTCTTCAATATATAATATTAAACAGGCAATTAATAGACAAACATTTCTGTATCTAGAAATGTGGTGGAATTCAAGGTAATTCCTACTGGTGCAGAGCAATAGCACTAACTTTATTTAACTTCATATCCAAAGGCAGTAGGTTTGCTATAGAGCTTTCATATCTAGTGGTGAAATTCCAAGCAGTTACACCTTTTAATTTTAAAGTAAACACTGATAAATCCATCATTTGGAAATAGCCAGTTGCAAACTGAAAATGGAGAAACAAAATCCTGTGGATTAAATGTGGTGCTTGTGTGCTGCCTTCTACCACCGTACAGCAGGACACTGTTCTAGTATCTATGAGATTTGGCAACAAAAAAGGAAGATTATGGAGGAGCACATTGTTTTACAGAGAAATGCACTCCAGAGCTGTGTACAGAGTAGGAAGCCAAGCCAGTGAATTTCTGCACCAAAGTCAACAAATAGGCTGATTGAGTGTTTGTTGATAACAACCACAGTCGTTCTGTTACACCCAGCCAAAGCAATCAAAACTCAGTAACCATGAAGAGACAGTATGAGTAAGGTCTACAGTTAATGGGTGAACAACAGCAGCCATTCAAGCTTAAAGAGAGCTTGCTCACCAGAATTTGAATGTCCTTTCTACTCGTGGTAGCAATAGATGTGGTTTCTTCCTGCGGCATAAGAGACAACCCTCAGGATAACTGGTAGACAGTGAATGTTCTTCCTAGGGCTGTTTTACTGTGTTTCAGCTTGTTTCCTTGGCAGCATTATAGAGTGTAATTCTGTGAATCATGAATATGATTCATACTAGCCAAACTGACCTTTGAAATTGGGAGTAGGCAAATATATCAGAAGAAATTCAAGCTCTAACAAATAAGCTGATAAAATGAATTAATTATATTTATAGACCCTGCCAGTCTATTAAGAGGTCACTTTGACAGCCCTGGAGGTCCAAATGTGAGAGTTTCCATTTTCTCCTGAATACCTGAGCAGTCATTCATACATATTTACTAACAAGGTGCATTATCACTATTTTGTCTGTTCATGCAAATAGCTCTCGGATAAATCTCTATGTAGAATGCATTGTGTGGTACAGAAAACCATGTATTTGTGGGTCTGAGTGTTCATGAAGTTCCTGAAAACCTTAACAAGACCAGCCAAGACAAAGAGGGACAGAGAAGAAGAAGAGAAGAGTGTGGCACATGTCTAAAACACCTAGAGCTGACCTTGACAAAGGGCTGGACAAGAACCTGTGCTGAGCAGCAGCAACACCCTTTCCAGCACTCCCTGCCAACCAACATGTCCCCGGGTCTGTGCAAGCACACAGGAAGAAGCCAGCTGAGCAGATGTGGCAGTGAGTGGGATAGGTGCAGGACATGATTTCCAGCATAAAGTCAACTTCCACCAAAAGAGCAAGAGTGTCACCATTTTTAAAGTTTTTGTCATTTAGTGACTGTATGCAGTTTCAGCAACATGGTTTAAAGACCTATACCCTAGCTCAGGTTTATTTTGTGTGAAATTGTAGATTCCAGAAGTGCTGGAGGAAATTTAAATCATCTCCTAGCTGGACTATTTTTCTAATCAAGGGATCCCTGACATGAATTGAGAACCTGACCTGCCATGACCCTACAGCCCACAGCTCCATGTACAGTAACAGAATGTTCTTCCAAGCACCCCAGGGATAATCTGTGTCTTTAGTGGGTTTTCAACCTCAGTTTTTAGTTAGGCATTTAAAAACATTGGCACATGCAGTTTGTATACTTCTAAAACTGTGGCTTCACTCCATAGCTGTATTTGATTTCTGTATATGAGCCCTTAAAGCATTTTGGAATGTCTCTCTGAAAGAGAAAAGCAGTTTAATATAAAAATCTGGGGTTTTTTTCTTATTTCTAACAGCAAGGTAAATAAGAAGTGTTGAGAATTGCATACGACTGGAAGATTTGAGGTGTGCTTAGAGCCATTTCTGTGGTTATTTTGAACCTTCATAGCAAAACAATATCATTTCCTTTCTTCACATTCATAACTTACCAACATGTTTACATTTTCAGCTGAACATTTCCATTCTTGGCTGTGCTGAAAGGTGATACTCTGTTTACTGGATATAATACTGAGCAAAATCCCTTCAACCTTTTGAATTACCTCAGGCTGAAAAGTATAATCCATTATCCAAATATTCTCCCAGTGTTTTTCTAGTAGAATAATATAGCACAACTAGTTGAAGATAAAAGCTTGGCCTGTATATAGCAATTGCTAAGGATTTCTTTGGCTGGAGATGAAGGAAGAAGGTTTAAAATAAGACCACCTCTGTGTGCGCTCAATGAGTGTTTTGCTTAGATTGTAACACTGTGCAAAGCACCATTTGCAGCCCTCTTTATAAAAATTTCCTCTGCCTGTGTGGATAAGAGGCTGGTACTGAGACCACCAGGCTCAAATTTCCTTTAACAATGAATAAACACTATGAAGATGTAAAGCCAGAGACCTTTAATATCATTTAAAGGAAAAAGAAACAAATAACTCCCCCTCCATAAAAATATAAAAAAAATCAAAACCACAGAATAAAACATTACTTTGATACAATGTGAATTTAGACATTAATGTGTATATTCATAGAAACACGGCATGTGTGTGTGTGTGCATGTACACATACCTACACGTGCACAAACACACCCCTCCTCTATTTAAGAAGAAAAAGTATTAATTTAAATTCCTTCAGCACTCTGGTCTCTATTCTTCTTCATATTAAATTGACTGTTTTCCATGATGAGGCTACAGCCACGTGCACAGATAATTGGTCTTCATGCAGATATTGGTTAAAGAGGGGACATGGTTTATTTCCTGGAAGATGTGAGCTTCAGTGCACTATTGGAGTCATTTAAATGGTATCTTCTCATTATGGAGTACTTGTGTATAATTCATTATTCATTTATTTCTTTTAAATAAAAATAATGATACATAAACTGCATTTCTTTTTAGCTGCATTTTAAGCCATGCAATGTAACATGATCATTTGAACTTAGTAGAATTTTTTGCTTTTCTTAAATCTAAGCTAAACATTTTGCCAAAAATTAGAGAATCGATAGATCAGCCCATCTATCCTTTTACCCTCAGTAGTCAACTGTACATTAGCTGACAGATGCCAATTTTGGGAGGCTTCCCAGGAAATCTATCCATGTGTACTGCTATATTTACCACCAGAAAGTTTTTCCCTGACATCTATGCCAAATCTCTTGTGTTGCAAGCTGGGTCTACTAATATTCACTTTCACTCTTTTTTCTACCCTGCACCCTTTTTGTTACATGCTACCTAAAAATGTATAGACTGTTTCATCAGAACCTTTGTAATTGAAAAAAATTGTCATTCTCTTGCAGGTTTTGCTCCTGTTCATCCAGTGCCATAAGCTTTATTTTTTGTTTGTTTTTTTTTGACAGCAGACTGACATTATTCACTCAAACAAAACATATGCTCAGGTTCTTTTCTGCAAAATTCCTTTCTGTCCAGAAGTTCACCAGGTCTATTCATGCAAGTCAGTGCTTCTGCCTGATTTAGAAACTTCTACATGTCCCATGATCCATGTCCCCATGGATCTCATTTTGTCTCTTTGTGTTTCCAATTTGTCTGAATTTTTGTTCTTTCTTCCTTTCTCTCTTTCCTTGTTGGTGTATCCAGTAGATTTAGGAATCATTATCCTTTCTATTATCCAGCTCATTAGCAACAACATGGAAAGCTAGTGGACACAAGCCTTACAGAACACCATATTGGTGCCATTAGTAACTCCCTTGCATATAGTTTGTTCAGCCAGTTTTGCACTCAGTCTTATTCGCAACTTTATCTGCTCTTAATATTTTTGAACCTATGTCTCAACCTGCTGGTTATCTTCTGTAGGTGTACAACATGGACCCCAGTATGAAGGTGGGATTGGAATCTCCCCTAGTAGACTGACAGTACTACTACTGTGGCTGTATGAATTAGAGTCAGAGAGTCATTAAGGTTGGAAAAGACCTCCTAAGATCATCAAGCCCACCTTTTGATGCCAACCATGGAGTCTGCAGTCCATCTGCAGCTGATGCAGATAGGGACTGGGGGAATCAGGTAAATGTCATCAGCTACCCATTCTGAATTAACACTAACAGATCCATCACAAGAGGAGGTCAAGTCCTAGTAGTTTTCATGGAAGTCTGAGGTTTAATTGAGGAGTTTTAATCCAGTCTTTGTTGCTCTCCCAAGGCCGTGCAGTTACAATTTTCCATGTGTGTGTATCTACATCTCTGAATGAAGGTGATGTGAAACCTGCCTCCTCTGCCTGGGGTGGCTTGTGACCACTTCTGGGAAGAAGGGCACAGCTAGATAAGAGCTTCATTTACAATAAAAGCCCCACAGTCCATGAAGGGAGAGACATCACTGGGATTTCCACTTACTCACAGGTGGAGAACATAATCTCAACCGGCCACATACAGAGAACCACTGCACAGATGTGAAGGACACAGGAGTTCTTGTGCCCCCTTGCTTGTTTAAGAAAGAGACAGTAGAGTGGTTCTGTTTATTTTTTCATGGCAGAGCTGCATTAAAGTTCATGTACTCCCTGAATGTCAGAGACTTGCTTGAATCTAGAGCGCTCTGAGTCTTTTCTTGTGTGCACACGGCACACGATTAGTCTTAACACAACACAAAGGGTCACGGACTGAGCAAAAACTGCAGGTCTGTTGGTCTGTCAGTCTCTAGTGATGGCCACCTGTGAGACTGACCTGGTCAAAAGAGTGTGACCACTCTTTGTGCTCACAGGGAGCTTACACAGCTTTCTTCACTCCTCACTACCTCAAAGTTTGACAACATGCCCCTGGAGGATTGGGGTGCAGAGCCTCTCCTAAGCAATTTTCCAGCTTGGAAACACCTCATTTGCACTCTGGGGTAGGGCTAGGGCTGCTTGCAGCTTGGGAAATGCTGGAGGGAGACTGATGTGTCCTTGCCCTACATCTGTCACTGTTTAGCCTCCAGTTGGGCAAATGGGTACATAGGATTGATTCAGGGTAATCTTAGTACAGTCTGATGCCACCGTCAGGTTTTTTGCAAAGGCAGCCTGATGGTGAGATTATCTACAGCCTGGATAGCTGGATGTTATTCTTCCTGTTTTCCTTCTTGTAATTCCCAACAGTAATCTCTTATCTAAATATTATACAATAAAAAAAAAAAAAAGGAGAT
>WAAE01003193.1:0-72331 GCA_013400495.1 Nicator chloris
AACTGATGCAAGAAGGCAGCAACCACCAACTCCTTAAAAAAAATCTTAAAATTTCTGTATTCTGCTCCGGCAGAAGGCAGTCCATCCCTGTATACTCTACCCTACAGAGCAGTACTTCTGAAACTACTTTGAACTGACCAATGGTTTAAATAATTTCAGGCTTCATGTTGATGATGACTTCTAATGATTCCAAAGGCTTGGATATGTGTTTATGTATAGACACTATCTTTTGAGGCCTCCTAGACTACAAATGGCTTGTCGTCAGAGCTTTTAATACGAATGTCACTATGACTATTAAGTAGAATTTTCATTTCCACTTAACATAGGAGAACAAAAATAATGAAAAAGAGAAAAGAACTAAGAATAGTGTTCATTTTAAGTGTAGCCAAATATTTCAAAGACATTTCCACTTCAGCTAAGGAAATACTGAAGCTGTTTGCGCACTATGACTGAATGCAGATGATGATGAACAGGAGCAATGGCCTGCAAGGATTTTCTTGGGTCATTGCCTGTTAAAAGGAAGAAATGGGACTTGAGTGCATTATATAATGTCATTGAAAAGTGATCAAGCTGTGTCCCAAAAGTGGTCAGTTCTGTCTTCCGTCCTTCATTTTACGTCAGTCTAATGTATTTTGGCATTGCTTGCAGATAGTTTGTAATTTATAAGTGTCTACTTTTATTCACATTTCTGTACCAGTTTACAAGTCATTCGAAATGCATAGATCAGAGATTCTGCCTCCCTTGCTCACTTTTTCTTCTTTCTCACCCTGCTTTTCTCTTAATTTTTACTTCTGATCTGGGTGTCCTGATAGTTTCATCAAACTAAAAAATCCTAGGATGTGTGGTTGTTCAACTAGAAATTAATGTATACTGCTGTATGCAGATCGATTTTAAATGCAATGCTAACTTATAAAGTAGTGTGAAAAATAATAAAGGCCTTACATAAGTGTTAGGTCAATTAATTTAGTTTCACCAGCTTTTCCAACAGACATTCAGCAAGTCTGCCTGTAATAGTAAAGAGTTTTGCCCAAAACCAGAATTGTGTTTACCCTGTCTCCTTTGTTCACTCTGTTTACTTTGGATGCGTGCAGTAATTCTGGAGCGGGTTCATTCAAGATAAAGGGGATTTACAATAATTTTCTATGCTGAGGCTTGGTTTAGCTGCCTTTTTGCATCTCAGATACCCATAGAATTTCCATCTTTTGCCCTTATTCTTTCAAGTCAGTCATGTCACATGACATTGTCTAGAGGCGTTAAGATGTGTCCACTGCATCCCCTTTTTCCTTTGCTCACATGTTCACTTTCAGTTGACCAAGTGGCTGTATAGCACCTGCCACCAAATTTTTAGGGTAAGTTCACAAGCATGCAAAGAAGAGGTGGTTTATTCTCAGCCCCTTTCAGTTGCTTTTTATGGCAGTCATTTGTAATTGGGACAGTGGAAATGCAAGTCGTCCTGTGCAACTAGAGCTAAGTTTTCAGAGCCTGTATGCTCTTGGTTTTTTTAAACTTTCAATTTCTGTGTTGAAATCAGGGGAGGATACATGTGAAGTTAATCACACAGAATTGTAAAACACTGTGTGCTTAAGAATTTTTTTTATCTATGATTAAGTGCAAATTACCTTTTAGTTTGGGAGAATAATCCTGTTTCTTAGGGTGTAAGAAGAATTTTGTCCATTTAGGTTGATATGAATGTAGAAGCAGATTATGTTCACTTCTCTGAGATTTACTACGTGCTCTGAGATAAGGATTTACAGAAGAAATCAGAGGTAGGATAAAGGGACAGTTGTTTTTTTTTTAAACAAAAGAATGTATTAGCAAGTTAGCAAAAACGGCTCGCAAAGGCAACTGACTTCCCATGTCAGGATGATAAAAAACTAAAAAGAAAAAGTCATAATTGTTGTATGAAAACTATTCTGTTGCTGCTTACTCATCTATGAAAAATTGTCAGGATCGGGAGGAAGGGTTTTGACGGTGCCCTGCTGCTATGTCCGTGTAACACATGCTTCAGGCACTTGCATCCATACTGCATTCCAGGTCATTGATCAGACTCAGCAGGCAGAATACTGGGAGCTACATGACAAATCTTTGATTCACAGCTGGGATCACAACTACGTATCATAGTAAATGAGTCACTTAAACATCAGTAGTTTAGCGAGCATAAAGTGAAAAAAAAAGACCATGATATCATTCATGGTTATTTTCAAGCTTTTATAGGGACCAAGTTACCACACGACTTTTGTTGTCCCTCTGACCAGATCTAAAACAAAAGAAGTTTGTTTTTTTCTCTAAAGAGCTTCCTTGACCCTTGTATAAGTTAAGTTAAGGATATGATTTCAGAAGAGGTACTTAGGCAAAAATCAGGTAATCTTCAGGGCTTTTTTCCTGTCCTAGTTTTTGTGGGAAATTAAGGTTCCTGTAACAGGTGTTCTGAGCTGCTGTTTAATCCAATATCATTCTGATTGAGACTCAGTTTTGATGTAATCCAGTTAGATTAACAAAGCCCAACTATATTAACTATTTCACATTCAAATGAATATTTTTGTTAAAAGTTTCTTTTGGAGTTACACAAAGAGAAGGTATGAAGCTGTTTTTATTCTGCTAGAAGGATTTTAAGTTATCGGGGAAATGGTCTTCATCCTTCAATTTTAGTTCAAATCTGTGTGTACTCTTTGACTGTCTTAAGTGTTTCAGAAGTGTTTATTTTTAAGGTATGTGACACGTTTTCAGTAGGACTACAAGTTGTGTGGAAGCTACACTGTGGTTTGAAGTTTGTATTAACTCAGTCTGTGGAGAAATAAAGGTAGTGCTCGAGTTTTCCAAGACCTTAAAGTGTTGCTGAACAAATACGTAAGACAAATAACACAGATACATCCTGCAACTAGAGTCTTCCACATGATCTGCTCTGTGTTCCTGAAAATAATGAGATGGGTTATAGAGTAGTTCATGCCTATAAGGACCAGGTACTGTCTGTATCTTTTCATTATCTGATCTGATTGATGTACTGAAAGCTAAGGACAGCAGATCACGTATACATACATCTTGACTTATAAACTATGGATAGAAATTAATGTCTCCTGTGTCAATATTCTAACGTTTTTGGTTTTTTTCTTTTTTAGGGACAATTGGATTCTTTGCATGCTTTTGGTTTGTAACCAAAATATACAGCGTAGTGAAAGTGGACTGACGAAACCAATGTAAAGAGTTAACACAGAAGAGGTTTAGTCTTCATTAACGTAACTTAAAAACCTGGTCTCGTTGATGAACTTGAGCTTTATCAGAAGTATTGGCTTCTTACTCTTTGAGAATGATACTGAAATCCACCTACTTTTCCACTAACACGTTTGTATTGTGACTTAACAACCTGTTTTCATTCAAACCTTAATGAAGATCAGAGTTACGATATTTATGCATTTGTAAATACAACTATACTTTAAAAGAAATGTTAAATTCTAATGGCAGAATAGAAGTGGCTGTATTACACAACTTAATGATACTTCTGATCAAAGTACAACTGTAAATAGGTTTTTCTAGCTTGGTAGGTGGGATGAATTATTTTTCTTTAAGGGAAATGAGAACTTTTTATTATGCTAACTTTGAAGGATGACTCTTAAGAAGTGTTGCTTTTAGTCTGGATGTGATTTTTATTTTTTACTGGTGTTAACGTCCATAAATATTCTGATTTCTGTGACTTAATTAGTTTTGGTGTTCTTGGCCTTTTAAACTATGTGCCTCTGAGTCCTTGAATTTATAAATTCATAATCTAATAAACGTTGTAAAAATGTCTTCATTGACTTATTACATATTATAAGTTCATAAAAATATGTAAATACAATTATATTGAAGACAGATGCTTAAAGATTGCATAGAGTATTTTATGGCATTTTCTATGGTTTAATGTATATTGACACACATTTAGATCTGCAGGAATTCTTATTTGTGCTAAATGGCTGTTACATGGACATGTGATTGTGGCGCATGAGAACTAAATTATACACACATGTAACAAAACCACTCTGCAGCATTAATCCAGTCCTTAACACAGAGACGTTTCCAGAGACTGCTATGGAGTTGTCACTATGTTGAGAAGATCTTACAATGCATGAGTCAGCATTCTCTGCTGATCTTGCTTTTAGATCTCAATGATACATATTCTATAGAGCAACTACTGCTGACTGTACTTAATGTAGGTTAAAAAAATAAAAGAAAATTACTATTTTTGCCTTATATTAAGAGACTAATGTCAATTTTGGATGACTGGCATTAAACCTATATTTGCCTTTTTTTGGAAATTGAGTATTTTGTTCAAACCTTGTTCAGTAGTTTTAGACTCATAACACAATTTGGCTGGTAAAATTTTATTTTAAATTAATCTTCACGTACTAATTTGCATTCATATGGTTGGGGGGTTTTATTCTTAGCAGTTTACTTTTCTAAAGGACCTTAAGCTGATGATGCTTGAATATTGGACACAATAAAAATAAATAAAAATATCCTTGGTTAAGGTAACTTGTTATTAACCTCCCAAAAGTTGGCACGTCAAGGCTTCAGGAGGCATTCCCACAATTGCAGTGCTCCACAACCCTTCCCAGATGAACCACAGCACTCGTGCTCTGCCTGTTGCCAGACACAGCGCTGCTCAGATGTGGACAGGTTTGTTCTTGTGCCCCTGCCAACATGTAGTCACTAGGAAATGCAGATTTTAGGTAAATCTTCCATGCTTTATGTTCCAAACAAGAAAAGGGTGAGTATGGTGTTTGCTCTTTACTACGGCAGTGAACTGTAGTGTGACTCAATTCAAATGTTTAAAACTATAAAATTGAATAGTCTTCATATCCCTGGTTTTGTGATCACCTACTGTATTGTCACTGAAATTATCAATGGATTTTACACAAATAGGGATACTTAGTTTGAGAAACATGAATCAATTGCCTGCTATTGAAATTCAAACAGATTTTTTTAATGTATTTACAATTGCTGTTTAAAAATCAGGTTAATAGAAGTTAGATGAAGCCACTGTGGTGTGTATGTGGGTTTGAAAGTAATGGGTGTGTTTTCCTGGGGTTTTTTCTACAGACTAGTTGACAAGTTGTGGCAGCTTCTCAAGACTTATTTCCAACTTGAAAGGTAGTCTATGAAATGTGTCACTATCTTTTGGAATCTGAACCTGCAGCATATGCACAGCTTTTCAAGCAGCCTTGCCTTGTAATAATTGCAGCTGTTTCGCAATTGAAATGTTTCAGTGGGGAGTACTTTAGACAATTCAGAAAGTTTAATACATCACAGATTTTACAGAAGAGCTGTTCTAAAGTTGTTTTTGCACTTGTAACACATTACTGCTTCAGATAATTTTAAATGTTGTTCTAGAATTTAGGCTTCTGGTATGTGTTAGGGCATCTAAGCATTCTACTGTGTACTGTTACCTGTTTTTCAGATCTCTTGGGAGGCCCTTTTTTTGTCTAAACTTTCAAAATACTGAGCTTTTCCAAAATCTTCCTGTATTACCCAGTAAATTCTTGCACTTACTATACTCAGACAGCATGAATGTCTGAGAAAATGTAAATTAGTAGGACAGTTGAGGTACGACAAATTGCTGAGCTGCAGGAAGACAGGGCAAATTTGGACAAACCACTTCAGAGAAGTGTCAGTTTTTTGGTGGCTGATAAATAATTTCAAAACTTTCAAACTGTTCAGAATCTGAAAAAGAGTAGCCATCACTGCCAGATTTAGTCTGAAAGGAATCCTTGGTCCAATCATACTTTGAAGACATGATATGGGAGTTGGTGTCCCGATTTTCTTTCTCTAGAAGAAATAAAAAAGCAGCTTTATGGCAAGCTGCCACTCACAGCAAGCTCGTTGGGCCATCTTGAGTCTGTGGCTTCCCTTCTTATTCCAAAGCTTGGCTGTGTTTGAACACCCGTGAGAGTCCTCAGGTTTCTGTGATCATAGAGTTTGTGTGTGCTGCTTAGCTGGGTCTTGTAAGCAGTACCATAAATATTAGTTGACTGTGAACCATTCATAGTGTCTTGATGCTTTTTGTGCCGTTTTCAGGCAAAAGGCTGTGAGAAATGACTTCAGGAAAAGTCTGGAAGTGAGGACAAGAGGTGAAACAGGACAAAATTCTGGCAGGCATTTGAGGTGCTCAGTTAAACAGATCTGAATATCTGTTTTGAAGGGCTGGGTGGCACCAACCAAGTCCTGTTTTAACTGATGTACAAATGGAAAAGGTGAAATGTGGATGTGAAATGTTGTTTTGCTAATACTGGTAAAGGCAAAAATAGCAATCTCCAAGTAGGCTGGACAACATATATATTTCAGGCAAGGTAGGGGAGAAGTGAGAGACCTTGAAAGGGAGTGGTTTTAAGTGTATCTGACTTTGGTCAGTGGAGTGAAATTGTGGCCAAATTTTTTTGCAAAGTTTTGTGAGAACACTGGGGAGGGGCTGCTGCAGCTGGTCCTGATCACATGGGTGGTGGAGAGTAAGTTAAAACTGAGGCTTCTCACTGAATTGTTACTCAGCTGATCGAGATCTTGAGTTTCACAGGTAAGAAGTAAGTTACATGAAACTTTAATGGAAGTATGGTAAATCCTTAAGAGCGGTAGATGTTTTTGTGTTTAATGGTGGATAAAGCACAGCACTGAGCACAGAATCACAGTGGCAGAATGGTCCAACATACTTTTTTTCCCCCCCTTTTTGTTACTGTTTTTTGGGGGATGGCTTTGGTTTTGGTATTTTGGTGGGGTTTTTTTCCTTTTAATTGAGTGTTACTGCAGTGTTTGGTTTAGAGTTCCTGCTCCAGGAATTGAGCAAGAACTTTAGTAAGCTTAGCTGGAGTGGGACACACATGTCCATGAGTTTTTGCCATGAAGTTACAGGCCATCCTCTTTCTGTTTGGTCATCTTTACCAGTTTGGATACCACGTTCATTTCTGGGGGCAGCTTTATCTCCAGCTCCAAAAGCCCATCACAACTATGTATTTCGTAAAGGAAGGGAGATTACTTGTGCAGAGATGTTCTTGTCCCAGATATGCTGCTTCCTACAATTCACCTCTAATTTACTTTTTTATTCTCAGTACCCTGCTGTTTCTCCTTATGTCAGACACTAGTGATCTATATATTTCCGTATCTCCATAAATATATATTCCTCAACAGACTCATGAAATACTTCTGTTACCTTACAGAATGACTTTGGGTACATGTGCCTACACAAGTGTGTGACACTTCAGATGAAAGCACAAACCTTCAGGGACTACTGAGAGACTTAATTTATCAGCTGATTACTGTATAGCTGCCATCATGCACTATTCTATTGTGAAACATCTGGAACTTGCTGTTGATGAGAGTAGTTAAATCAGACATGCCAGATTACAAATGAAGCCTGTCATATCTGGGTGATGGCACATTTTTGCCACTTGCCAGGATTCCAGGACTTCCAGTGAAAATACAGTTTTCCCTGCCCTGTGAGGTATTTGAGCATCGCCTGCTGCTCACAAGTACAGGGTGCAGGAGCAGAGGCAAGGGATGATAGGCAGGTTTGACCAAAGCAGTCTACTGGAGGAATTTAGCATTAGATCTCTAAATATGCATGATCCAAAGTTTCTGGAAGTGTGCAGCCAAAAGTCTTGGCAGAGAACAATAACAGCAAATACACAATTTATCAGTGAATGTCCTAACATTGTGTCTCCTGCATGTAGTATGGGCATGCTGCTAGCAAGGGCCCTCGAGAATTCACTGTATTTATAAAGCCTTGCTTTATAAGGATTAATTGTCCTTACAAAGGAACCCGTTCTGATACCTTCAGACAGTTTTTCTAAGTTCAGTACAAAAGGCTGCTTCTCAGGGTGTCCTGAGAGGCTGTCCTGCCTGGGCAGTGAGATGGGCAGAATGCCACATTCCAGTTTCTCGAGTTCAGTAGTGCCAGTGCCTTGTTTTCAAACAATTCAGCACAACTGGTGTTTTGCTGATGCTGCTGCAAGACTCTAGACTTGATGTGGCTTGTCTGGGTGGTTTGGTTGGGGTTTGGGTTTTTTTGCGGGGGTGAACAGGGTTGATTGGTGGGGTTTTGTTCAGGGTTTCTTGCGATTTTCTTCAGTAATTATATCAAGTCAATTTTGTCTCTCCTTTGGGGAAATTGTTTAGGTAGAGAAAATGGTCTTCCTGATATTTTCCCAACTTCCTTTGACTGTCTTGATTTGTTTACAATTATGCATTTGGTTGAGGTGTATGAAATCATTAAACTGACTTGGTTACATGATGTGAAGAAGGGAAATGTGCAACTGAGAAGAAAAGAGACGTCCCAGCAGGGGAGGCACATGCACAGTCCGGCCTCTGCTTGCTCTCTGTGTTGCAGAAGGTGAGCAAACTTCTCATTCTCTGGAGGTTGGAAAAGGCAGGTGGGCCATGTTCAGCTCCCACCTATTGCATGCAGCAGTAATTAGTTGCTCTGGGATATTACTGAGGAGGTCAGCGGGCTTCCAGCATGGCCCATCCTCTCCCTTAGTAGCCCAAGGATACAAGAAGCAGTAGGGTTGTGACATTTCTTCTCCAGCCTTGCTTAGGAGCTACAAAATGGAGCAGTCAGAAAATCAGACCTGTTTCCTACATTTTTCTGCAAGATCTCACAAGGAGCCCTCTCCACTTTCCTGCTGGAAACGGCTCTTCTCTGCCCACTGGAGGAAGGCTAGCAAGACAGCTGAGAAGAAACTGATGTTCTGTCTCTCTGTCTCCTTCTGCAGGCTGTAGTGACAGCAACAGAGCTAAATCATGTGTTCTCCTGCTGCATGATGTCAGATCGGTGGAGGGCAAGGCAAAGGAGAAGCAGCAGGTGGCCTTAAATTTGCTGTTTATCCCAAAAAGCTGGGTGATCGTAGTAACACTGGATAAAAATTAGAGAGTCTTCCTTCCCTTCAAGAATGACAATATCCACACCCAGAGGGCAGAGTCCAAACAAAGAATGGACTAATGTACCAGGAAAAAGGTGGTTTATTAAACTCAAGTCTTTTCTATCAGTCTGTTACCTGTTTCAAGTGGGGGTTTTTGCTGGAAGAGACATCTTAGATCCAGAACTGAATTTCTGAATAGACCAAGACTAGCAAACAAATGTAGGCAGATTAGGAATGTGACTAAATCCCCGGAGATTTTCTTGACCAGTGGATTATTTTAAGGTTACTGTGTCTATCTTTCTGTGTTTTGAAACAGCTTTATCAACAGGTTTGTGAAGGCCCGTTGCTGCACAGAATGGAACAGAACTTGCAATCTCAGTTTTGTTGCATGTGTCATTGTCTCCTGTCCCACTAAATTCAGAGAATTGCTGGTAAAATAACCTGAACAAGCCATCTACCATGTACTTTGATGCAGAAATACACTTCTTATTGCTCCAAGTGCACAGTGTCCATATAAATACCCAAGAGAAACCCCTAAAGTGTGATGTAACAAGAAAAACCCCCCAAAAAACAAAAACAAGGGGATAAGTAGGAAACGGAAATTTAATGAAAAATGCAAAGTTCTTGGGCTGCAAATAGATGACAGCAAGGACAATTACTCCGTCTTGCAGTTTTATTAAACTTAGAATCTCACAGCCTGAGTAAATACAGATAAAGCTGCAGCACTGCTGGTTCATATACGGTATATAGCAGAAATCCATCTAGGTTGGGCCTTGTCACATCAGAAGTTCATGGAAGAACAAATAAATATGCTCTTAAAAGGTTTATAGGAGTCAATAATAAGAGCTGCATTTACCACAGTTAAGCTTCAAAAGAAAATCGGGGCTATCTGGAATGAAAGGGAAAAGGAGAGGACAAACTTCCCCAGATGCAGCACAAGAAAGAGGGTGCAGTTTCGTATGGACATGTTCCAGCCCTTGGCATTTATTTGTGTAGATGCAAACATTTCTTTCTCTTTTACTTTTTAGCACAGCTTCAATAGAGTAGTGAAGGCATAGAAAGAAGCAGGTATAACGAGTTCTGTCTTGCCAGCAGTGGCAACAGCCACAGCTGGAGTAAGAGATTGGACAGGGCTAACAAATTAAGAGAGCAATAATTATTACCCACTGCTTGCACTGTAACTTTGGGCCATTTATTCCATCATCTCACTGCCTGCCCTGGCAGCTCAACAAATTGGTCAGGTGTTTGTTGGGCTTTTTTCCTCGTCTCTGTTAGCTGTTGTTCATTGCCACAGGAACTCCTGTCAAAATTTCAATTAGAACCTGCAGGTCTATCTTAGCAATTAACACCTAGTGGTCTTTGGGAAGCAGTGTGGAAGGCTGTGGTAGGGGATCACAGATTGGTATCAGTGAATAGGTAACCTTACAAATTAAATATCTAAAATTTAGCTTTTCTGAGTGCAGTGGTTACTGCATTTTTACCAAATGGTGAGAATTCACTCTCTGAGCAGAAGCGGCTACTAAGGAAAATATTCCTAAGAGACACTTAACTGCACTTAGCTGAGAGAATTCACGTGTTAGAGCAGGCAGGGTCCGTCCAAGGAGAGACTCAGCACAGTGGAGCGAGAAACCGGAGCCAGCAGAAAAGTCAAGTCCAGGTTTATTTGGATGGTAACGAACTTCTGAACAAGGCGACCTCCTAAGCTGGCACACTTGCCATGTGGCCTGTAGCTTCTTATATTGGGGGAAGGAGAAAGGGGTGGGGACCGGGGGGTCCACCAACCAGGACAAAGGGGGTGTGGGTCAAGGATTAGAGAGACACCTGAGAAGTCCAATGTCTGCAGGTAAAGGTGGGACTTCCTTTGTCTCTTCCAATCACACGACACCCTTTTGAGGAATTTTCCAGGGGCAGTAAAGGAGACCCTGTGTCTGTTGGGCAAGGGGATTATTGATTGACAGGGTTTAGGTAAAAAGGGGGGAATTAACATAAATCTGGGAGGGGATACCTAAAGACACAGGATTCTACGAGAGAGATGGGTGAGATGCACCACAACATCTGAGGGGCCAGGTTTATTCCTGTCAGTGAACACTGACAAGATTTTTATACGTGGAAAAGACTGAATTCATACTATGGTCACCAAGCGTAGCAGTCTCATTTTCAACTATTCTGTTAAAACCAGAACAGCTGAAGGCTACTTCTAAATATCCCAATGCCACAGTGGTTAATGAGGCCAGCCATCGTTATCTGGGGGAAACACAGGTGGCTGTCATAGTAGCTGTCACTCACAGCAGCATTAAGTATAAACCACGGCATTAAAATAACAAACAGGAGAGGAAAGCTGGGCAGCAGAAGGATTATCCTGGGTCCTCTCCGTGCTGAAAACACCACATGACCTTCTTCCCAAAATGGTCGGCAATCGGTTGCGTGGCAGTGAGTGATCCCCTGGTGAAACTCGGGAAGGCAGCCTCTTCTCAAAATTACTCCTGCTAGAGATTTTTCTTGTCGACTTAGAACATAGATTTCTCTTGGAAGTTTATTTCACTATTTCTGAAGATGATGATCTTTTTTTGAAGACTCTGTGCTTCCACCGTGCATGACAATGACTTTCTGTTTGGTGTGTGGTCTATATCTAGCCAAAATTATTTGTCATTTTTACTTTCAGTTTAACTTAGGTTTAATTGTCTTGATTTAAGCCTCTTGCACTAACACTAAGCTGCTTTTGTTTTTACTTTGGATCCAATAATTTTAATGTTTCCTCCATATGGCAGTGAGTTTTTGAAGGAAAAAACAAGGTCTGAGATGAAGTTATTTGAATGGATTGAAATTTGGAAAGTGAAACGAAAAATAAAGATAGAAAATACCAAGATAATGTGACATAAATGTAGGGAATTCCTGTGTGATATAGACATATTTTTAAAAAAATGACAAAAATTTTCACTTCTTTTGTATCTATAGTGGATGCCTTATGCCTTCAGCAGCTGGATAAGCAGCACAGCTACTCATTTGGGGTGAATGCCAGAGAATAACAGTTATAAAACACATTTCAGTGATTCTAAACAATGAATTACACCTCCTTGTCAAAAGTATTTTTGTCAAGCATAACTGGCCTGTGGGCTTATTCTGTGAGTGTGGTATGTTTTGTTAGCCAAGTTCCTTTACAGTCACTTGGATCATCAGCACAGGGAGGAATATGGGTGTGTCGACCCAGTTTTTTAGTCCAATAGGTATACTGGTAAATATTCCCCCTTTGAGAATGTTTAACCATTTGTTAAATTGGTAAAACCAATACTGTTTCACCAGAATCTGAAATTGGGTCCTTGTCCAGTTGCGGCTGTGTCCTGTGAGGCCAGGCTGGGGGGCTTTGCTCCCAAACATGGTACGTCAGAGACTATATTCAAGTTAGATCTGAAACATTTATGTGAGCACTCAGAGCTCACTTCATTTCAAACAGGCTTGGTTAGCCAAGATTTCCTACTTAAACCAGCTGATTTCAACTAAACACCTTGGGGAGCAATCATATGAACCCTTCTCTCAAGTCACCCATCGGGCAGCTCAGGAGGGCCTGCAGGTCACAGTAGGCCACTTAGGACCACAGCTGGTGCAAATCTACCTGAACCAGTCTCTATATCACTTTGCTAAAAGCACAACTCTCTTTTTCCCCATAAAAAATGTGTCAGATACAGGAAGTCACACATTTCTGCAACTGCTTGCACTCCTTTACTTGCATTTAAGTCTCAGGTTGCTCTCAGAGTTTTAGGTCTGGGCTCCAAGATGGGAATTTTTTCAGTCCTTGACTGATCTAAAGGTAGCCCAAGTTGTTAGAGGATGTATTTCCTGCCATGTGATAGCCATATGGCAATATCTGTAACGCTGGATGATTCTGCTCTACTTGATGGCAGAAAATATGGATGTGTCATTAAAATCGTTGTGACAACAACTACTTTTCACACATTATCAGTCAAAACTGGAGTCAATTTAAATAGAGATTAAATGGAAAGCGTATTTCCAAGGTATTCCTGTCATGTCAGTCACTGTAGGCTACTGAGATGCAGGGGCTCTGTGTTCCTGATGTGCATGATAAACGTGGATGACAAAGTCAGCAGATACGTCAGTTCAGGATCTGAGACCAGCACTAAATTTACTCTGCCTTATTCACGTGGAGAGCTACAACGAGTTCCCAGCTTGATTCTGCTGTGGCATGTGGCATGGAGCACTGGCACGAGTCAGTGAGGGAGCTACGTGGCAACTTTACCCAATGAAATGAACACAAAACCCTACAATTTGAACCCATGAAAAGGGGAAAGGTGAGTTTTATGATTAAACTTCTAGCTGAGACAAAACATGGGAGGCAAGGCGCTTCTGTAAATTTGCAAGGGATTCCAGGTTTTCCTAGTGGCCTGAGCCCTCCTGAGCACCTGTAAGGATCCTGAAGGAGTTCTGCTGCCAGCATTAATGGTCTGTGCTAAAGGAAAGAGTGTAACAAATTGTCCCACTATTCACCTGATGAAAAGTCCCTGCTTTTTGCTGGGATGCTCTGGTACCTGGCTTATTTGAGGAAAACAGAATAATTTCATTTGATGTTTCACACCTCGAAAACATTCAAAAAATTTAATCACATGTGCCAAATCCTTTTTTTCTCTTTATAAAAATGAGAAAATTATCTTATTGAAGTTGTGTGAGACACTAGCCTTTGGATGTTTAATGTTCTTTGGAAAACTATTTCATTTTGAGATCCACTGCTTTCTGACATGACAGAAAGCAGCAGCATTGAAATGTTTCAGACTCTATAAACAGAATAATATATTCCAGATATGCACTGTATTCAGAACATGTATTCTTACCTTATCTCAGCAAATTTAGTGGTTGAGAAAATCTTACTGGAAATCAGTGAAAGCTCTATTTCCTGGTTTTCTTTTTCTGCTTTTTTTACCTTTTGCCATTTAAGGATACTGTACTCTGCATAATCTTTTATGTAGGAACTTCAGAAATATTTAAAATTATGTAAAGTCAGCCCAAGTCGTAGGCAGACTGGCTAGTTTCAACGTCTCTATGACTTCTTTAAATGTTTCTTTCATCTTTCTGTCTTTTCTTACAGTGGAGCATAACTTCTGAAGCCAGCAGCAACCACATCTACATTGCTAGTACCACAGGGCTAAGTTACAAAATACTTTTTAACTAAGGAGATGTAAAGGCTAAGTTGTACAAACCTTTAGTTTAGAATTAGATGGAAATTGAACATTCCTTAAATGTTGCCTCATGGAGAGCTGTACAGGTAAAGCAAGCTCGCCAGCTTTTTTCTACATATTTTCTCCTCCAGTTTCCCAGAGCTGGTTCCCCAGTTCTTTGGCCACAAGTACTCTTTTGCAGATGCACTGAAAGGCTGCCATAGGTCCTTCTTTTCTTTCATTTTGATTCATGTGACGCTTTTTGGGATATGCAGGTTCCCAGTCCCTGCTGCACGACCCCGGGCATGAGCATTCATGGTCTACAAGTGCCACAGTCATCCCTGCTTGCAAGTCACGCTTGCTGCCAAAGCGACGCCTTGCGCTGGCTCCATTTGCGGTGCCCTTCTGCTTGGGGTTTCATAACTTTCTTAC
Source organism: Nicator chloris (assembly GCA_013400495.1). Lineage (NCBI taxonomy): Eukaryota > Metazoa > Chordata > Aves > Passeriformes > Pycnonotidae > Nicator > Nicator chloris. Next base: position 14,477 of record WAAE01003193.1, read on the forward strand.
AAACCACAGCATCATATGCCCAGGGGCTGTGCAGATGTAGGAAGTGGACCTGAAAACTAACAGAGACGATCAGCTGGAGGATAGTCCGTGGAAGAGAAATATCCAGCACAGGCACGCTCACAGGAGCTTAATCTGCTTGATAGGAAAGTGTCTGAACCTCCATTCAGACATATTGAGACTCTTCTGTAAAGTACAATGGGGACTGGGACTAGCAGCAACAGGACCAAAAAAAACCCGAACAAAACCACAGCTAAAACTAGGATTAGAAACAATTTTTTTAATATGACTTGCAGTATAACTGAAATTTAGTATAAACGTGTTCCACCTTGGGCCCAGAAAAATGGCTCTGTTCTACTTACCTTGTAAATATCATGATTTCTATGCACAATTTTTTTCTTTACGTGTTGGTACCTCACAACTGAAATTTTATTTTGCCTCCTAGTTTGCTTGAAAATGAGTATCAAGCAGAGTTCTGCTCTCTGTAACAAAGAGAGAGTTTTAGAGACACCACTCCATGTACATGCACAAACAAACAAACCCGAGGGTCTCTGCCTTTTGGACACACCCATTTCCCTCCCCCTTCAGCCAGTAAACAGCTTCTGGCTGCAGATTTGATCCTTTATGGAAGAGATTTTGAAGATGCTGGCTGACCTGTCCAGCACCCTGGTAATCCTCAAATCATCTGCTCGCCATGTTCACGTGGAGATGTCACTGAAAAGGCTTGTTGACAACCTTCTGCTGCATTAAAGACAAGTCTGTAAAACTGCCACTATCTTACTCAGTTCAACTTCACCACACAGTTGAATAAAACTTCTCCTGACAATTTCACCAAGACGGTTGACAGAAGAAGATTGTATGGAAAAAATACTTTTGCTTTCCAGTTTTGGCTTAGATTAGATTGACACTGATCTGTATAACAGTTTGTGAATTCACTTAAAATTTTTTTTTTTAAATTTACAAGTTTTTTTTTTGAAGTCTGAATGTCCATTCCATCCACGTTCTCATACAATGCATTTTAAACATCCAAATACCATATTATATATTTGTATGAAGCTAAAATATTATAATTAGATTTATGTTAGTTATTCAGTTTTTATTGTTTTCATATACAGTCATTATTCTCAGGTCTTAACAAGAGCTTGTATGGCAAAAAATCAGTAATTTAGTGATAAAATAAAAACTGTGATATTATAAGCACCTATGAATCCTTCAATCAAATTTTGCATTGAGTAATAAATGCTAATCTCAGCTAAACTGTTTTGTTACACATACAGCATGTTCTGATCCCAAGCAACTCCTTAATCCACTATTTTAATAATAGTCTATGGATTAAGGGATCTATACTGTATACTGACACAATGTATTGAGTTCAGGTTCTATAGATGAACATTTCTGTGATCTATTTTAATGGCACACAAGCCATCATAGCATTATGGTGTCAACAAGCCTGCAGATTATCTCCTGGCTTTCAAAGCATCCTGCAGGAAAGCGAGTTTAATGAATCTCCAGAAAGGTGAAAACATTATCAAATCTATAGGGAGACAGGACTTTGAAATAAAAGTGATCCTATAATTACCAACAAGCATTTAAATATAATCAACTATAAGATACACAGAATGTTTTGAGTTTTGAAATCTGTCAAAATAACAATGTGAAGGACAGTCTGCTTTCTTGGCCCACTCCTTTTCTATGTGTGCATCAAAATTTTCTCCTAGCCTCCTCATTTCCTGTCACAATTTGCCAGTATTTCATGTAGAAACCCCATCATGATGCATTTTACTCTTTTATTCATTAACTTGCTCCAAACAGCCCTGTGGTCTGTTATACTCCTGCTTCTGAACTACAGTGTCGCCGCCTCACTTTAAGTCAAACCACTGTGCCAGCAGCAGAGGTTCTCCAGCACCCTGCAAAGGAGGGGAGTGTCCCCACCACCCACTTCACCTGGCAACGTCACCATGTGTTTAAGGTTATTTTCCCCAAGCTCTGCCTGTAGTGAGGGAAAGGACACACTCCTGCTGGAGTAGGAGCTGTTGTTGCCAGCTCGTAAGAAACCCAATGCAGAAACCACACCTCCTTTTGTAATGGATCACCTGCTCCCGCCTGGAGAACTGGCAAGCATGTGTCTCCCAAGCCTCTTACAAACTCTTGTTTTCCAGTTGTTTCCCGTTTCCCCCCCCCCCCCCTTCCTTCTAATCTTTCCCAGCCAGTGTATAGGGCACACGGCGTGTGTTCTGCTTCCCAGCAGGAAAATATTTTGACTTTTCTGAATCCCAGTGATTCCATGGAGCCACTTTTCAATTATGTCCTCCCAAAATTGCATAGTACGTAACAGCATCTGAATTGTACGGCAACGAATTCACTGTAATGTCCTCCTGATGTCTGGAAACAGGAATTCTTCATGTCTCTTATCAAGCATTTTCTTCAGTTTATGGCTGGACCTGTTCTCATAGTTTATACTCCCTGCAGCTTCAGCTACTGGCCCTTTGTTTTTTCCAGATGTTTCTGCCTTTTTTGACTTGCTTTTTCTATCTGTTGATGATGCTTACTGGGATGATTATTCCCAGCTTACTGGGGAAGGGAAGAGTTTGATATCAAAGGTGGAGAACCAGACTTGAACAAGCAACCTCTAGAGAACATTCCGGGTAAGCGGGGGTATTTACCTTTCCTGAGATCTGGAGAGGATCCAAGAGCATAAAGCTGTGGATTTCCCCTGGTTCAATAGGATGATGGTAGCTGGGGCTCTCTGCCTTTCCCAAGTGGAGGAAGCAGTTGCCTGAGTGGTGCTTTTGAGGTAGTTGAGAAAGGGAAGCTTTGGGCTCTTCAAGACCACAGAGAAAACTTTTCTTGACAAAATGATCCTGTCTCAATATACCAGGGCTATTCAATCCACTTTCACCAAAATCCACCTTCCATCACACTAAATGCTCCAGATGATGTACTCTACACGGATTTATGGTGGATTAAAACACTACGCACTGCTGGGATATGACACGCACTGTAATTCCGTTGAACATGACGGTGCAATGAATAGATACTGCACAATTAATTTTTCATCATGAAAATGCTGGCTTATTTCTAGTTGTATAGTAACACAGTTTTGGGGGAGGTTCTCAACATCTTTTGTTGCTGCAAAGCACATTCCTCCTTTGGCTCTCATCCTACAGGCAGAGACGTGTAACGTGAGGGAGTGCTGTGAGCTGTCTGGTGGCACAGGAGGCACTGCAGGAGAAAGCTCCCCCGGTGACCAGTGGTCTCCAAGCCGGGAGGCAGCAAACACTTGGGCAGGTAGGAGTTCGGGCCCAAAGCAGCACGTTCACCACAGGAGCACTGTGACACTGCTGGCCAGCAAAAATGAGTGCCTGTCAGAAAGAGGCACAGGAGCCTCAGTGAGATTGGTGCCAACAGTTATTTGTTCTCATTCTTGCACAATGAGCTGAGGACGACATCCTTTTGTGTTCACATAAACACAAAAAGGAAGGCACAACATGCCTTGGCTGTTATGATGCTCATTTCTCTCTTGAAAATCAAAGTAAATGAGTGTCAATAGGACACTGACATGCAATAGCTTCAGGCAGCAGCACAGCTCTTTTGTTCTACTAAGATTCCAATAAAAAATTATTTCTTTTGATCAGTATGGTTTATTAATAAGTCTACAGTACTGCAGTAGTACAATCCTTTTTCCCTTTCTCATTCAAAAATACTTGTTTTAGTCATTATCATACCATTAAGAGATCTTCATGGAATTAGAAAATGCTTGTAGAACAAGGACCACCACATATCCTCCCAAAATATTTGGTTTTCTCTTTTGTAGCAACCTTATTAATTAAACATCTCAGAAGATATCAGACCAAGATTACAAAAAAGGTGTTTGAAATCCAGCAATTGAAAAAAATACTGTACATGAAATGTATACTGTGTTTGGTGTGATGCTTTATTGAAATAAGAGAAGAAAAGCAGGTAGGTAGTTATCTTTTTTAGAATGTTTTTCCTAATCCATTATACTTGCTAAATGATTTTCACCAGCACAGTCCATGAGTCATTCGACCTTCATAATTAATTTTCTGAGAAATCACAAGATCCCTCTCTCTGATTAATTTGTGTGCAGTTATCTCATGTTGAGCTGAAACATTTGTGCAGATGAGATGTTCCAAGGAGACACAGGACCCAATAGCACCCACAGAAGTATCATAATTCTGCTGTCCAGCCCCAGGTGAGCTCAGCAACCCTTTTCTGCACATATTCTTCATGTACACATAGCTCCAGGGGTTTTAGCCCCAACCATACTGCTGCTGTAGGACTCACATCCTCAAAAGTACCTCATGCCTAACTCTTGAGGATGCCAGTGAGAATTAGGCTCATAAGTATCTTCTTAACGTCCTGGAAAATGTTACATTGGCTTAATCCAATTAAGTGAAAACTTAGCACATTTAAAAGGCTTCCCATTTTTAAAGGACAAGACAGATGAACAGTATTTTTCCCAGAATACAGAAGGGAAAAGACGGTAATGAGATTTAATTAATTTTCTCATTGTTCCCATGATCATTTACAAGTGAAAGGGACGCAACAGGCCAGGATACTCCAGGCTTTCTAGCACTGGCTAATGCAAAACCTACGCTCAGCTACCAATGCTGAAGAAAGGTTATTTGGACTTCTGACAAAACCTGAAAGCTGCTCGTGTCAGCAGTCTCCTGCCTCCCCCTGATGTTGTCACACTAAATGCTGTTGCTGCAAGGAAGATTCTTCTCATGTCTCTGGTGACCAGTGACAGGACTCAAGGGAAAGGCATGAGGTTGTGTCAGGGGAAGTTTAGGTTGGATATTAGGAAAAGGTTTTTCACCCAGAGGGTGGTTGGGCACTGGAACAGGCTCCCCAGGGAAGTGGTCACAGCACCACGCCTGGCAGTTCAAGAAGTGCTTGAACAATGTTCTCAGGCACATGGTATGACTCTTGGAGATGCCCTGTGCAGGGCCAGGAGTTGGACTTGATGATCCTTGCGGGTCTCTTCCAGCTCAGGATATTCTATGGTCCTATGATGCGCATTTCAGGCGTTCTGCTTGGTCTGGCTGTACCCCTGCTCACATCCTCTCCAGGCTGCTCCTCTGCTCTGCTCTCTGCTCTGCCCTCCGCTCTGCTCTGTTCTCCTCTCTCCATGGGGAGCCATAGAGAAACAACAGCCAAGAGGCTCTATCAGGTGCCATATATCTCTTTTTTTTTTTTCCCCACTGCAGGCCATCCTCATCAGTGAAGTGGGGAAGGAAAACATTTTGTACACCTGGGAGTCTTGGAGCTGGAAGGGGAAAAGACAAAACAGGTGTCAGGAAGGAAATCTGTCCCTACAGAAATAAAAGAGGGGCAGGAGATAAGTCCAAGGTTCTCCTCCACCATCTTGTGCAATATCATCCTTCATGAAGAAGTTCCCCAAGGAGGTAAGACTGGCAGGAGGAGAGTGCAAAGGGAAGGCGGCATCAGTGACAGGAGGGAGAAGCAACAGTCTCTGCCACACACAGTTCACTGGACCCGTGTTGAGAAGGGTTAACACTGTCATGCTGCTGGTGATAACGAAATGTTTGTTATCGCAGTGTGTCAGATCAAGTGGTATCACCCATGACTTGCACGCAAGATTACATAGGGGAGGGAAGCTGAACGCAGGTCACGTTCACGGTTCAGCACAGCTCTGCAAAACAGCATATTTTATTTTTGCTAGGAGGGGAAACTCATGCTTTGCTGACACCACTTCCCCAGTAAAATGATGCTAAGTCAGATTGGAAAATTTCCACACAGCTCTCTGACAAAGAAAAGCCAATTGTGTGTCATGAAAAGAACAATGTTATATGGCAAAACTCAATGACCCTAGGAAATAAAAAAGTCTTTCCATGAAGACTTGCAATGAACCTATGTGGATGTGAACCTGGGTTTTCCAAGGAATGAGGGCAGTGGTTTGGGGTGTTTCATAATCCATCTCCTGTTTTTATAGAAGCTGTTGCAATTGAGTGTCTTGGGAATCTCTCTCTCATGGCCAGGGCAACATGTTCAGCAGTTGTGGGAGGGCAGGAATGAGAGATGACAAGACAGAGAAGTGGCATGATCCAAGCTCATGTCTTTTGCAAACAAAGCTGAAATATCCACAATATTAGAGGAGCTTGCTGGGATTATGCATTGTGGCTCCGGCACATTCCAGCATCATGGCAAAGAAAATTATATGCTCAGTCTAAGTTTGGACTGATGAAAAATCGAATCAGAATCTCCTTTTCCAGACCCTTTTCTTCTCAAGTTTGTTTCCTTCCTACCCCATCCATTACTACTTCCTATGTCATCTTTGGTCTTGTCTCTTTATCCTCTGCACGAAGGAGCTATCCCCACTCAGGGCAGTCACTTGCACACTGAGGGGAGCGGACCTAGAGCACCCCAGGCACAACGGGCTCCTGACACTGCAGGCCGCAGCGATTCCGGAGCCCGCCCCTGCAGTGACGTCACAGCTGAGCGCGCGCCGTAGGCGTGCCGCGGGCCCCCAAGGCGCAGCCAATGGAAGCGCGGGGCGTGTCCCAGCACAGCCAATGGCAGCGCGGGGCGTGTAGCGGCGGCGCGATGGCGGCGGGGCTGTGCTGGCGGGCCGGGCTGCGCGTGGGGAGGCGGAGACTGTGAGTGACGGGCCGCGCGCGGGGCGGGGCGGGCGCGGGACCCCCGGCGCCGCCTCCCCCCTCAGCCGTTGTTCCCGCTGGAGCCGCGCCCGGGGTCTGGCCCGGTTCCCCCTCTTCGTACGGGGGGGCGGCCGGGCCCGGCCCGGGGCGGCGGGGCTGGCGCTCGGGCACGGGTAGCGTGGGAATGGAAGTCGACTTCCTGCTCGAGTGGACGGTGTCCCTGCCCACGGCAGGGGAGTTGGAATGAGATGGTCTTTTAGGTCCCTTCCGACTCAAAACTATTCCGATTCCTCCCGTTACCAGAACATTGCCCTTGCCGGGATGTCCGCTTTGGTGCAACTCCTACCTGGAGAGTGACCTTGGATCTTTCCCGTTGGTGCGCCCAGCCTTGGACCAAGCGAGCTCCTCAGGGCCACCGTGCCCCATTTCCCGCAGGGGGAACCGGGGGCAAGGCAGGCTGGATCCACACCGTTGGCTTTCCCGTTGTTTTAAGAGCATCCTGTGTCGCCTGCTCCATTGATGGCCCAGCATAAGTGGTGATGTGGGCAGAAGTGGGGCTCAGACACCCTCTCTTATTCGGCGTCCCTTATCCCGGGCCTTGGCAGCACCCTGCGAGTCCGGGGGCTGCGGCGTCCCCGTGCTCCTGTGGTGGCAGTGCCTGGATGAGGGAAGGTTTTGTGGGCAACGCATGTCCATTTGTCAAGGGCCTGAAATCACCAGGTGCTTTTCCACAGGTGGGTGAATAGCTGTCAGGAATAGCAGGGGTTTCGGGCAGGATGCTAGGAGAAGCTCTGCTTTAAATAGACGATCGCCATACAGATCAGTGTGCAGGATCAGGCTCCGAGTGACAAGTGCCATTGAAGACAAAGGCTCCGTTGCACCTTCCTCCTGGAGATGTGTGTAGGTTTGATGTCCATCTTTCTGCCTGCAGGTGTGTGCCTGCATGTTCCCAGTGGGCAGAGAGTGACTTCTGCCAGAGGGAGTGATTGATGGGTCTGTGCTCATTTAAGGCAGGTTTTCAACAGCACTGCCAGAAGGAGAACACATATATTTTTTTTTAGTATTGATATTAGGAAGGCAATCAAGTGTTAATTCATTTTAATATCAATATTTAAAGCTTTAAATTCTCACGTTCTCTGCTGAGACCATGGTTCTGTAAATATTTTATAGCTGAGTGACAAAAGCCTATGCGGTCTGTAAAACTGTAATGTAGATGTTACTGTGAACATGCAATATTGATGCTGGTGTTCTTGGGAAACCTCAGGGACAGCTGGAGTGCTTTGTGCTGTGCTAGAGGCGCAGTGAAGAGCCCAGTAAGTCCATGGCAGTCATTCCTGCCCAGAGTAACTGTCCTGCATAGCACCCAGGGTCATTTTTCCAGCCTACCTCCTTCAGCATACTTTTACAGCTAGTTTCTGGAGAAGATGCACAGATGTACATGCCTCTTTTTTTTAACTTGTTTTCACCCCCTTCCCCCCATATTAGTGCAGAATCATAAGTGCTGTGCCTTGCTATTTCTGGTCATGAAGAATTTTGAATATTCATACTGGAGGGGGAAGAGGAATCTACGCAGTGTGAGGGCAGTCGGGTGATGACATTTATGTGTGCACAGCACCTGTTCAGGGCTGGGAGAGGAGGCTGCCTGCATGCCCATGGTGAGGCTGCTCTCTTCCAGCTGTGGCTCAGAAGGGGCTTCCTTGGCTGGTGCTGCCATTGGTCGGGACATGGCTGCCAGGCATCACAACACCCTTGCATGACTCCCAGAAGATGCCCCCTGTGGTGGGCTTTGCCTGCTTCTTGTCGTCAGTGCTGCTCTGGAGTCCAAGAGGCCACTGGACAGGTAGGGGTCACAGAATTTTGGGCACCCAAGCAGTCAGAGACCAGAGCAGGATGAGGCATGAGGAGTCTTTGCTCACCTGTGAGCTAGGCAGCCATGGGTATGTGTGCACTTGGGAGAGAAAAAACAGGGATGACTTCAAATGTCAACAATCAATGAACATTTTGATTGGATTTAATTAGCAGTTCCCTGGTCTTTAGCAGGAATTGGCAGGTGCCACTGTCTCCGGACTGTGGTTCTTGTGTCCCACAGAGCTCTCTGTTGGGTTGGGACCCTAATTACAGCAAGTACCTCCGATGTGGTGTGGCTGCTTTTCCAGCTGCTGCCATCTTCTCTTCATGTGCATGCTGCTGCCCTGTGAAGCTGGCGGGAAGCAGTGCTGCCCAGAAAAGGTGGACCTAGTATTTATGTCATTACTAGGCAGGTACCCAGAGCCAGTTTTTCTTTTTCTTTTTTTTTTGTTTTGCTGTGTTCCAGAGCCTACTGGGCTCTCCCTGCCTTTTGTATTGGAAAAAGTTAAAAAAACTCTTCATCCAGCTGTTTTTTAGTGAAAAATGCTGTTGTTTTTTCTGTTGTTCTCTCTTAGCTTGGTGATTATGCTGTAAGAGAAGAGCGTTGCACAAGTAACCACAGTCACCTGTTTGCCCTCAGCGAGCCAAGCGCACATCTGCCTCACTCATGTACGAGAGGGTTTTATTACATGTATTCATTTACATGGCATACTCCTGGCAAGAGTACAGCACATGCCTGTACTAAATCAGTCAAAGGCAGCATCCACATCTCAGTGGAATGCTGCAATGTATGGAGTATACAGTGAGGGCACGGAGAGCCTGTCGTGCCAAAGGTGCAGACACTGGCATGGCTGCTAGGAACAAAGGAACCTGATGAGTACTAACCCCGTGTCAGATCTTCTTCAGAGACTGTGCCTATCTCATTTAAAACTTCTAGCACTGGGAGTTTCTTCTCTCATCACCAATTGCTATCTTCCCTCCCAGGAATCCACCACTCCTGTATCTTGTGTTTCAGGCTCTAAGTCTATGTCTGTTTGGTAGATTAGTGAAGATGTGTTTCATGTACTGGACACTGGAGGGTGCTAATGCAATGGGAGCTGAAATTGTTCTAGCAAATTAAAGGGTTCCCCTTTGTTAGTTGTAAAATAGTTTAATTCTTTGTTGCAGGGTTTAAATGGAAAGACATGAATTGTGGTCCTTACCAGTAGCTGATTCTGTTCAGCATGTGTAGAGCTGTGACCAAGAATATCAATAAAGTGTTATGTCTGTGAGGGATTTCTTTCTTTAACCTCCATCAAAAAAAATTACTCATTTTATGTTCTACACATTTTTAAGTGTGTCTTTCGAGATTATGGCCTCGGGGTGAAAATTATTTGAAAGTGTGACTTTCTAGTGATAAAAACACTTTATCTGGCAGAATTGTTGAGCTGTATGTGCAGAGTCAAGGTCACTTTGGTTCACCTAAACTAATATTGTTGTGTTGCTAGTGAGGTGAGAACCTGATAGTAGCTCACATTGGGGAGGGAGGGGACACCCTGAGCAGCACTAATCAAGTCCCTGGCACTGTGACCCTGTCTGTGGGGATAGACCTGATGGAGCCTCAGTCTACCTTGCAGCCAGCGTCGCTGGGCTGTGTGTAAGGGCACGTGTAGGATGGGACCTTCCATCAGCTATCACTGCGAGGCCAGGTGAAGCACATTATAAAACTGAGCCTTAGCTCTGGTGTTTCAAATTCACTCAAACATTTTTGTCAGGTTAAAGTTACAGGTCTTACAGCGAAGGAGGTGCTACCTGTTCACTCTGCTCCGGCTCTCTGCTCAACCAGGTCTCTGTTCTCCTTTGCCCGTGGCAGAAAGATATGGGGCCAATATTAGGTCCCTGTTGTGCATTCTGGCAACTCCACAGTTGGCATTAAGGACTGTGAAAGTACTGCCCGAGCCAGTTTTCATGCTGGCAGCAGCAGAGGTATGATGGTGGATAATTAATGCTAATGAGAAGCAGGGTGCAAAGCTGAGCATGTCCAGCTAATCACCACTGGCACCTCAACTGGTCTGCTTGTGCTGTTCTGGACAGTCCTGTGTGGTCATGTACCTGCCTTTGCAAACTCATTGCCCAAATGAAAGTCAGTATTTGTAAAATGTGTGAACAAACAGAACTGGGTAGAAATATATCTTCCTTAGAAGTCTTTCTTGTTTGATATGCATGGCAAATGACTTACTCCTCTGTCTCATTTCTTTTGCAAATGAATTGGGCCGTCCTCTCCTGGAAAATGTTGTTATCTTGCTGTATTATATCAGTCAGGTTTTATTCTCTCCCAGGTGTTGAGGTTTGCTTACATATGGCTGGTTCAATTTTTATTTCTGTTAAAAATAGGCAGTTTTTTTCTGAATTCCTCCTTGAACTGAAGATGTATGTGAGCACTGGAGAAAGAGTCTGTGCATGAGGAAACCAGAATCTCCTGTTCTGATACCAGTGGGGGCCTGCTGTTCATCTTGCAACCAGAAGCATGGATAATTTCACACCAGAGTTGTTTGGGTGTTTATCAGAAGCAGCAGAAGCATATCCAGTTAAAAGTTTACACTTCTTTTGCCAAGAGTTTTAGTAGCTTACCAGAACAGGGTTATAAGGGGATGTGAGCAGAAGAGCTTTTTAAAATCATTGTAATAAGTAGTGGTACTGAAGACACTCTGCTGAAGAGTAGTCTAAGCACCCAAATGAAGTCTAAGCAGGCAAAAAGAGATCTGGTTGACAGTACTGATCTTGTTTACCAGCTCTTAAGAGAAGACTGCTTCTTTCATCGCACCTCCATGCTTATGAGCAGAGAGCCAGGGTACGCATCCTGGTGTTGTTTCCAGAACCAACATGCTAGCTGCAGTGCCAAAAGGATTTGAATTTGTGCATTTTGTGTAGATGGTGTCCTTATTTAGCATGGGAGAGCTTTCTCCAGGAGAGAAGGTTAATGGACCTTCCACCAAACCTGTGTGTGTAATTGCATTGAGTTTAAACACTGCCAACGGTGGGATGGCATCTTGAGGTCTAATGCCACCCCTGCTTGGTGGCCCTGCATGGGAAAGGAGGGTGTGTGTTCCCTTGGTGGGTGCTCAGTGCCTTCCATCGTTGAGCTTTCACACACTTTTGCAGTATTTCTTGGCTCCTCATAGAGGCTGGGTGAGTGAGGTCCCTGGAGTTTTCATACCTGTTGCGGAGATTGGGCTTGTATACTTGAAGTCTCTTGTCTTAAGAGCCATTCTGGCAGGTAAAAGCCCCTTGATGCTAAGAACTTTGTAGAATTTCTGCTGATGAACCCCCATGTATCTCCTCCTGTCCTCTGCACATCATGTGAGCTTCTGGTGGTGGTTTCTCCTGTACCCCTTTCTCACACCTCCCTGAGTTCTGAACCTCCTTGTTTGGAAAGGGGAAATACTCAATTTGCCCTTATTTTGTCAGCCAGGCTGTGCATGGAGGTGTTTCTCCAGCCACTGCCCTTTTATACACTTCCCTCTTCCGCCTCACAAGGCTGAGGAGCACAGCAGGTCTGCAGAACTTTGACTGCAAGTGGGTCTGGAGGTCAGCTTGTGGTTACTTAGCCCCGGGATGTTGAACAAGTCTCCTTCATATATTTTCCCTTATTTTCTGGTCAGACCTATATTTACTTCTCAGTCTCCCTGTGCCCTTTAAATCTCCCGGCATCACTGGTGTAAATAGGATTTGCCTGTCCCTGTGAAATGGGCATCTCTGTGGCTGCTTGCCCTGCCTTCTCTAGCTCTTTGTGGGACAGGACTGTCCAGTTGTCATTGGCTGCGTGGCAAAACCCACCTTCTTCTCTGCCTTTTTAATTAAAAATGGTTGGCATCAGGGGCTCTGCAGCAATGAAAGGAGAACGATGAAACTTTGAAGAATTTGGGGCATAAAGTTGATCTCTAAATTTTAATGTACTCATTGCACTTAAACAGTTGATACATTTTATTATTAAGCATTCAGGTGACCTAATTTCCCTTAGTACTGTACATTGAGCTTTATACATCTGCACCTAATTTGTAAAAAAGGACTTAATGAGAAACTTCAAACAGTTTAAATGTCAATTACAAAGAAAGCGAGGTTTTAAAGTTCCAGTAATCTGTCCATATTGGTCATCGAAACATGATCCCAGGTGGACGTTAATTCAAGACAGATGGCATTCCAAAGGCACAATTACAAAGAGCTTATATATTTTCAACACTAACAAGCTGTCACGCTATGTTGTAGCTACACTTCCAGTACTGTATAAGCACAATTGCTGCTTTATCTGCTGTGGACTCGGTAATAAAGGGGTTTGATTCCCCACTCTTGGTATTGTCAGTGGGATTTTTGCAGGGGTGAACTGGAGAGCGGGGTTAGTTAGTGTGAATATCTTTTATCCGCTCAGCCTATTGAGTCAGGGGGTTGTGGTTTTTTCTATGGTTTTTGTTAAGTTGGTGAAATGCTCTTCAAGGAAAGGAGGGAAAATATTGAATACGGGCTTAACAAGACTAGCTCATCACAGCTATATTTCTATTTCCTAGCAGCATTAATTAATTTCAGCCTTATCAGCTGCTGGGCAATAGCTGTGATGATTTGTTAAAACCCTCAACATCCTGGATGTTTTCAGTTAAAAAGTCATCTGAAAGCCTTTGGAGTAATGGACGTGTTACTTGGAAGAGTGAAGTCCAAGGGATTAATAGTAGCTTGACTTGTAGTGGTGTAAATGGGCAGCAGGTTGGCTGCAGCCAGGCAGGAGTGCTACATCCTGGGAAGAAGGCAGTTGGAATTATTTTCAGATTTCTAAAAATATTCCTAGGCCCAAAGGCAGAGGTGGAGGAGCAAGGTCAAGGACGAAGCAAGGTCAAAGTAGGGTTTCCATTAGACTGAAGCATCAACATGTGGAGTAGTTGATCTAGTAGTAGATGCCCCTGGCCATGGGGGTTGAACTAGCTGACTTTTAAAGGTCCCTTCCAACTCAAACTATTTTACGTGGTAGATGGCAAGGTTTCTTGTAGAAGGACAATGTTTGGTATCCAGTTAGTAGTTGAGGTGGGCAGTGATCTGTGTAACTGAATGATGAAAGTTAATTTGGCATAATTTTCACTGACTTTTTGTTTGTTTCTTGAAACCAGGTCACTAAAAAGCAAGACTTGCATGTCTATGACTAGATGGTGTTTTAATAGGCTTTAAAAATTCTGTGCTGTTAGCAGCAAGATTAATAATGCTCCCCAGGAAGGTTTTTAATCTCCTATGAGCACGTGTGTCCTCTAAGAGGTGCTGAGAATTAAGAGTTTATATTTCTGCTCATTTACCTACCTTTCATTGGTAAGTGGAGAAGAAAGCAGAAAGGCTAAGATGTTCATCCTCGGAAGGCAGGAATTAAATGGTAAGCTTACACTCCTTTAATTTTTGATTTTCATTAATGAATGTTATAATTTTTTTTTAAAAGCATCTTATCTGGCTTCCATTTTTAAAAGAGTTGTAGGTGCTATTTGAAATATGCAGCTCACCAACAAGTGAATTGGACTCCTGAGCCACACTTGAAACAAAATACCAATTTTACCTGCAGTTTTACTAGGTTTCCTGGTTTATGCAGTGGCATTTGAATGGCCTCTATTAATTGTTTTTAGCTGGAAAAAAATTCTAACAAAAATGAAAAGCACAACTCAAAGCTCATTAGCACTGTATTTGGCATGTCATGAATCGTTAAATCTTTATATAAATGCAGAAGTAATTTGTAACAAACAAAATCCTTTCTTTTTTTTGGAAAGACTTTTTTTTGACTTTTTGTTCATGCTGCTAGGGTGCAGTTTGTTTTCCAGACATTGGATATTATTACCAGAATAAGGGCAGAACCAATCAGTGTTTTAATTAAATATTATCTATAATCTTTGAGTGTTAGATATACTTAGTTGTGATAAGTGAAAAATATTAGGTGCAAAAAAAAGAGTAATAAATACTTAGATAGGGTCTATTTAACCCAATTTTTTTAACCTAATTGTGTGTTGTTCTCAAGTGGTTTCCCCTTAGATTTTCACAGTGCTTATCAGGGGAACATACTGAAGTCTTTTTATTTAGATCAGGCTTCGCTTTGAGAGTAACTAATTGTTCAAGTCCAAGTGGGAAACTTTCTTGCACCTGGAAAATTAGGAAAGCAAAAGATGTCCACATCCTTTCCCTGGTGGTTCTTCACCTGCGAATTTGAACTGCAGCGGTAGTAAAAGTTTTGTGGACCTCATTTTATGTGAGATCATTAAGCGACAGGAGAATTCAGGACTAGCTGCCCTTCATAATTCAGGACACTGAAAGGTGCCATTTATAAGCTCAAAGTGCCTCCAGGAAGGCAAAACAGGCTTGTAAAACCCATGCTCCAAACCCTGAAAGGGAACCGGTCTGTACTTCTGGTTGCAGCCTTCGAGTGGCAAAATTGCAAAGGTGGTGGGGTTTGGTTTAAAAAAATGGCAAAACGCCTGCCTTTAATATTTCATGTAATAACTTGAGTTTTCACACTTCTTGTGTTGATAACTCTTTTTTTTTTTCCCCAAAACAACCCCAAAACATCCCAGGCAATGATCCCAGTAAAAACCTTAGCAGTTGAACTGCCCAGCTGTTGGACTTCTGTCTTCCCTGTTACAGCCCACTGTTTTGCTGAGCTGTTAATTTGGCTATAAAATAAGTCTGTCCTGACTTTTTAATAATATTTTGGAACTGGTGACCTTTGCCCATGATATGGGCCATGCATTTTGTAGGGAGAGCTCCAGCCTCCTTATTGCTTGAGAAGGCATAGCAGCATGTGCAACACTTTAAAGGGGGTGATATGGTGATATGCCATTGTTACAACTCTGAACAGGCAATGTAATCTGCAAAATTCACAATATGCTGCAGCTTTATGGACTTAGAAAGCCTGAAAGGCAGCCCAAGGAAACACTGAGCTCGGTGTTCTTTCTCAAGAGCAGGTACTGCTTTCCTTACCTGCTCCCCTGTTAATCCTCAAATAAGAGCTGGAGCCATTGTTTTAAAGTTTATATGACCAAAATGTAGCAATTGCAGCCTGCAATGAACCGTCTGTGTCCGTAACCTTCAATGGCTGAGGCTGAACTCTTACGGTCAGGCCAGAGTAAGCCAACTGCTCATGGCCACATTAAAGTCCCGTGACTGAAGTTATTTGGGTGCCCATTTGCACCATCAGAGTCCAAATGCCAGTGGAGACAAGAGCTGACTGCACATCAAGTCTGCCTGCAGCATCTTTGCTTTGTTAATCTGGATTAGTTCCACACCTGCCTGCTTATGCACACCTATTCCAGCAGCATCTGGCTGTGCAGTGTGGTATCCAGCCTCTCAGCCCTCCTCACATGGATCACATAGGAGCCAGTGGAATGGCTATGCTTTGGAAGCACATCAGTATTATTCCATTTTCTGACGCTGCTTTTGTTGCCTGCATTGTTGTGCTCAGGGCCCCAGACACTGCACTGAGCTCATTGTGACCCCGGGCCTTTGCGGAGCTGACTGCAGGACTAAAACGTTTATATCCACTATTAAAAGGCAGTTATGTGACTGTTTATGTTAGAGCCAGGTGCTTTGCTGCCTGTGGACGTGCTGTTACTTGACAAAATTTAGTATTTTAAATTTAGTATTTTTTAAATTCATGATCCAAAACTGAAGATGCTTCTTACCTGAGGACCTTACTCTGCATAAATGGCTTGGCTGCCTTCAGCAGCATTCAGATTTCTGTTGGGCATGTGAGTCAGGTTTTTCTGGCTCTATGTAGGGATGTGTCCATGACAGCATTCCTGTTATTTCTCTATTTCCTTTGTGAAGGACATAAGATTTCTAGATGGCATGTCGTTAATATATTTTTAAGGACATTTTTGGGGAATTTATTGTTCAAGTTCTCTAACTTGTAGGACATTTCTAAGTTCTGTGGGTTCCTTTATTTAGGCTTTATATATGAATGCATGTTTTGCGGGCTTATTGCCTTAACCATTCACTTGTTTTGTTGTATCTCTAGTGATACACTGAAGATGCTTTGGGTTGGGCCAGCACCAAACAGTGACTTTGGCATACTGGAAGTATAAAAACTGTTTTCTTACTGACTGAGGTTTTTTTTGAGAAGTTGATAGATGTGAAAACCATTTAACAGTTGGGGTTTTTTTACTTTCCTGTTAAACTTTGCTACTGAGGAAATCTTCCTACTGCTACATGCTGCAATATGTCAGAAACACCGTTATGTTACAGTTGCATCATTATCTAAAGGAAAAATTGAGTGTGGGTTTGAAGTCGACAAGTGATGAAAGTAGCCCTGAGGTTGTCAATTAGAAAGCTAAGGCCTGGAACTGATAAGTTAATGGCCAGTCCCCTTCACACCCCCTGACTTTGCTGCCTGCTCTCGCCTCACCCTGCAGCAGCTTTACTGCTTGGAACAGAAATAAAAGGCTCCCATTACTTTGTGTCCCAAAATTTATCTCACTGATCCTATTCACTTAAAGTCCTGGCTGACTGTGTTCTTAGTATGGACAGGTAGTTAAATGAGGAGAAATGAGATGTAGCAGATAGAAAATACAAACACAAATTCATCCTTCTCTTTTTTAAAAATCTTGAATTAGTTTATTTTTGTTTAAATGTTGACCTGTTAACATGTTTTTTTCAGACCATTCTCCTGCAGTACTCATAGCAAATTTAGCAGCAGTGCATAATTTTAACTTCTACCGTATGTTTGTTTGCAGGTTTTAAAACCTGAAACTTAATGGCAGCCAGTTGGAACCCATGTGTGCCTGCTAAAGGCAGAGGGCAACATGTGTGGTTTTTTGTGAAGGGAAATACTGGTTACCAAAGTTTATGATATAATGTAATATAATACAAAGTGTTTCTATTTTGCTTGGGCAGGAGGGAAATCATGTATTGCCATTTCTCCTGGGGAACACATGGGCTTAGATAAATAGATAAATCATGTCAAACAACAAACAAGACTTACTCAGATTTTAATGATTCTTGGTGTGCTGTGTGGTGAGAACAACAGTAACTTTATGAAGAGAGTAGTATTAGAGGTAGATATAATTGAAACAGGCATTGTGCAAAACAAAAAATGTCATTCATCTTCAGTTTTTGAAACTTCATGTACAGTGTAAGTTTTTAAGGCTTGTAAAAGTTTGCAGTTGGGCACCCCCCTCTGCAGCCTGAGGTTTTTCTGTTATTGGCACTGCTTCAGTGGCAATGGAGAGCCAAGATTTTTTCCACATAGCCCTCTCTCAACCTAGAGCAGATAAGTAATAATCATGAGTTTGAGAAGGCAGATTAATTTGTAAGGATATTCAGGTTTTTGACCTTTCTGGTAGTTTCATTGTAACCAGTGAACATCTGTTGAATAATAAAAAAATGATTTGCTATTTACCTGCTGCAATCCAATGAAATGGTGCTCTGAGCAGGACTGCTGCTCTAGAGTCCGTCTCTCCTCTAGCCAGATTTCAAACCATGGAGGAAATCTTTTTCTAGCTTAATTCACAGGAAAGGAGACGTGACGTGTTAAACAACTGGGCGTGGGATGGTGTTTTCTCCTGATGTGCCAGCTCTGCCTGAGACCCACGGGGTTGGGCTCTTCAGTACTTTCCCACAGCAGCAGTGTAGAAGAGCTAGTACATGATTTTCTAAAGGCACATGTTCCTTCTGTGCCCTACTTTAACTTACTCCTTGAGATACATGTTTCACATTACCCATAAATAATGAAAATATGCAGTGACATTTTTAATTAGAGACTTTGTTTTCTTACACATTGTGACGCTGGTGTTTCTAGAGCTACAGGATAACCTCTTGTGGTGGCCTGCTGCAAGAGAGGTTATCTCAAGATGAAGAGCACTGTATGTAGTTTAGCCCAGCTGGTTCAGGTATCACATCTATCAGAAAGTGTAATTCTGCAGTTTCTTCCTACGATGATCCTTCCTTTGGACTGTAGTTTTATCTTTGCAGGAATCTTCTCTACTTTTTTTTGAATGAAGTTCTGAAAGTTAATGGTGTTGGGTAATAAAAGCTCCTATCTTTCTGCATTTTTCTTCTCTTACTCTCTTTCATACAATTTTACTCACCTGTCAGCCCAGCAAGGCTGTTGTGCAAGGTACATCCACATGCTGTAAGGAAGCCCATCAGCCAAATTTAGGTGGAGCCAGTAACTGCTCTACAAAAGGCAGACTGATGCCAAAAATCATCCATCTCTCTCAGTGCGTTGGGCTCTGCTCCTCTGGGATTGTTTTCCCCTCCCCTTTTGTTTTTTCCATTGGTTAAGTGTGTTTTCTCACCCATGACACTCTTACAGCTTGAGAGTCTCTCTCTTTCCATGTGTTTCTTTACTTTTGTCGTGCTTTAAGTACATCCGTGTCTTTCAGTGTGGATGGTTTGATATGTGTGCTGTTTGCTCACCAGTTTACACCAGTTGCTTTCACAGCACATGAAGCACAGTATGCTGAACAGTGCCTATCTTGGGGTAAAGGCTGTGGTGCCCTACAGAGAGGGTGCAGGTTGAATTTATCTTTGTCCCCCTTTCTCTGCCTAAGGAGGAAGAGACTAATTTTAGGAGGAAAATGTCTGCAATGCTGGATCCACATAAACTCGTTGACTCTCTAGAAGTATGGTTGCATTGGATCCCATCTGTCTGAAGGTAGGGAAGCCTGGCGTCAGAGCTTTTGATGCTATAAACTTTCTAAGGCTAAAAATCAAAGAGGCTCCTTTCCACCTACATACTTCACCTTCTCTGCCAAANGGAAAGGAAAACACAGCGACACAGTGCTTGCACAAGGATATATTCAGGGTGTGAAAGTTGACTTGGCATTTCCAGATTTGTAATTTCTAAGACAAAATTGAAGTGCACTGTGGTCTTTATGCAGGCACAATGGATTTCCTTTGAGTATATCTGAAATGATACAGAGCTCATTTAGGTCAATGTCATCTTTAATATCATCTTTAGTATCATCATCAAAGACACATGCCATTGGCAGCATGTCTTCCCACAGAAACTCAGCACTGGTGTTCCTAAACAAGATAAACCAGAAAATAAATGTGCTCTCAAAGGGCTGCATTTCTTTGGGCATTTTTGCTTTGGGTATTTTTTATCAGCTTCTTTGACCGCTTTTGCCTGGTATATTAACCTGAAAACACAACCAACAAATGGCAGAATTTAAGAAACAAAAATACAGACATGATAGTTTAGGTTTGTCATTGTAATCTATGACTATATAGAATGACATTGATTATGCAATGGTAATGGCAAAATTTAATGGTTTTGAACCTAAGCATGAACTTGCTGGGGCAAACCAGCAACAGTTTTGGGCCTTTCTGGTATTGTAGACTGCAAATATGTTGGGAGGCCTTGGCTTCAGAGACAGGAATATATACCCCTTGAAGACTGATCTGTTGCAATGCCTGACAAGGCCTGCAGTGTGGAGAGTGGTGCCTGCAGGATGTCTTCACTCCACAACCATGAAGGGAATTAGTTTAGGAAAGAAAAACATTGAAAATTTTTAACACTTTAGACACTGCCAGATTCTTTTTCAGATCACTTTCAGCCTGTTTACAACTGATAAAAATTATGTTCTGGCATCTTTATATAAAATACATTGCTGCTTTCTGCCACCAGTAATGGTAATGCTGGCATATTCCTCCACTAAAGGAAAAAAATCTGGAACTAAATGATAAGCAGAGAGCTGAAGTCAATGATGTGGCAACAACTTTGTGGTCAAGAAATAAATAAGAAAAACAGTTTTCAAAATTTATGCTGGGTGTATTTATTCTTAAAAATATGCCTATTAAAATTATAGCAAATCCCAAATTTACTGTAATCTGTGTAAATAATAATCCCCCACCCCCAACCAAAATAGAAACAGTGCTTCCAGGTTGTGGATTGAACCATTCAGCTGATGAAAGTCAGAATCTAAACTCTGGAAACCCAAAGTGTTTGAAGTATTGTGTTGGCTTTTGAGATCAATAGCCTCCTCTGCAAGTACCAAGAGAATATTTTCTTCAATATATTCAATTAGCTCAGTTAAATGACTAATTTATTCAAACTTGACCAATTGGGAGTTGAAAGAAGCAGAAAAGCTTGTTCTTCTCTACCAATCTGTGAATAACAGCTAATTATGAGAGGATTAGATTTGCTAATACTACAATATTGGAGGATATTAAGACCAAATACAAGATTGGTGCTAATTCTAGCTAATACCAAATTATTTTAATAGATCAATTTTTAAATCTAATCACAATTTTTTTTACAAGTGTAGCCTCTCTCAGTGCTATGCAAGCAATAAACCATCTCATTATGTTTTAAATTGCATTCCAGTTTTCATCCAAAGAAACATAAATCCTAAGTAAACACAAAGAGATCAACTAGTAAATAAGAATTGTGCCATACATGATTTTCTAATAAAAACAGTAAAATTAATCTGAAAAATGTATAATGAGGTATAGAAAAGTTTAAATATATATCAGCAGAGCTACTCTGTCCTTCTGGCTAGCAATAAGAAGTGCCAAATTTAGCGTAAAAGCTATATTTAGTTACAAAGCAACATACTTTAGTGGTTACAAACTGGGAATTAACCTTTCTCCAAGAAAATAACTGAAACCTTTACATGGGAAAACACGCTTCAAATTAATTATCTAACTGAAGGTTTCCCATTTGGTAGTTTAGTTTATTTTTAAGAAAAGTGACTTGAAAGATTTAATCCTGCTGAAAGTCATCAATAACTGAAATACCTACAAGCAAACGTAAACATCAGTGCAAACTTGACAGAAGGATTCAGAAATTCAGCCAAGAAAGCGATGTCAAGAAAATGTGAGGATACAATTTTTCAGTCCTGTCCATAAACATTTGGTACACGGGACACCCCACAATGAAATTTAATTACCTCTTCTGCTGGTTGGATCACGAGAAAAAACCTTGCTTCAGGCACCAGCAGAATGAGGTGCGGAGGACATGACGGAGTGTCTCGGTCATCACGCCTTTGCGGCAGAGACACTGCTGAGTCCTGCTGCTTTTGGTCCGTGGTGTCCCAAACGCTGGGACAGAGCCATCATGGTCCATCTCCATCTACTGGTCACGTTGGAAGCTGTTCCTGTAAATGCCAATTCGTAACCTGTCATCAAATTGCTTTGAAAAAACACTGCTTTCAGTTGCCGTTTAAAAATCATTTTGGCAATTCCCCACAAAGAGTCCCCAGGTGGTGCTGAGTTTCTGAGAGGTGGTCCTTCTCCAGCAACTTACTTCACAGTGTGGCTGGATGACTCTTCCTCACCTCTTAGCCAAGATGAATGACTGGAGCAATAGAGACCAGTGCTTGGTGCAGTGCTGCCAGACCAAGGAGCAATCTCAGGGTGTTGCAGCACCCCATTTGTGCACCTGCTGCTGCGTGCCTGGGTAGCTACTTTATTTTTTAAGCTCTTATGAACGTGGGTTCCTGATCTCCAGCAGGTCCATAAGACATCTGTGTAACTTAGAAGTAGCACACTAGTAAGTAGAAAAGGAATTTATGACTGGTCATTTTGCTGGGTAGAATGGCCTGTTTCCCCCAGCTCCCCATTTTTTGGGAGGTTATTTCCCAAGGTAGTCCTGTATGTGTCCTGAGCCTCCAGGAGCCTCCTGATGATCACTTCTGTTGCTGACGAGCCTGGGAGAGGATTTTTCTTAACTGGCCACCCAGCCTGGTGCTCACTACTGGAGGCAGAGCAATGCAGCAATGATGGGTGTTTAAGGGCTGAAAAGCCCAGATGATCATGTTTACATCCCCAAAGCTATTAAGATGGCTACGGGTTCATCCCAGCCTCTGTTCTTCTCTGCAGCCTCCCTTACTGGGCTCTGGGATCCACAGCCCTGCTTGGGCATTCACCGTGACAGCGATGAGGCTTTACATCTTTATTGAACTGTAACCACCATTGTAAAGGGTGCTGAGATAAAGGCTGTGTGTTACCTGCCCTGTGTCTGCCCAGGCTCCAGATTTTTAAATATGCTATTTCTTTGCAGCCCCTTTCAAGTGAAAATCCACATTTTGCCATCCCTCCCTCAAATACATCCTCTGTGAAATTTAGCAGAGTATTTAGGTTTCTCTGGACCAATTTTCAGGACAATTTGGACCTTGAATTTTTTTTCCTGTGATGTTTCTAAAACTGGCAGAAGAAGAACTTTTTTTTAAGTCTGCATATGCTGCAATGAGTATTTTAAAATAAAGATTTTTTTTTTAATCTGTAAGCATGTTTAATGCTTGTATAAGGTGCCAGATTTTAATTACAGTTGGCATTTATAAGTGTGGTGCTGGCAATGGCAACCATATTGCTGAAAAAAGGCACAAATTTTGACACTGGCAATATGGGAACCCAGCATATGAGACTGTAAACCTCATTGCTTCCTGTTTTAATATGCTGCTTTAAGGGAAGGACTTTTAATGGTTAATATTTAACTAGAACATTTAGGGTTCGATATAAAGTTGTTCTAATTTCAAACTATTTAGTAATTTAGGTCCTATCAAAGATCAGCTTAGGTAATAACTTTCTATTAAATAGCCTTTAAATAAGCATGCTTAAAGTAGGGAAAATAAGATGCTTCATTACAAGAAATGAGGTTGGCATCTACCAGGTTTTCCATTAAGTTCCAGGTCACAGACAAATAAAGGAAGTATGTTAGAAAAAAAAACCTTTTTAAAAATAATTAGGGAGATGTCTGTTTTGTTCACCAGATGGAAAATCAGTAGTTGTGGGTGGTCTGTGCTGGATGGGGCATCTCACAATTGGCAGAACTATGCCTTTAACTTTTAAAGTCCTGGGACAAAATGTGAAAGTAATTGACTGTTCCGAATGCTCTCTCTCTGGATACCTAGCATGCTTTTAAAACCAAGATTTGGTGAGTTTCTGACTTTTTTTTTCCCTACGAATGCTCAAGCTGTTGTGTCTAGTATTAGGACAGTTGGGTATATTTTTGGTAGCTTTTTAGTGGGGCTGTTGTCTTTTGTGTTTATGCCTGCCTGTGCCTGGACCTGCCTGCACACAACTGAAATGCCACAGCTTTACAATTAATTCTCCATTAACACAAGCTTTTCATAATACTGTCAGTGTTTGCTGTGTGTTCAGGATATATATAGCTGTTGGTTAACATTATTTGTTTCCTTCCTGTAGTTCATTCCATTTTAAGGAATTTAAATCTATCCACTTGCCAACATACTAAAGAAAACAAAGTTGCAATCTCATTTTCACAAACAAGAAGAAAAGTCCTGGTTTAAAATAATTCAGGCATTTGCAAAAGTATTAAAAATCCACAGTATTCTTTTTTTAATGTGAATAAATAAATCCAAATGTGCATGTCTGGATAGTATGTGTAAGATATGCATAATAATTATGGTCATCTATGAACATATTAGAATCTTCTTGGTGCAGTTTGTAACTTTGCTTGCTGTTTCAGAACTCGTACTTTATAATTTGAGGTTAATTTGAGAAAACAGTATTATGGGTTACAAAATCCTTGTATTCATATTAAGAATAACAGATTTTATCATCTGCACTGCCATAAGAATGTATTCTGTTCAGTGGTGACCTCTCAGAGAATGAGACAGAACCCATTTATGTCACAGGAGGCAATTGCTTTATATTTACCTTACTTTACAGACAAATTTTTTGCAGTTATCTATATGAATGGTCACAGGGAATTGTATGTGTTATATCTATATAACAATATAATATATAAATATAATTGTGTGTGTTATATCTATATTGTAGCTTGTGTTAAACCGATCCCCACACTTATTATGTAGAAGCATTCTTGAAGATAAGTGAGGCACTCAACTTAGTGCCTTCTTTGTAAAATCCCTTTTGCTATGCATGACATGTACTCTGTATTTTTTTCCTTGCAGTAAATTATAAAGCTTTTTTTTTCCCATGAATCTCCTTCCAAGAAAACACACACAGCCTAATAACACTCGCCTTGAGGACTGTGCATTGCCTCCACTACAAAGCCGTGTTTTCATTGAAGAGATAATTATAATATGGTTTAATGTTCTTGTCAACCCTGAAACACTGTCCCTAAAGAGTGCTATTCTGGTGGATGTCTTTTTGAAGAGAGCTGAAGGTGGCTAAGTGAACATACACAGAGCCACACACTTTTCTGATAAACCAGGACACATTTTTAATGCAATAAATGCTCTCTAAAAAGAATTTTATGTTTTCTAAGGTATTAATTCAGAACTGCATCCACCACCAGATTCCACTGCTAAAAAACCAGAACATTTTCTTGAATTTATTTATTTTACTTTCTTCTCTCTCCATCCCCTATAATATTTATACACTTTAAATTCATATGAGAACATAAACTCACAATAATAATTAAAATGTTTTTAATGTGCTTTGAGGCGCAGACTTCAGATGCGTAAAAATGCCCAAACTGGAACACAAATGGTTCTTCCCAGGCAACAAACACGCTTGGCTGTTAATATGCTGTAATTTTCTGCTTTACTTAGTAAAAACAGCAATTACTTATTTGTTCCATATCTCCCCCCAGCACAGATGCTCCTCAGTCTGTCCACGTTCCGAGCACCAACGGGCTGCGCGCGGGGCCGCGCGTGCCTGCGCTGAGCGCGACGGGGCAGGTTTGCTCCCCGCATGCTGCTCTGCTGGCAGCACTTATTTATTTGCCACGGATGCTGCTTTGCCACCAGCCCAAGCCAATGGTGTGCTGGAAGCGGCTGGGGCTCGGAAGGCCTTGCTTTGAGCTGTCTCCCCTGCTGAAGGCAAACGTTTCCAGGTCCTTTGCCAAGCTGACCTTGTGAAAAGCTGGACAGGCACACCAGTTAAAGCTGAAGTCCAGTTGAAGAAATCTTTAACATAATTTTCGCTGTCTTGTCTTTCGTGGTGGTCTGGTGGTTGGGAACAGTGTCTGATGCTGCTAAAAGCAACTTAGTCCGAAGCAAAAAGGCTTTGAGGGAAATGGAATCATAGGATGGCTGAAGGCAATGCAAAATTCCCCTTGGCTTCAGGCTGTCTGGGATTTCCCCCTTGGGTTTCAAAGACCAGTTAAAGGCTGACGCAGCACAGACAGTACATATGACCAAAAAACCCCCAAAAGCTAAGGACAACACAATTCCCTCACTCTTCACGCTGTTAGTGTAGACAAGAAATTGTGTGGCTCAGCACAATGCAACCTGCCGCTGAATCAGGTGCCTGGGATCTTGAATTTAATACCTAATTTTTTTTTTTAAGCTACTGTAAAATGAGGAATATGAGAGAACATGTTAATTAATTCAAAGGCATTCTAGTAGGTATTTATTTAGCATAATTCTGGAAAGGTAAGAAACACAATCCCTGGCAAAATGTATCATTTGAATCTTCATTGCAGTTATCTTATAAGCAATCAATTTGCTTGCTCTGAGGCCAATGGGATTTATTTTTTTTCCTTTGAGGAGGAATTACAAAGTAAGGCATTAAATTAATATTGTCAATAATCTCTCTAGAGAAACATTTCACTGCAAAAATTTCCTCAACAAGCAAATGTTAAAACTTTTATGGTGCACAGTTTAAAAATATCCTTGAGGTTTTTCCCCACAGGTTTATAAGTTCAAGACAGAAAGAATAAGCAAGTGTTTGTAGCAGAATGAACATTTTACAATCATGACAAGTATATTTTGGTTTCCCCACTATTTTTCTTTCTCTTTTTTTGACGGAAGAAAAAAATAGCCAAAAAATACAAAACCTTAGTTAATGACTGCAGATGCAAAATGGCACAAAAATGAAAAATGCCATTTTCCACTTGCCCCTTCTTTTCAGAGCTTTGAATTTGTTACGTTTAGAGTTTGTTTTCACAAGATACACTGTGTTCCCACCTAATCTTTTTTATGCAAATCAGCACTTAACATTTTGTTAAGTCTTGGGTTTGGGGTTGTGTGGTTTTTTTTCCTAAACCACTCCTTTTCTTTTTTGAACAAAAAACTCATTGTGGGATTAAATATCTGGCAAAAACATAGAGGACTTTGCCAATAGGTGAATATACATTAGATTGGTAATTGTATTTCTTCTTTCTTTTTTTTTTCAGGCTACATGTTCAATTCATTTTAAATTTTGTTTTGTCTTGTTTTAGCTATGATGATGTCACATATAAATCCTCTGTCACATTTGATGCTACTGCAGTCACAGCTAGGGCTTGGTGATTTCTGTCCAACAGACAAGTATTTTTGTTGCTGTGTGTCCTCACAAACTTCCCTCTCTGAGAATGACTGTATGGAGGGATACTTCCTCCAGCCTGTTCAGTGCAGTCCTCCAGCCTGTTTAGTGCAGTCCTCCTCCTGCTGCCCAGAAGCACTCCTGCCAAGGCAATGTTCCTGCTCTACTCTTAACATATCCTTAATATTCCACTCACCTTTTCCATGGACCCTTGCAAATAAGGAATTGTTAAGCTCTAAATGCTCTCAGTGTTTTATTTAAAGTAATCTTGATTTCCAGCACCTAATATTTGGGAAGGCACTTAACTTCCAGTTCACATCCAAATACTGATATGGAGAAAGCAACTGCATGGAAGGCTGCATTACTGAATGCTGATGACCAAATCTGCTTTAAGTATGTAAATACTCTCTCTGACTGCATTTCCTCTGGAAATTCCCATTGGTTGCATACTGTTGTTGTGAAATTCATTGATTTTATTGTTGTGATTCACGGATATTTTCTTGCCTTTTAAAAGAATGAAACAAAATTTTGCTGAAATTCTCTTTTGGTAGTATTAATACTGTTTTCTTTTATGATTCTGGCATTCTTTCAGCCTCTGTATCTCCCTGCACACAGCATTCTTAGAAGTGTTCTTTTATAAAGGGAGCTGGCAAAGTCTTGCAGCAGCTCAAAGCAGCTTCATTAAGGCTGGAGAGTAAAATATTCAGGAGTTAGGAAATGTCAAAACTAAGACAGCTGGTGGAGTTAAGTTTCAGCCCCCTTATATTTTTGCTTGATAGCATAGTCTTTTAAAATCAAGATCATACATAGCTTTTTCCACAGGACCCCTGCCTCAGCTAGTGAACAAGATGGACGATGCTGAGTTAATGAGCAGTTATTCAATATTTTGTTTTCTCCTAATTTTTCAATGTGTAGCCCTAGGCCTTATTTACTGCACACTATTGAAACCCTGCTGTGAAGACAGAATTGGTAATTTCCTTATGAGCTTTTCTGTGGCACTTATTGCTATAAATATCTGAATGCTTAACAAACATTAATTAATTTATGTTCAGAAAACCCTCACGATAAAAAGGGCTGGTATTACTTCTGTTCTACAAATACGGAGTTAAGGCACACGGAGATGAGAGTCATGAGTGTTCCATAAATTTGGGTGCTTTGTTGTCAGCTTACAGTTAAGGAAGTAGAGATCTCTCTTCACTTGCACTATTTTACTTTTGAACATCCAAGTAATTTTAACTCTGTGCCAAGTAGAAACTTCTAAAGAGACTCACAGGTCATCACAGCAGTTGCCTTCACTGCACTTGAGAAGAGGTGGAAATGCTTACCTTCTAAGTGAGCAGGGAATCACCTAAACCTAGACAAGGGGAAGTACTGCAGAATACCATTCCTTAAATCACAGCCTTTTCATGGATTTATTATCCTTACTGTGGCTTTCAGGAAAGTTGTTTCTTCTACTCAAGATTCAGAGCTCTTAGCCCTTTATGTTAGAGTCACTTATCTAAACTCCTGCATCCTAAAGCAGTTTGGAATTTGACTTAATTAGGTAAGACCCTTCCAGAAGAGGACAGAAACAAAAACGTTGACAGGAATGTCCTCTTACTTTAGAAGTTGCTCAGTGATAAGGAGTAATGGCATGAGTTCATTCTTATTTTTGAAATTTTTCAAGCCTGTATTTTCAAAACACCGCTTTAACCAGTAGTGGGTTAAACCATGACTTCCTAGATGAATAGCTAGGGGGATTCCCTTGTTAGGGGGCAGACCCAGTTTCCATCCTTGCTCCAAATTAGTTATCAAAGTAATTGGTATTAATCAAGTATTGGTTACAGTAAAAAAGTAGCTTTTGTTGAGTCTCATAAATTTCCTTCAAAGGTCACACTTGGGCTTGTGTGGATTGTCCCCCTCAGATGCAGTGAATATGTAACTGTGTACCAGTGAGCTGCGCTTCTGCAGTGTGGCCAGGAAGGGCCAGACCTTAAAAAAACCTAAAAATGAACACACAAACAAACAAATAAAAAACCTCTCATGTTCCTACGGACAATAATCTTCTTTATCAGTCATGATTGAGGTCTGTCCCATAGAACATCTCTGCGGGAATGTATTATTGAAGAGAGTTTCATAAACTGTGTGCCCCGAGGGCTGAATTTGGATTACACAGAAAAGTCAAATTGGCTATTTCCTAACTTTTTTAGTTTACCTCACAGTCTTTGCAGAAGTATTTTAGTGGGTTTTTTGCAGATTGCTAAGAGGAGATTTTAGCCTGAAATGATAGTGGACCCCACATGGTTTGTCACCATGGCTTCCAAGCTGCAGAGCACCACACTATGGGGGCCAACGTGCAGGTAGTGCTGCAATATTTCACTGACCAATGTACATATGGTACCAAGATATTGGGCACTGATACACTGTTGGTGTCCTCTGCACAGGTGTTTTGTCTCCTCAGAGTGGCCTGGGGTCACTGGGCCAAGGGCCCCTGCCACTTTTGTCCCCAGTGCATGGTCTGTAGCCAGCGCTGTCTGTGGGTGAGAGGTTGCCATGCTGCTTCTTCAGCACAGAGCCATGGCAAGCAGACAGGAGCCTTGTCCTCCTAAGAGCAGGGGACAGAAAACAGGACCGCAGGGAGTGGAAGGAAACAGGGATTGCAGTGCCTTTAGGGCCCCTTTCTGCTGCAGCTTTTCGTCACAATGTCTGAGCCCCCACTATGAGCAGATCACGGGAGCCACCACCTGCCGGAGTGGTGTCTAACTATTTATGTCTATTTACTGTCTAACAGCTGAATTATAGTTGGTGGAGCTATGACACTTTTCTGGATTTTTCTTATGGGGGGAATCTTCTTGTTATGGGGAAGATACCCAAGTGCAGCAGGGCTACTGCAGGTGATGTGATGCATTCTGCTGCAGAAGAACCTCACTCTCTGAAATTGCCTGTTACCATTGTAAAGTTCTCAGAACTTTAGCCTGAAGTGGACATGTAGCCCTGGCATTTCCTTTCCCTGCTGGCAGGAAAATAGCATGCAACTGAAACTGAGAACTATAGGGCAACTTAGGCCACAATATGATCCCACTGTAGATAGCCCACTTCCATGAGGGAAGCTGAATGTGGAGATTGACATTGCTGTGCTAAAGGAGAAACAAAACTTTCTGCAGGCTTCATGGAGAAAAATGGCTATTTTTCCAGTCTGCTTAGGTTGCAAATTCCAAGCTTTAGAAGAATGAATTCAAGCTGTAGGCAATGATACCCCTCTCCAGTGCTGAGGTGCAGAGCTCACTACATGTGGAGGTTTGAGGGGTTTTGATAACAAAAAGGCCAATGTTGCTGATGCAGACCCCCTGCTATTGGAACACCAGAGTGTTGGACTAACAAATTAGCACACAAGAAGTCTGCAATTGCGGAAAGACTGAAGTGTCATGATTGTAACAATTGTTTACATCTTTCTACAGCAAAAAGGCTGTTTAATCATGTTGAATTACAACCTTGTGTTCAGATAGTGGGCTCTCACATTACTGTCTTTGTGAAGATGAGTTGTCACTTCTCTGATCTAGGTTGCTCTCACAACAAAGAGGCACTAAGGCTTTCTGTTTGAATTAGAAGAAACAGAGGAATTTCATTTGGTGCTAGGCTGTGCAACAGTTTCCCTAAAGTTGAGCCTTTACTAATTGGTACTGAAATGAAAATGAATCTGTGTGAGAGAAGGGAATTCACAGCTCAATTTTAATTATTGCAGAGAAAGCAAGCAAAACTGTGCTTGGGCTGTGCAAAAGCATGGCCTAGAAGTAAAATGCTCAGCTCGAGCTTGTTAACTGGAACTGATGTCCTGGAACAACAGCTGGTAGCTAGGTCATATCTGTGCACTTTGGAGCCAGCCATGCTGGTTGAGAGTGGCACTGCTCCCCTTCTCTGCCGCTCCAAGAGAGGCAATGGCTCCCCTATGTCTGCCTGGGAGAAGCTCAATACACGCTAATGGGGCTCACGGGGGCACTGATACAGTACCTTCCCACCAGCGTGGCTCTGGAGGCAATCACATCCAGCCCGGGGTGATCCCAAGCACCCCAGGTTGATGCCATCCCAGGTTAGGTTCAGAAGAGGATGTCTGGCTGCAGCCTTCAATCACTAAAAGCAGTAGGTGTCCTGCTAGTGTAGGTTTTCTGGCCTCTGCTTAGCACAGAGCTCCCTGGAAAGCATTTCGTGTTCCTCTTCTCCCTCTCCCTAGCTGAACTGCATAGGCTTTCCTCCCACATGGGTACTCAGTCAACGGAAACACATATCTCGTCAGAATAAAACTGTTTGTTTTTTACTTGTCTCCATGAAGAGCAAATCCATCCTCTGACTGATGGGCTATGTCTCTACTAAGCTCCTGTTTAGATAACATTCAAGGTGACTGATAAACATAAAGCAAAGTATCCAGGGTTTTGGAAAAGGACACTTTTTCCCTCTTGCTATTTCTGTTGTTTAAAGAAAACACTAATGGGTTTCTTTCCTTTTTTCTTTATTTCCTTTCTCTCAGTTATGTTTTTTTTTCTTATTTTCCTATTTCCTTTTTTATACTAGTTGCCTTTTTGAAAATATAGGGCCAGTGAAAGGAAAACAATAGATCTGGCTATAGCTATATTTATTTGCCTCCCAATTTTGACTGGAATAGCAAAATAGCTTTGACAGTGGGTTTGGGATTTTGTTTTTCAGATTATTCTTTCTTAATTAAAAAAAAAAACCAACCAGCCCTAATAAGTAATGGCTTTAGAGTACTCCTGGAGGTTGTTTGTAAGCAGCAGTAAGATGGTGATGAGATTCTGTAGCAGCAGTTCATAGGCTGAACCTTCTGATTTGCAAAGAGGTCATGGGGAAACACAATGCTGAAGTCATACCCCCTGTGAAATGTGGAATTACTGCTCCCCCCAACATTGGTTGTTACTGTAAGGGGCAAAACTAACTACAACTGGAGGTGCAGAGTAAGAAAAGATCATGCCTTTTGCAATCTCTTTTCTGAAAGACTTGTAAGATTTGATTTATGTTAGTAAATGGCAACACATGGTGGGTTTTACAAAAATACTTTTTAAAGGACTTAAAAAAACCTGAAAATCTGATGACAAAAATACAGGTGTCCACCTGGTTCTTTGGCAAATGCTCATTCCCGCTCTTTTTCTGCTCTGGAACTGTGGCATTGTCTTTGTCCTGTATATTTAGAGGGACTCAGGCAGAAGAAAACAAGAAGGGCTGAACTTCACAAAAGCTGTACTTGGCAATTATCTTTGCCAATGCTAAAGTCTATTAACTGTTGATTTTTTTTTTCTCCAATAAAGAGTAGAAATTAAATCCTACTGTGCCCATTGGAGATGCTTTTCAAAGGAAGAGTTACTGATGAGCTATTCTTCCATGATTGTGCTGGTTTCTCCAAATAACAACATTGCCGTGTGTTTTTCTCAAAGTGGGTAATTTGCATAGCATGCTTTTGGGGGTTTCTGCTGCTGCCAAAGCTAATTTAATACTCATTAAAGTACTGAGCAAGTCTAATCCAAAGCCTTATGTGCCTTCAATGCAGGCCCATAAAATGTGCAGATTTGCACTTGCTGGGCTGCTCCAGGGAAGGCACGCTGTGGAAGGAGGGGGTTGGTATGCATCCTGCTGTCACAGAGCTGCCCCTGCATAAGGGGGAGTTCGGACAAGATTCCCATCACTGCGGGCAGGGGCATCTATCCTCTGGTAGCAATCCTAACTGCTAAAGCTGCAAATGGAACTAGGGTCCAACTCTGATGATGATGATCCCATCCCAGCAGCCTGCCCAAGCCATGTGACTGGAATTCCACTAGGAACAGCTGGTGTGAGCTGGTGTGATGCCATGGTTGCCCTTTGCCTTGTGCCCAGAGAGGTGCTGGGCTGTGCCCCCCACCAGCCCTGCTTTTCAGGAGTAGAGCCCAACATCAGCTCTCCCCTGACATTTCCATCTCGTGAGGAATCTCTGCAATGGGTGAAATCATGGCACTGCCTTTGCTTTACATGGGGACAAGGACTTACCCAGCTTGTTGTAAGTGCCAAGCAACCCAGCTGCCTGCACTGTACACCGGGGTTCCGCGAGCAGATGTCCGAAGGTGGCACAGGCATCGTGCAGATTCAGCCACATGCCTGGGCGAAGCCAGCTGTGGCTTCTCTTGACGGCATGAATGCTGCCGGGAGCACAGAGGGGCCGCGACTGCCATCGCCCGCCCCAGTGACCTCCGTGGTGGCAGCTGCGATGCCGACTCCTCTTTTGACTCGCGTGTGGGCCCCGCGCCTGGAATAGTGTGAATTAGGACATGGCGGCGCCATCAACACCTGCGCAGCTGCGCAGCGGCGAGAGGCAGCCGGGGGCTGCTCCAGCTCCTCGCCGGGGGTTGCCTTACTCCGGACGGGGCGAGGACCCTGTCCTGCCCTTCACCTGCAGCTTCGGGGTGTCTTCTCGCGGCTCGTGGTTGTTTTCCAGGCTGGGAAGCGCGGGCGTCCGGACGGCTGCCGGAGGGCGCGGTGTGGGCCCGGCCGCGCGGCCCCGCGGGGCGGGGGCGCCGCTAGATGGCAGTGCCGGCCCGGCGGAGCGGCCGCGCCCGGCCCGGCGCCTGCTCGGAGCCGGGAGCTTCTGCGGCACCTCAGTGCTGCTCTTCGGGCACAGCTGCCGCCAACACTTTACTCTTTATTTACCTATTTGTTCATTTAATAATTTGTTAGATATCACGCTATTGTGAAGTAAAGGTAAATTGTTCCCTGCCAGTCGCGGAAACAGCAGCAACGCAGGGCCTTTTCCAACCAACCAGGATCTCTTATGTCCCTTCCGAACCAAGCCATTCCGTGATTCCAGAAAAGCATTAATTCCGAGACTGTTCCCAGCCGGCCTGATGGAGAAGCAGAGACAAAATGTCAAGTGACACTGTCTAAACGCCATAGTCCGAAGTCTCTCGTGTTACAAACTGAGACACTGCCATTTAAAGGAATCACACCATTCTATTTCAACAGAGATTAGGGCTACAGAATTTTATATGTAACCATAGTCATATATTCAGAAAATTCCTAACTTTCTGTTGAAAAGGAAGGAACAAGTCTCCTTGAGCCACCACCTCCATGAAGTGATGGCTGTTTGAGGTAGCTCTGCTTCTGCTGCTTGGTGAGATGTTCAGAGCCTACATGCGAGAGTGATTCATCTCTGTGCTTCTGGGTTGAGATAACAGCTTCGCAAACCCGGCTGTTAAAGTTAACCTAGACACTGCATAAGGACAACAGATGGAAATTCTGGTGTAAAGCCACTGCAAAAAAATAAAAACATGTTTCAAAGGGAAAAGGAGCTTGTATTTCTGTGTTTGAACCTTTGATCTTCGCTCACATCTGAAGGGAAGAGTAGACCTTTTGCTGGAGACACATGGTTTTGCATCTGTGAAAACACAGCTGTATAGAGCAAAACAAAACTGGTGCAAAACACAATGGGTTTGCTGTGTCAGTTTAACTGGTGGCTCTAAGATGCTTTAAAAATAGTGGGATTTTTTTGTAGACTCTTTCAGAAAGTCTCTGTCTTTACACAATTGTTTGTTGAGATTTTACTCTGTGGATTTTAAAGTTCATCAGTGATCAAGAGACAGCTGCTACCTGAATATTTAAAGCGAACTCATGGGAAAGTCTGGCGGTCCCTCAACAATCGTGTTTTAACAGTTTTCAAAAAAAAAAATATAAATGACGGCATCAAAATTTAGAAGAAAATCCACGCTGGAAAAATCACTTTGATTCTGAGAGAAAAAAAAATCCATCTGTCATCAATGTTGAAATTCTGAACAAGGTACATGCCATATACAGCTATTTCATGGTAACATACTGCTTTATCTGAGTTGCCCCAAAGCACCCCCTGAAAGTAAAGGGACGTCACCCGGTGTCCTCAGTCACATCGTTTTGCATTTGAGCGTGATGGCAAAGCTGTTCTCGGATGCCTGCCTGTTGTCTCCTGCCTCCCCGCATTTGCAGCGACACATCGCTGTCCCAGCAGCATTCCCCGCAGCCCTGCTGCCTCACTGCATAGCCCAGCACTACCTGTCCCCCCCTGCACCCATCTGTGTGTCCCCCCAGCACTGCCACAAGCACACTTGTGTCAGGAGCCTGGCAGCATCACTTGTTTTCTGCCTTAAATCCCTACTCACTCCAGTTGGTTTATTACAAAAGACAAAGAGGAGCTAGAAATGAGGAAGGCTAAATGGGAAGATGCAAAATTATTTCTCGAAATGGAAAGAAGAAATAATTATTATCTTATTATAATTATTATTATTTCTCTCTTATTTCCTAACGACCAGGTTCCTTTTTGGACAGAGAGGCAATCTGGCTTTGTTCTTCTATTTCTTGACATCATCACAACAACACTTTGCTCTTAAAGTTCATCCATCCTGGAGCCTTACAATAAATTTTCAAATATGTTTGAGTTCCTAAACATGCAGCTGGCACTTGATAGGATTTTCAAAAGAGCATAAGCAGGTTAGACATCCTCACATCCACTGAAATTGGTGGGATTTAGGCACCTATCTTCCTCAGTTGCTTTTGAAAATCCTGCCAGGTGCCTGTCTGTATCTTCAGTTGCCCTGGAAAATCTGGTCCCCATCTATCTCGGTGACACCACCCCACCCCACCTCACCCCCACGCTCCCATGAATATTTGTCTTCCGTCTCTGTCTCCTGCACTCTGGCCTGTATTGATGCTGGAGTCTCCTCCTTTGTAGTTCGTAACACCAGGGACATCCCTCTCCTTTCTCTCCACCAAGCTGGCTCTTCAGCTGGTTAAAAGCTCAGTTGAGCAGCTATGAGCATTCCCATATTTTTCAAATTAGTTTTCCTCTCCTCCTAATGATTTTTAATTCTGCCTTGGTGTTATTTTGACTGTGTAAAGCATTTGAGGGTAAAAGACACGGTGCAAACGGGCATGAATGCGAGGGAAGCTGCCTGTTATGCCGCTGTTAGGCTTTTTGTGTCTCTAGGCTGAATGCAAGATGAGGAATTAATTTCTCCATCAGCCTGTCTCTCCCCTTCCCTTGGAATGGTAAAGTGGTCAATGGGATGTATATTTAAAGACGAGAAAATTGGTATTTTAATTTCTGTCTCGACTTTGGTGACTCACTAGCTCTCCACATAGAAGCAGTCCCCCATCTGTAAAATGGATCCCCGGGTCCCCGTTTGCACGGATACGGAGCACGGGTAATTAATTAGTGTTTGTGCAGCCCTTTGAAAATGCTCAGACAGAAGGTGCTGGAAGGTGCTGCGGGTTGGCCTGGGGCTGAAGAGGCTCACCCCGGAGCCCTGCCGCTGTCAGAGCCCCACGGGGCAAGGACGGGAGCAGAGGATCCAGAAAGAGCTGCTGGCCAATTCCTTCGCCGGAGATATTTTCCATTTTCTTCAGGAGAAAACAAATTGGAAAGGGAGTTTTCGGTGTGCACGCCTCCCTCACCGCGTGTTGCCTTCTCCTTTCCCAGGAATAACAACAGCTTCATTAGCAAGCTGACAAAAAAAAAAAATAAAAAAGAGAGAGAGAGAGAGAGAGAGAGGGAGAAATGAAAAAAAGAAAAAAGGAAAATAAAAGAAAAAAGGGGGAGAAAGAGAAGAACCAGAGTATTGAAGTATTAATAACAGTAATAGTCCGGGTAAGGGAGAGACACAACTCTCGTCTTTGCCTCATGCAGAAAGTTTCCTCTTTGAAGTGGTTCCTTCCCTCCTCACCCCGCCGGGAGGGAAGGGGGAACAATTGTGGAGATCTAAAGCCAGCCAGGAATGCTGAGCTGATGGCTTTCCTGCCTGCCCCCTGCCCGCACCCCTGCACGCATTCCTCTCTGCCCCTGCCCGCACCCGGACCGAATCCCAGCCTGCCCCCATCCACATCTCTGCCCGCCCCTTCGCCACCCCCTCCCAGCGCACTGCCTGCCACAGCCCACACTCCTGCCTGCCACTGCCCGCGTCCCTGTCCACATCCCGGCCCGCATCCCTGCCCGGATCCCTGGCCGTATCCCTCCCTGCTCGGATCCCGCCCGGCCTGCCCGTCGGGGCGGGCGGCCGTGGCCGCAGTTCGCGGGGTGGCCGGTGGGTGTCGCCCCGGCCCCGCTTTCCCGCCCGCGTGGCGTGGGCGCCGAGCCCAGAGGGGCGCGGGGGTCACCCCAGAGCGAGCGGGGACCGTCCCACCCCACGGAGTGTCCGAAAAAGAGACATTTCCACATAGACACGTCGCCGTTTAAAGGCGTCGGGTGGTTTTGGTTTGCCTTTTTGGTTTTGGTTTTTTTACCGAGGGGGTTGTCGAGTTTTTTTCCCGCGTGGGGAGTAT
This sequence comes from Nicator chloris, assembly GCA_013400495.1. NCBI lineage: Eukaryota > Metazoa > Chordata > Aves > Passeriformes > Pycnonotidae > Nicator > Nicator chloris. The sequence continues at coordinate 51,430 of WAAE01003193.1, forward strand.
TCCACCCCGTTCTCCTGAGCGTGGCGGGCGCCCTCCGACCTGTGCTGCCAAAGCGCCTGCTCGGAAAGGGCGCGATTCCCATCATGCTGCTTTAGCAGCTGTGGAAATGCCACCGGTAACAGCGAAAAGGGGAAAATTTCCCCTTTCGAGGTGCAGGTGTGCAGGTGTCCGCTTGCCATCGGCAGCGAGGACAAGAAATATTTACATCTTGCTAAAGATCGTCAATGCACATGAGCAAGAACTCCCTGTCTGGCTTGGACCAGCCAGTGAGATAAATGGATATTTGCTCTTTTGCAAAATACACACTCGAACCATTTTTATCAATGGAAGTTTCTTGCATATCTCAGGGGCACACTTTTTCCCAGTCTAGGATTGTTTTCCTAGAGCATTATTATTTCACCCTCTTCTTTTCCTCATTAAAAAACCCAAACCATCCAAAAAATCCGAAGAAACCCAAACCAAAACAAAAACAATTTAAAACCCCCAAACAAACAAAAACAAGCAAAAAACCCGCAAAACAACAAGAAAAAAACCCCACAACAAAACAAAAACAAAAAACCAAACGAAAACAAAAAAAAGCCCACCCCAAACAAAGCAAAACAAAAACCCAAAGAAAAATACTTTTAAACGTCTTCAAATGTTATGGGCTATTCACGTTTTGCAATGTATTCCCGGTAATTTGCAACTTTTGAAAGCCGGGCATTGTTCATCTCAATTTATTGAAATGCACAGATATGTTAAATAGGAAGGGAAAGAATCCCAAGCCCAATGACTTCTGTTTGGCTGCATATGCAAAGAGAGGGCAGCTTGACTCTTCCCTCGGCATTTGTTAGTCACATCCTCTTGGCCATTGTTTTGCTGTTTGTGCTGGGAATCCAATTTATTTAATGGTAAAGAGCCAGGGGTTGTTTGGTGGTTTTTTGTTTTTGTTTTTCTTATTCCACTCATTCTGAGCTGCTCTGAGAAAGAAAAAAAAATTAGCCATGCCAAGGAGCAGCTCTCGAAGAGAGCTCTAGTCGCCTTGAGGGAGGGATGAGGATCTCCTAAGTGACAACATACAAAATATACAGCGTTATTACCCTTCCTTAGGATTTTTTGGTTGTATATTTAATTTCTGAAGATCTTAAAACCCATCCTGTGGATAGGTGGTGAAAACTTGGGCGTTATTTCAGATGCTGGGCTGCATGTACAGTACTTCTTTCCTTTCTGTAAGCCTGAGGAGGTGGTCCCCTGGCTGCTGTAGGTTGCCTGTTTCTTGAAAATCGAAGTCCCCCAGAAAAACTGTTTATAGCAACAGGCCTGTTTCCAAAGTTAAGAGGGGAAGGAGGGGGCATCGCTTTCAAATTACCTTTTCTTTTTTAGGGAAACAGAAACAAATAGGTTCCTTGTGAGGAAGGTGTGAGCTGCCTAAATTGAGAAACTGCCCGGTCTTTGAAAGCTCCCAAGTTCCCAAAATTATTTTATTAAAAAGGACATCGAGGAACAAATTTCTGATGTTGTTATGGCAACAGAAATAGTTGGGTGGCAATGTGGGTATCCAGAACGTCAGGATTGTAAGAAACCAGCAAAATAAGAAGCGTGCTGTATTTGGAAAAACAAATTGAACGATGGTGGCCAAGTCTTACACTTCTTTCATTCAGCGTAATCCTCATTTTCTTCTGTGCAGCCATGCCGACAGTGCCTTAACGAAGGTGCCAGCAAGTCATTGCAGTATTTATTGCCCTTAAACGCGACCCGAGATTTCAGTTTGTTATTTTTTGCCGTTGACACACTAGAAGGATATTTCCTTATGTTTTACATTTACTCCTTCTTCAGCGCCTCCAACTTTTTTTGCCCCTGCCTTTTTGTAGCGACACGTGCTCCAATCCCTTTTTGTCCCCGCGCTCCCTACTTCGCCTGCCACAGGACCGTCGGCAATCCCCCTGTAAAAACAGCCGGACGTACTCCCCTTAAACCTCCGCGATATTAAAATTTCACCACCGCTTTCATTTCGCTCTAGCTGAGTGAGCCCTGAAACCGCAGCCCCGCATCCCCTAGTTTAGAAACAGTCAAAGTATTTGAGAAGATCGCGGGTCCCTACTGTAACACGCTTCAGGGACCTTTTGTACAGCAGCCGAATGAGATGAATTTGCCAAGTTTCAAATTTCAGGGGCAGGCAAGACATTTGTAAGTCGGTGGTTTTGTTATTCTGGAAAAGTTCTTTGATTTGCAGGCTTTTTTTTTTTTCTTTTACCTTACTTTTAATAAAAAGGAGATGGAGTGTGACATTAAGCAATTTTACAACATTAGCGACTTTGGGCTGTAAACAAAAACAAACGAATCCCGCTTACTTTCAGGCTCAGAAGTTTGCTGTCAGTCGGTCCTAAACTGGGGACTCGATCCTACGGGACGTTATTCAAGCAAAACACGGCTTGAAGTCTCGGAGAGTTGTGTCTGAGTAAGTACCCGGGAATCAGCCCCTCTGCCTGCTGGAAAAGAGAAGTGCTGGTTATCTCCTTTTAAAGTTCTTTAAGAGAATGCGATCTTTTAAAATGCGGTCGCAGACCTCATCCCAAAGCTTTTGATTTGCTTTGAGGTTGCCTTGCTAAGGCAGTGTTCCTGATGCAAAAAATGGAGAGCAAAAGAGAAATTAATGGGTTTTTCAGTAAGGCTGCTTTTTATTTTTCTTTTACATTTAAAAACATCTCCCACTCCAAATAAAACAAACCAAAAAGGCCTTTCATCGAAGCATCTGATTTTAATTTGACGTGATTTTTGTTTCAAGGTTCTTTAAAAAATTAAAACATATCCCACTCAATGATTTGAGCTTCAATTTTCAGCATTTTACAATGTAAGATTACTTGACATTATTTAATTGGACATGAGGGTGTAATACAGGAATTTCCGTTATGTGATGGATTAATTGTTTTCCTAATACTTTAAAGGCTGAGGTCCAAACATTTTTCCATTCTATTGCAAAATTAACTGCAATAAATCTGTCAGACCCAATTATTCATTTAAAACATTCCACACTGATTAAATCTGCACATTTGCCTGCATGCAAGTTCGAGCGAGGGAAAGGAGGTGTGCGCGGAGGGGAGAGTCCAGGTTTATTCCCTCTCCTTCTCAAAACGGCAATGGTGCTAGAAACGAGTCCTTTGAATTTAACCTGGAAAATGTGAATGGCTAAATGGTCTAGCGAGAAGATGAAGAATATGCATATGCACGTCCCCGAGCTTCCCTGCCATATCTCCTCCTCGCTTCCAGGTCCGGACAGGCAGAAGCGTCACATTTGGATGTTTGATGCTGTTTGAAAAGATCATATTTTACTTCTAGTGCGGGTGGGGTTCTTGATTTTTGTTTTGTTTTGGTTTTTTCTTCAGTTTGTTGATGTTTTCAAAGTCTCTAAACAAAGTCAGATGTGTTAACAGTCTTATTAACAATGTTAAAATGGAATTAACAGCTTGTGGATACCTCTGGAGTACAATAGCATGTCAGCCTACCCTGCCCCCTTATAAATCGCGTCCCGCTGTCTTTCTTTTGTTTCGTGCCCAATCAGCAAACTAAAGTTTTGTTGAGACAGAAGGGCAGTTCAAGTGTTCCTGCTCCGGCGGAGGAGGAGCGGCGGTGGGCTTTCTCCTCGGCCCCGGCGAGGCCCCCATGTGAGCGAGCGAGCGGGGAGACGGAGCGACCCCCAAACCTGCAGGCAGGGCTTTGCTGACCCGCCTGCCTCCCTGACCTCTGCCGTCCGGTTTTGTCAGTTTAAAAGGCTTTGCCGAAGTTGTAGTTTACTTTTATGGGCCTTTCAGCGCGGCTACAAAAGCTTTTGTTTATTTTAGATGTAGCGCGGTTCAGATTTCTATTAATCTTCATATAACTTCGGTGGCTTTGCCTCTTCTGTAAGGGTTCGTCGCTGAAATGGTGCCGTGCCTGGTCTGAGGCAGCCAACATCGGCTGGGTAATTACAGCGAGTTTGGGGACTTTCAGAAATAATTTGCCTCTGAGAGTGGAAATTAGCACCAACACATGCTGTTGTTTAACTCGATTTCACCATCATTTGGGTTCAGCTCTGACGAAAGACTTTTGTTTTACCTCTTACTTGCTTGAGATTTACTTTTTTTGCAATAGAACTCTTCAGAAGCGTCGCCCAGCCAATTTCAGCGTTTAGAGCAAAGTGAACATTTAATAAGATCTAATTTTTTTCATGTGGCTAGAATTACCTTGGGTTAATTCGCAAAAAAATTTTATGTAAAGCAAGAGGCATTCCCCATAAGGAAAATTCTTAAGTGTTTTCCTTTATGGTAATTATATTTTTACTCCTTTCCTCCAAGAATCTCCAAGTATTTGCAATTCCTCCTAGAAGAGAAGAGCATTACCAGGCGGGCATGCATTTCAAGTCCTTTCACCAGACAAAAAACTGCAAGGCGCAGACAGGTTGCAGTTCACCCAAGGACTGTGAAACATTCTCAAGCCCAAACTAGAAAATGGAATCCCATTTGTTGGGGTACACAGGCCCCATGTGCCCTCGGCCAGCCCCACAGGCTGCCCCAGCTCTGGCAGTCCCACCCCACTTGGCTCCCTGGCCCCACAGCCACCCTGGACACGGAGTGTGCCCGCTGGAGATGCACCTGCCCTCTGTGGTGTCCCAAAGCAGGCAGTCTCTGTGTCCAAAGGCTGCTATCTGGAGCAGTAGTTTTGTCTCTGGCAGCCCCTCATAGTGTGCCCTATCTGAAGTAATTTGGCCAAGTGGGACCAGGTTCTTCCCCTGCTGTCCTTGGGCTTCCCAGTGCTGGCTCCCACCGTGTCTCCACGTGCATCCTGCAGACCAAGGTGCTCTGCTTTTGTTTTCCATGTGAGTAGCAAAGGGATGCTTGGTGTCCAGTGTTGGAGCTGCAGCTGGACTGCCTGGACCCACTTTTCTCTTTCCCCTCTTGTGTGTGTTCCCCCTCAAACCCTATCTTAAATCCCTGCTGCCCTCCCTTCCCTGCCCTTCAGTTTACACAGCTGTTCTGTAAACTGAGGAGATGATACCAAATGCAATGCAAATGGATTGGTAGCCTGTGGGCCATTTGATTCCACTCTGGTGCACACCAAGCATGACTTGCCCACCACAACACATGAAAATGTTTACCCTTTCTGCAGATTGTGTCCTTGAGAAGGTGTGTAGTGATGAGGATTTAGTTCATTATTTTCTTAACTAACCAGTACAAAAACTCATTTACAGGGAAGCTTGTACCAGTTTTGCATATATAAAACCCAGTATATAGTCCTAATATGGAAAGAACCAGAGTGATAAAGACTAGATTATAGAGGAATAAAATGCATCTTATGAATAGCATAGCTTAATTTACTGTATTGTGAAAATATTATATTTAATAGACTATACAATAATATGAGAATACATAAAATATCATATTTTCTTTCAGCTAATCTGAAGTGCTCTGTGCCTATTTTTGCATTCCAAGGGTTTAACATCAAAAATCTACAGAAAAAATATGCATTTTCATCTTATTTTAAAGTTGATGGAGCTGATGAAACTGATGAACAAAGAAAAATTTATGTACTAGTTTACTTATAGAGAAAAAAATGCCTTTTTTTGGGAAGCAGATTCATTTTTATGCAACATCTGCTGAGAGAACAAACATGTCTTTTGTCTGACTCCCAGGAAATTCATCAATAGTGTTTATTGAGAAAATATTTGTTCTTGATTGTAATGGTGCATTACAAAAATTACATTAGTACTTTACATTTTTTGTCATCTTCCAGAACCAGGGCATCTCAAAGTGTCTCAGATAAGCAGTGCTCCCAGGAAAGGTGCTTAGGAATGCCAGGGTGAGCTCTGCTGGTCACCCTCTGCACGCAGGTGCTGAACTCACCATTGGCTATTCCCATTACCGGGGCTTAGCCTGCCCATCAATTACTGTTCTTCTGTCATTGTGGCAGTAAATCTCATTTATTTTAGTAGCAGACAGACAACACTGGAGGAGCATGGAGTAGCAGGGCAGCCCTTGCTGGCTCACCTTTATGGGGCACCAAACCCAAGCATCAGAGGTGCTGAGACCTTCCCGTGGAGTGACTTTGACAGACTGTTGCCTGCTGCCTGCTGCTTGCCAGCATCAGGCCCTGACGTCATTTTGTTGTAGAGAAGCTTGGTCTCATGTGTGATTTTTTCTAGATTCTTTAATTTCTCTAGTTATGCAGAGGTCATCTTCCTGCTCGACATCTCCTGAAAGAAGATTTAAGAATAACCACATTTCCCCCTTCTTATTTCTATTCTTTATCATTTGTAGCAGATTCTTATTTTGTGGAATATAGTACAGTTTGTTTACTTTTCATGTGTGGCAGTTCTGCATATGGAGCTATGTGGAAACTCATCATTTGCATTGTCATCTCAATGAGCTGTCAGCGATGCCCACAGGAGTTTGCATGAGTTTTCTGAAAGGAGACACCCACAAACCACACAACAAATTTTCTAAAAAGGAAAGAATAAGCAAATTTAGTGCCACTTACTTAAAAACTATTTTTAAATGACAGAATATATTATCTATTTGCTTACTCATTTGGGTCCAGATAATTCTCATACAAAAATGTACACTGGAAATTGCACCGTAAGAACTGGGTGAAAGAAGTGCTACATTCTTGATCCAGAGGAATGTACCCACATACTCCATATTACAAATGCAAAAAGATCTACTGAAGGTAAAATCTAGATACTGAAAAAGAAATCTTTCCAGGCTTTAACCTTTATACAAATGTCTCTATTTGAAAGAAGCTAAAATATCCTACAGTATGATGCTATCTTTTATTGAAATCTAAAACTACTAACTAGTACTTTTTGGTCATATTTCCTGCTGGTATGTCTGGGAAGCCTCTTCCAGCTGTTGGAGGTAGGCAGAATGGGAAGAAGGAGTCAGTCTTAGTGAAAAGTGGCTATGTGAGAGAGGTGGCGGTCACATGTTGGCCGGAGAAGAGGATGAGGCAGAGTCAAATGCCTTGGAAAAGCCCCTTCCCTAAGACCACAGAAAAGACCCACAGATGTCCACAGAAATCTTTCCTTTACCCTTAACAGTAGGAAAACCCAGGATGTGGCTTTGGAGGAGGAGGAGAGGGTATAGCTTTGATGGGTGCCAGTTTTGGGGTTTTTCTTCCTTTGGGTGACCTGCATACAGGTTGGACCAGTGTGGGGATCAGGGTATGTACCAAGGGTGGAAGCTGCCAAGGATAGAAAGTCTCCTCTTTCCTGCAGAGCAAAAGAGGCACCTTGACACAGAGAGCACTGTCCTGAGCACTGGGGCACAATGGTGCTTGAGAACCAGACGTTGTCCATTCCATCACTTGCCTGGTGCTAAGCCAGGTGGAGGAAGGCACTTGGACCATGCTCCCAGGAACTTCACCAGAGTATTCCTCACCTCCATACTTAAATCCACTTGGCTCAGCTTTTCTGAGGCAAATAGTTATGTTCATATTCAGTGTTCATCTGTCGTGGATGATTTCTTTATTCACCTTTCCCATGCCAGGCAAGTTTTATGAAGACTTCCTGCAGGTTAACTAGTTGCAGGTTACTTTTTGTTTTGCCTGGCTTCTGCACTTCTTCCCAACACCCAACACCTTCCAGTGAGGTGGCTGGAGCGAGGTGCAGCCGAGGAGGCTGCATTTCATCCATAGGCAGATCTGCCATGGGGCAGGTGCAGGTGAGCCGTGGCTTGGGAAAGGAGGGAGGGTTGTGGGTGCCAGAATGGCACTTTGGCTTTCCCAAATCAATGGAAGAGTCCTGTCACATCATATCTTAACTGTCACTTTATTTCTATGAAAACATAGTAGGAATTGCTGTCTCACAATGTGTGATCTATGTAGGTGTACGTCTCTAGAGATTTTTCCCTAGAGGTGTAATTCTTTAATAATGTATGTAAAAGATAAGAGATGCATTTTGAAGATGCAATACTTTCAAGTCTGTATTCTTTCCTATTGCAAGATGGTTTTTAGATTGGAAACTTGAGAAAACCTTGTAAATGAGGCTGCTGGTTTATTTATTTATTTGTTTCATTTCAGCTGAGACAGATGGGATTCTCGGATCATGCACTGTTAAGCCTTCCTTTGGAATTCGCGCCACTGTGGCCACAGAGCCCAGATGGTGCTTAAATCTGTCATTTTCTAACAACCCGACTTTCTTAATTTTATATCCAAACACACTGAGCATTCGAAGTGATTAATTACTGTCCAGATATATCTGTGCTGCAGCAATTTACTTGTGTGTGCCAAAGATCATTTCATTTTGGAGTGGGTAGTTTGATGAGGGCTGAGTGGGTGGCGAGAGACTGCCCAGCAGACACTTTACGGTGGAGGCAGCAGCACAGTGCTCCTTGTATCGTCCCCCTGTGGCAGCAGCTTAGCAAAAAGTTTCTGTAAGCAAAATGGAATTTTTGTGCACGTGGACATTTTACAGCTTCTCTGGGGAATTTTCACTATTGCGTGGAAGTTTCAGTCTCACCAAATCTTCTATTTCCCATCAAAAGGGAATTTTCTGTTTCCTGACACATACCAACATTATTTTTTCAGGATTTTAACTCCAGACACTAGGGGCATGGCCAAGATTATAATGCCCAGGTATTTAGCAAGACAAAGCTGCAGAGTTTTTGTCAAGGGGCAGACCTTGCTCCAGAGGGTTTTGTTTGGGTATTTTTAAAAGTAGTTATTTTTCTGGAGGATTTTAAATATTACTTGCAAGTCCAACACTTGCATTAATTTTCATGGTTGCAACAGGCTGGCACCAATTTTTCAGTTTTGGAAATGAGGGAAGAGCTGATGTTGCATGGTCCGTGCAGCTCCAGCTTTACAGCAGACATCAATATAGCCTTCCAAAATCCTTGAACCTATGCTCTTTGCCTGATCACCATTAGGCAACCACCAGAAGGTTATCCTTGGATGTTACTGCATATTGTTTATTTGGTTGTGTGGGTTTGGTGCAGGTGGAAGTGCAGTTTCAAAAAACTCAGAGAAGTGGGAGCTTCCTCCAACCTCAAATCAACCAGAGTTTCTGGGACTTCCGTCCCCTTTGTGAAGGAATTGTAGTGCTTGTGCTATGTTAAACACTGGCAAAGCAAATGTCTTAACCCTTTCCATGCTGGGGGACGTGGTCAGAGTCAGGCTGTGTCACTTCTTCTTCATACAGTCTTTATGCTTGCACAGTCTAAACTGTTAGTGCCGCTGTTTCGTGTCTTACCCATCGTGCACGCCACTGCTGAGGGCCACTTCATGCTCAAGAGCAATTTGCACTTCTTTAAGGTGTAGAAGTTTAGCAGTAATGAGTTTGGACTCTTCTGCAAAACCTAGAAAAGGAACTACTCCTCACCATATTAATACACTTTAAAAGGAGAGTGAGAGTGTAGTCAGTCTGAATGTTCCTGATTTGAAACATGCCGTAGCTTCTGTTATTTAACGGGCTGCTGTAGAAGCCTTTTGTTCCACAAGCAGATACATCTTGGAATAGACATTTCCCTTGTTACATTTCAGCTGAATTTAACTACCGTTAGTAATGACTGGTGTCACTGTTGCAAAATTGACAATTAATATTAAAAGGCTAATGTATAGGATTAAAAAAAGAAAGCTTTTTGGACGAGAGAGGTTGCTCACCACCAAAACCTGGTGCTGCATCATAACAAGGCTTCTGGAGCAGTGAACTTCATCTTTCACGTCCAAATTTTCCTCCCATCTTCTAACACAGTCTAGGAGGTCTTACAATAATTAAAAGAAGTTGCAGCAATGCTTTCTTTTTTTTTTTTTTTTTTTTGTTTATGATTTAATAAGGCAGGAGAATGCTGAGCAGGCTCTGGTTTTTAGGAGGAGAGATTTATTGGCTTTCTGGGCAAGGAGTTCAAGTTACTGTGTTTCCTCACTCTCTTACTGGTGATACAGGTATCTAGCAGGACATTTTTCAGACAGGCTAAGGGTTAGAAAGGATTTTTTTCTGTCCTTTTTGATTCATACTCTACAGTGTACTGAGAGGTGCTTAAAATGACACTTTCTATAGCACTGAAATATTTGGTTACATTTTAATGTAAGTTATAAACCTAAAGTTTATATAAAATAGGCGGATAAGCCCTTAACCTAGCCCCACTATAAAAAAGCCTGCTCTGCATATTTAGTATTAAATTTGAATAATTCTGGTTAGTATTCCTTTTTTTTTCTTATTTTTTTTATTTTTATAAGTAATTCAACTTCATGGCAACTCTATAAGCTGTAAATACATCAAATTAATGAAATCAAATAGAATCAATAAATCTTCAGTTTCCATTAGGCAAATCCTGGTGGTGTGCTGGGAACTTATTCTTCACCCAGAAGGTTCAGTTCTCTACTCAGGTTGTTCCTGGGTACCTAAGTTTCAGTAACCCATTAAGTGCCTTTACTAAGCATCAGCAGTCACTTCTACACATTCTAGGTGCCCTGAAAATGTAATAATTGTAGTTTCTTAGACAATGGAAGTGTCAGTTTTGTGAATTTTTTGGTCTCTTTTATTTAATAAAAACACAGGCAAATTTACATCTCTAGTTCCAACCTATTTTGTCCTTCCTGTATAAAGAAAAATGCCTTATGTTCCATGGGAAAGTCCTGATTTCCGTTCCCTTTATTTGCAGGTAGATATAGAAAATCATGCTACTGTAGAAAAGTGCTACCAGGTTGCATTTTTCAAAATACTTCACGGCAATTTCACTCGGAAGGAAATTACTGCTGTCGACACATTAATATTGCATGTTTGGTTTTGACACAGAGATAACTTGGAATATCTCTACACCATCTTCCTTAAATCTTGTTAGCCAAAGAGTGACCTGGCATTGCTCACCACCTTCTGACACTTCAAATCACTGAGCATGTCTCCTCCTTGGTGTGTACCCCTCAGGAAATCCAGAGGTTTGATCTGACTGCTCAAAATATACAAGTCCTTTGGAGAAGTAAAAGTTAAACCAGGTTATCTAAGCAAAATTCCAAAATACAATAAAAGGGATGAAACTCCCAAGGCCTTGGTTCCCATTCACCTTTAAAAAAGAGCCCACTTCACAGACTCATAGAATCACAGAATGGTTCATGTTGGAAGGAACCTTAGTTCCATCTAGTTCCAACCCCCCTGCCATGGGTAGGGACACTGTCTGCTAGACCAGGCTCTGAACACTTCCAGGGATGGGACATCCACAGGTTCTCTGGGCAACCTGTGCCACTGCCTCACCACTCTCACAGTAAAGAGTCATCAGATTAATCTTATTTCAAATCTGTCAGCTTCTATCTTAGTTATTCAATGCTGAAGGACAATATGCCTAGCAAAATCAAAAAATGTTAGGCTATGATGCCGTTTTCACTAGTCGTCTGTCAGGGCACGATATAAAACTTTCATGGGAAAAAACTTCAAAAGAATTTGCTTTTTTCTGGAGCATACTTTTGTCATGGGAACAAAACACGGTGAGGAAAAAGGGTACCCACCCTGCCTAGGGCTCCTCTCCTCTTTCTCTGGGAGCCCTTCTTCCCAACACCCCAAATGCTGCACTCTCCAGGATGCTGCTCTGATCGCAAAAAAAAAGCTGTCTTTCACAAGTGAGTCTTTTAAACCTTTTGCTAATGAGTTCCCAAGTGCTTTTTGGCCATAGATATTAAAGCTTGTGTGTTTGCGATTTCCCTGGCAAGCTGCCGTTCGTAAAAAGGATATAGTGTTTTCTTGGTCCTTTGCCCAAAGTAATTTTGCAAGGAACTGTAAGTGCATTTAGTACATGTCATTCATTGGAGAGAAGTCATTGTAATTGCATTTGATCACAATCAGTTTATGGCTCTTTTATCATGTTTTCATGCTGCATATCTACTCAAACATCATAGCAAAACTTAATGGCTACTGTTTTACTTCTGCGTAAAACATTTTATGGCCTTTTTGTGCAGCAGACATTAGGTTTCAATCACCATTGCCCCATAGAGAGAGAAAAAAGTTGGATGAAGAACTATCAAAAGTCTTTAACTACATAAAATTTTATTTCAGGTCAACTTCCCATAAAAGATATTAAATGTATTTTGTGGTTTATTCTGCACATTAACAATTCTAGAGGAGCTGCAATATTTTGGGGGAAGCAGTATGGAAGGGGGAAGTTAATTCACAGAAGATGTTTTACATTTGGGGTAGTTTTCCTTTGTACAAGGACAGATTTGAATGTGGAGGGGGTGGCTGGAGAGTGCATTCTTGAAGCAGCTTTAAAAGCTCACTGTTGCCTGCCCAGAATTCAGATTTCTGAAATTCTGCTGCGCCTTTTTAATCATTGCTTTAAATTTTTGATGTTCCATTCATAAAACCCAGCTCAATTCTGGTGCCTTAAATTATATCTTTTGCTGCCTGAGTGCTGCTGAAGTTCCCAGCTGAAAAGTTTAATTAAAAGGGAAACTTTGACATGCTGCTGAGAAGATTAGTTCGCATTAGAATGGTGAGATAAAAGAAAATTTACTTCTAATCTAATTAACACCAATTAAAAGATGTAAAAGAATTTGCATCAGCCAATTGTTAATTATGCATCAGTTTGCCTTTCCTGTGACAAAAAAAAAGCAAAACATGACCTGTTTTGTTTTAGGATACCTGTGGTGTGATGATATTGCCACAGTCATTTTTCATGTGAATTGGCTAAGATGGTAACACTTGCTTTGCATCATCCTAGTGCTTTGGTTTGTGTTCAAGACTTTAGCAGAAGGTTATTTCAGCTTAATTGGTCTGTAACTTGACAACTGTATGTAGGGATGATGGAAACACAGAAAAATGCCCAGTTTTACAGGAATCTATTGCATGTATGCATATGCTTCTTCTCCTTAAATGTGATACTGTGGAGGTGTGTGAGGGGCATGCCTGTCTGCTTCAAAGTTTGTCTGTGTATTTACACATGCTTATATTTATCTTGATTCACATTTTTAAGATTATAGCTGGGATTGTCTGGTAATAAATACAGGTTTATTCCATGTGTCTTGGCTGTGCTTTTATGCAGGATGTAGTATTTTGGGAAAAGGGGCATGGCTAGTGAGCTTCTCAATTTGCCTCCAGGTGGAAGGCTGAAGGTATTCATCATTGTATGGAAGGCACTTGCTGCATGCTTAAAATGTTCTTTTTTCATTTTATGTGCATTTTTTTTTAATTTGTTTCTAGTTTTGCTTTTGCAGCTTTACAATTTAAACAAGATGTCGAGTTTGGTATGAAGAAAAGACCTAGAGAAGATTGGGGACTAGAGAGTAAGTCCTGTAAGGAGCATCTGAGGAAGCTGGGCTTGTTTAATCTGGAGAAAAGGAGGCTCAGGGGAGCGTCTACAACTGCCTGAAAGGAGACAGTAACCAGGTGGGAGTCGGCCTCTTCTCCCAGGCAGGAAGTGACTCCATGAGAGAAAATGGCCTCAAGCTGCACTAGGGGAGGTTCAGGTTGAACATCAGGAGGAATTTCTTCACAGAAATTGTTGTTAAATATTGGAATGGACTGCCCATGGAGGCAGTGGAGTCACCATTCCTGGAGATACTCCAGAAATGACTGAACATGGCACTTAGTGCCATGGTCTAGTTGACAAGGTGATGATCAGTCAAAGGTTTGATGGTCTCAGAGGTCTTTTCCAATCAAAATGATTCTGTGATTATGTGATTCTGTAACTAAGCTGTTTACATTCTGTTAACTACTTTTATTTTTATTGAGGTTATCATATTACTACTTTTTATATAAATATATCATTTTTTGGTAACATGACCAGACACATATTTAGTTTATGGCCTTGGTTGTTGCTTATGCCACCAGTAACCCGGAGATAAATTTAATATAAGTTTCATGGATTCATGTTTACTTTATTTTCTTTCCTAGTGCTTTTATTCACTGTCTATCTGTGCAGCTGATGGTGTAGATACAGTTTGCCTCCAATGTGGCAAGCCTGATTGGGTTGTGAGGATGTCAAAGCTCTAAGCAGAAAGAAAGTTGTGTATGTCCAGAAACCAACTACAGAGGACAGCAGTCTGAAAGAGCAGTTACGTCAACCTGCTTTAGAAGAGGCATATGGAAAGGGGATTTTATAGCCACATTGTAAGTTGTGGGGACAAAAATGGACAGGGAACATCTCAAAGGGAATAGAAATATTGGTGTTACAGCATTGCTTGCAATCAAATGGTACAGAATTGTAACAATGTTTTAATTAAGAATTGCCTTGAATTTGCTCATAATACTCAAAAACATAAGTAATTCCTTACCACTGTAAAAACGTATCAAGTAACTCTTCTGTGTCTTCGTGTTATGCCTTGTTGGGCTGTTCTTTACGCTTTATATTGCCTTTTGTGAAAAGCATCACAAAAGTTCTTTCTAAAGAAAACAAACCAGGAGCTAGAACATTAAGAGTATATTATATATTTGACCAATCACTTTTATAAAGTCTGATGCAAGTCTTTAATCTGAGATCCTTGGAGAATGCTGTAGTTTTTAATATTTCTATGACCTTCTCCAGGGGACTGAAAAATTACTTTGAAGTAACAAAGTGGTGCATGGAGTTTTAGCAGTGTGATTCCCATTAAAGTCAGTAGGAGCCAGGTAGCTAAAACTCAACACAACTATGAAAACACACTCCTTGTGCAGTGTTAAGTAGTAAAGCAATTCTGTAACATGGCAGTGACATTTTACTGCATTTGCTGCCTTTATAGGTCCACTTAAGGCTTGCATTTTTACTGAAGTTTTACTGTTCAGTGAAAATAATAAAAGAATATTCAAAAGCAGGTGTAGGCTATTCTAGTAAAAGGCACAGCTGTAGGGAAAACCTGGCAAATTACCTATATTTTTAATGTGAAATGGCAACATCTATTTTGCAAACTCTCTGTTCATCGCCTGCAGACTGGCCATACCATAAGCATTTGTTTGAAGTGCCTGAAAATATTTTACATACTCTCAGCCCAGGGCCAAAATTAGCCCTTGGTGACCAATGGTGTTGGCAGGTGATGGGGACTTCTCATCTCAGCCATGCTCTTGTCCAAGGAGAGAAATGAACCAGTGCTTCCCAGAGGTCCTGACAGGCAAAGCAACCATCCAGAAGAGAAGCCTGATCTGATTAATACAGTTTGTTTCTGAAATATCTCTACATTTGTTGAATATTTCTACAGAATAAGCATTCATTCAGTCTTTGAACCTCAGCAAAGGCAGAGCAGCTGGGGGGGTTAGTGCCTTTTTTTTCTCCATCCCCAAACCTTCAGGGTAGTGAGAACCTTCAAGAGGGCAAATTGTTTTCTATTTCATGTTATGTCATCTACGGACCAGTAAGACAAGGCTTTCAATGGAAATTACAGCTATTTTCAAGACTTTCAACTGGAAATGCCAGTATTTAACTGGAAATTCCGGTATTCCAGTATTGTCCTGATGATTTGTGTTGGTCAGATCTCAGGGAACTCTGTAACCACATTTTAATCATTATCACCAGTTTCCAGCAGTTTGGCTTTACTTTCAGTTCATGCACTAAGACTTTTAGTTTTGCTTGTCAAAGATCTCCATATGTTGTATTTTATTTGAGCTTCTGATTATACTCCAAACCCTGCTGAATAAGTTTCATCCTGTATAAAACCTGTAGGTATTTTTTGTGTTGGTGATAATCCATGATAACATGTTCTGTTTTTTCTAGGAAAGGCAGCCCATTAAATCAGAGGTATTGGTTATTCTCATTAATAACCTTTTAGCTCTTTTTTATTTGCAAGTACAGAGCTTGGTTCCAAATTAAAAAATCCATTTGCTCTGTGCAATGTTGTTTTTTTCCCTCTGGAGCTACATTCAGAAATCCACAAGGGTTGTCCTACACCGAGGACCATTTAGAAATAATTGATAATACACCAGAGTATTAACTTTGCTTGAGAAATGAGAATATCACAATATATAAGCAAAAGACTATTCCAAATTTTTCTTTTGGAAAGAAAACCCAAGGTTATCTTTTCTTTGTCCACCACTGTACAAGAAAAGTAACTGTCAAGAGGAGCTGGGAATCAGAGCTCCATTCATCTCCTCAAACGAGAGCTTTGTCCATGCTGACCTTTGTCCAGCCTGAAGCACCTGGATCCAGCACAGCTCCTTAGCTTTCTAGTGTCCAAAATCAAAACACCCTCTAAAAGGTCACAACACAAGTTGTTAAGTGTCGATGAAGTTTAATTTACACCAGTGTGAGGCAAGAAGCCAGTTGTTCCATACATCTTTCCTAAAAACAGAAAGGAGGATTTAAAGCTTCCAAATCTTGCATTTCACGGCAATGTTCAATAACCATCTGGACAGCCTTCTAATGACATCCCTACCTGGGCCTGCCATGCCCTCCTGATCAAAGAGCAGAGCTGTCTACCAGTGCTCCTGGCTGGGATGTGCTCCTTGGTCCAGTATTAGCTCACAGATGTTGCTGCTGAGAGGAGTCCTCCAAGTTTCAGGAGATGAATGGAATACCTGATGAGGAGGTGTATTGTCACAAAAGGTTGTTGAGCAAATAAACTTGTAGCTAGCTTATCTGTTTCATAGGAAGCACTGAAAAATCAAAATCAATTACTCCAGAATCTTGGGGCCTGAGTTAGTCTCTGACTGACATGACAACAGCCTACAATACTCAAAAGATAAATCTAGCCATTAATATCTGAATACAGCTTCTTGATATAGCCAATGACATGCTGACATTTGCATTTTCACCCCAAAATCGTGAAATGTGCATAATGCATCACATTACCTCAGTAATACAGCATTTTTTATACAGCTGGGAAAGTGTATTTATAGTGTTCAAGTTATAGCATATCACATTTTATAGCATCCAGTGTTTTGTCATTAACACCACCATTTCAGCTTTTCTCAAGCTGACAGAAAATTTTCCAGAACTAAATAACATGGCAAGATAGCAGGTAGTGTCCATGTGTCCTTAATTCCTAAGTTTTTATTGTGTGAGTCTCAGTGCAGTTTACCAGGATCTCCCCTAGTGGTTTTTCATAGAGAAGTAGTAGTAATTCATCTCTAATATGGGCATAGAGCTCCCAGAAGCTGCAGGCTACAGGATATAAAATGACCCAAAGCACAAACTGCAGAGACAAAAAATCCGTGTCAAAGTGGCATTTTGCAGCACTCCTCTTTTGAAACAGGACTCTGCATTTGACAGTCATAGTGTTGACTTCCATGGGTCCATCTTTTACGTGAAATAGATTCTCTGAGCTTTCTTGGGGGTTTTTTAAATACCATTTTCAAACCTTCTGAAGAGGCCATAATGATGGAATACTGACTTATAGTATAGGAACCAGGCACAAGGCCAAGCACTTGCTCAGTTTTTCTCCTCTGCTGCCCCATGCCTGTTTATACTGACCTGTTGGGAAATGTATATTGATATTTCTTTCTACATGACATGACAATACAAAGTAACTCTTCTCTTATGGTTAATACAAACTGATGTTTCTGTAATTTTATAACAACACAGTGTATGCGAGTGTATCTATACTTTCATGTTTAATTCAATTACTAGAAAAATCTTGCCTTTGGTTTGCAATACATTGCAAGCATCTGAAAAACAGAAGTAGTGGTATCATTACAGTAGCTTGGTAGACTTTTCAGGGTTACAGATGTAAATAGCTTATGATTTTATTTAATAGACTATTATTTTATCATTCATTTCTCTTTAATTGAGAAATATTTTGAAATATGCAGAGACTGAATTGAATTATCATTGCATACCTGGTCAGGGATGGGTCTAAATGATTCTTTAAGCAGTTTGGAAAAAAAAATACTCATTGAAGACTTGTTAAGTCGTGTGAGAATATGCATTAAATGCTTATCTCTCCTGTGGGTATGTAGGTATCAGCTACTTAGTTTACTGTGTGAGGTTTAATGCTTTTCTTCTAATTTCTAATGAACTTTACCACCAGACTACTTGATCATGACTAAGCCTATGAACAATGCAAATGGAATTGCCCCCTGATGGTGAGGAATGGGGCCCAGATGGCCTTTAAAAGGTGATAATTAGGAAATATAGCATATCTGAGTAGCTAGAAAGAGAGAAATTTGTTGAAGACAGTCAATCTGTTTGAAGCAATGGTCTTTCCCTTAATTATATAGATTTTCATTTAAAGCTGCTTTAAAGTAAATTTTCCCAGAAAATTTTATTTGCAACTGGAAACTAGAAACCACTGATTTTACTTCTCCCTGTTTTAAATTCTCTGTGGAATCTTTCTGTGTCATGTTGTCTTCAAAATTTAGGTGACAGGCTGGCTGTGTGTGTTGTGGCAGTATTTTGGGTTGTAGTTCTGCTGCAAAATGGTGGAAAAATGGGACGCACCAGAGATATAGCTATTGGTATGTTGTAAAACATATATATTACCAGAATTCAACTGTAAACTCTGCTGGATGAGGCTTTACTTGCTTCTAGAATGATTTGTCACTGTTTTGAGTGTTTCATTGCCTTTTGGGGGTTTCATAAAAGCTCGGGTTTTTATTTCTATATTTAACTTTATAACTTTATTAAAACGCTGTCATTTGGAAATATATTGTTGCTTTATATTATGGCTCAGATGCTAATGAAATACTACCACAGGTTGTTTAAGGCTTTCCATTGTAGCTCTCCCTTTACAGCTACCTTATGAAACGAGGTTTTATGTTGATTGTATTTGCCGAGTTGTGAGAAAAATGCCTGTGGGGAAGGGACATCCATATTGCTGGCTTCTGGGAGGATACTGCAGGGGAAAGGGTCAAGTTCCCCGTCAATCCACTGCTATTAATTTCCTACATTCAGTAAACCCTGTCCCTGAGAGTGATGTGACTCAAGCACGCGTTAGAATTTCAGAGAACAGGTAAATAAAGGGAGATGCATATCACAGATACTGGTTTCTTGAACATACATACACCTTGACTTGAATTCAAGTGCTGAACGCAAGCCTGTGGTAAGTGTTGAGCAGTAAAATCTGTTGGGGTGGCCTGTTTGTCCCAAGCTTACATCAGGATGCACCATGTCAGAAATAATTCTTCATGACAAAGGTTTGGAGCCTTGCAGACTGTGTTTTATTGCTGTGAGAGGGGCAGACTTGCTGACAAAGTAGGGAAGGTGCTCCAGGAGGATTGTTCTGTCTCGGACAATTTTTAATTCTGTCTGATATTTTGTGTTTTAGGAAACAGGACCATGTTCTGACCTTGTCACTACTGAAATGGAAATAAAGGGCTCAGCAGTCACTGTATTGCCTGGGCCCAAAAGTGCTCTGATCATCATTGCCTCTGTTACCCTCCCTTGTGTTATGTATTGTCCTCAGTTTCTAAATGCATTTTCCTTGGCTTCTCCTAGGCTGAATTAGATCATTGAAAGGTCAAGTTTCTAGATGTTTAAATATCAGTGCATTACTAATTCCTCTTCTACTTGAGCATCCTCTTGCTAGGAATCAAAATCTAGTGCTAAAGAAAAGCCAGCCTGAGAGGAAAGCTATAGGAAAAAGTTTTCTCTATGATTTCTTTTGATTTTCTTATTTCCAAATCTAAGGTAGTCTAGTGCCTAGGATGATATCTACATTCAGTTGTCAGTTCTATGTCTGGAAATCTTACTGCAGAAAGTGAAAATATTTCCAAGACTTTGAATACAATTGTTTGGTGATACAGATAATATTAAATGGCAGTATTAATATGAAGTGCAATTAAAAACATAGCCTTTGTTGCCAGTTCGCAATAGGTTAATCTGAGATTGCTGAAATAGATCCATAAGTTGCTCCTCAGGCTGATATTTGTTTGAGCTCCAAGATTTTTTTTTTTTAAATTAAGAGTTTTGAAGCATGAAAGCAAAATTTGTGAAATTCCCATTTTAGGAGAGTTTTAAAACTATTAGCTATTACATAGAAAACAATGTCAATTATTAAGAATAGCTCTGGCTGGCAGTATTTAAATTCAAATGAATATAATTTTAGGAGACATGTGACTACTGAAGTGCCAAAAAAGTACCAGCTGTAAGCGTGTGTGTGTGGGCAGAAATAGTAAATAAGCCCAGCAGATTTTGTCCCTACCTTACGTATCACACCATACTGTAAATAAAAGTATAATTTCAGCAAGGCCTGTGGGATTCACAATGTGCCTGACCCAGGAGTGGTCCAGGCACAGACCCCACCAATCAGCATCCATATCTACAGCCAGATCCAGCATCCAAGTGAGAGCAGTCGTGGTGAGAACTGCCTGCGGCCTTGCACAATTTAGATGGTTTTGTGGATGTTGGAATAGCGCTGCATATTTGGATAAAAGCAGCTTAGCAAACACACAAAAGAGGTTCTTGTTCTTCTTGAGTGTGAGTTTTCCTCACGCTCAGCTTCATGTCCATCTGAAGCGAGCAGTGCATCCAAGTGCATGGGGCTAAAGGTGTGTAAATGGAAAGCAAAGGAGACAGACAATTGATGTCTGCACCTAAGAAGCTGTTTGCCTGCTCATCAGTTCCAGAAGTGACTTTCCTTTTGACAAGTCGTGGTTATCTTCCCACCTTTCCTTCCTTCTGTGCTGTCTACTCCAAGAGGCTGTGCCTCCTTCCCTGCCATAAGGGAAGGCTTTGTTGCCACCCCATTGTGTCTCCCAAGTCTCTTGAGTGCCACATTTCTCTTTGTTCTGTCTATTTTAAGCCAACTAAGCAAATCTCATCTGCTAGGCATGCTTTCACTGCTTCCCAGTGTTTCTGTAGGGCCAACATTTTGAGTTTCCTTCTGCTTTGAGTGGAATAGTTGGGGTTATTCTGCTGCTCTTTTGCAGCTGGTAAAAAAAAAAAAAAAAAGTACTGCCATTAATGTTGTTTGTTATTCAAAAAGTGGTTTTAGTCTCTCTATCCATCCCAGCCTACCAAAAACCTTCCAGAACATTCCAGATTCTGTCATTTAACAAGTAATTTATTGCAAGGTTAATTTTACATGGCAGGAAGGAGAAGTCAGAGGTGGAGGGTTACTGCAT